>JAKLTH010000282.1:775000-1193844 GCA_025175895.1 Wurfbainia villosa
TGCGTTAAACGAGTTAGCACCTCCTTCTATTGTTAAATTCACCTCCCCCCTTCCTGCACGCTCCCCTAAACTATATACCTATCTTTCTGACCGCTTCCTGGCTATTCCTTCCGCCATAGATTCTCACTACCTTCTTGCCTCTATGTCACGTCCCTTGCGAGGACACCGATCAGATCTCTCATTTAACTAAAGAATAGTAGCTCACGAGCGAGAGGTCTCAAGTGTAGGGATAAAAGAGTGTATTCAAATGTATAGATGGTATGATTGCATTCCAAACATCTATTTAGTTGACCAAATGCTATGATACTAGAGGAAGGAGAGACTGAACAGATAGAATAGGAAACCCTATTGTATGTTCCAGCACGGGAAGAGAGAGCAGTGCTATACAGGACTGGGCCCTCGCAAGACCTTTGGACAATAAATAATATAATAAATGCCAATCAGTAGAGTAGAATAGAGAGGGCTAGCAGATAAAGAAAGTCACTTACGCATTCAGTCTAGGGTTCCCAAGGCTCCAATCACACAGATCCAAGACCCGGAAGCGGACATACACACAGACACCCCGAGCCAATCATACACAGTTGGGAAACCGCTATGCACATCCACAACTAGCACTACCCTCTTATAGCTCCGGATATCCCTGACTTTGAGTTGGAAAGGAATCAATGGCATGAAAAAAAGGTCCTTTGCTTGCTTATATGTCCCTGACTGGACCATGAAAGGATTATATTAAACCTAGCCTCAAAGAACCTATCCATGAAGAGTGACACCGATCGCTACTCTCCACACACATGACCCATGCTCCCCCGCCCGGGAAAACTCCCTCGTCTACTATAACCGCTCTACCCAAAGTATCCAGATAAGAAAGACGAAAGAGAAGAAAAGAAGACAAATCAGTTAAAGGGAAAAAAGGTCAGGCCAAGAAAGGAGGAGGGAACGCTATACACATGCCTTGGTGTAGCATCCCGGCCTATAAAGCACTTCTTCAGAGGGCATACCAACTCCAAAAGGAACGCTACTTCTTCTATCGGATGCGCTGCCAAGCTTGCTAGCTAGAACAGTGGAAGAGTCAGCGGAGGTGGGCTCTCTCCCTCGGTAGCGTATGGTAGAGTAAATGAATCCGATTTTACATTTAAATAAGGAGAGTAGGAGTGCCCATGTGCTGCTATATTCCAACCTGGCTGCCAGACTCCAATTCTACCTTCTCCGCCTCTATCGTATCTCGGGCTAACTTTAGTTTGGGCCTTCGGTTCCCTATCCTTTCTCACTGTGCATGAAATTAGCCTGCCTTCCTGGAGCGCGCCCTGACGCTTCGCTTGTCTTGCTTGGCACCGTTCCGTCAGTTAGCAAATTAGGTAGGTTGGGGTCGCGTAGTCGCATTAGGACTTACTTGCCCGCTAATGCCTACACGGAATTTGAATCCTTTTCTAGAAAGAGAAGGCAGATATGCCAGGGAGACCAGGCAGCCACTTCCATATCATATGAGCTCTCCCGAGATTAGCGACTTCTTCTTACAGATCTCGAACGTCTTGTCCCTAACCAGCGTAAGCGCGTCGTTATCACTCGCTCCTTTTCTTTTCTCGGATAAGTCATACGGAGCTTTACCTTTCTTTGGAGCTGACCTTCCCTAATTCCTACCTACGGGAGAGTGAATTGAAAGAGTTATTCAGAAAGGTACGACCATAGGGATAGGAACGGAGTTAGAAGCATTAGAAGCTGTTCATGGTCTCAGTTCAGAGTTATAGGTTGAAAGGGAGTGGACGGGACCACTGGAAAGGACTCGTACAGAACAATCAACATATCATGGAGAGGAAGTCGCTCGTAGCTCAACTCTTTGGACAGGATTTTATACAGAAAAGAGAGGGAAAGCCCGACAGCTAGGAGTTCTAGGTGCAGGTTATATACTTTATTTTACTATGAGGGAGTTCGGTTCGGGGTGCTTGACTTAGCCGGTTCGGGGCGCCATTCAGATCTATCTCAGCCGGTTCGGGATGCCTAGTTAGCAGTAGAAAGGGATTCTTCTTTACCAGTAGTTCCTCCCTCTCCCCTCCCGGCGGGCTCAATAAAAGAAAAGTACCGGACAAGTAGGAATCGAGACGGGCTAAAATTCAACTTTATTCGACGCGTACGTTTTGAATGCCATGTTGGACCTGTTGCTGCGAGCAACAGCGACGCGGAGTTCTCTTTCATTGGGCATACGATTCAGAATAGTGAGTACGAATCTGGCTACGGGAATGATTGGATTGGCTTAGGACTCTGACCTCCCGGAAAAGAGGAGAAGGAGCCGCCTAGTTGTGAGCAGTCTTCCCATATAAAAGCAGCATTTAAAGTATAGCAGTTGGTTGATTGCCGACACTTGACAGTAGTCATTCCCACTATAGCTCTCGTTCGCCGTAAGGGTACTTGAGTGGATGCCTTTTTAGTGGTCTGAGACATCTTCTACATGCAAAACCTCGGGAGTATTGACATCAGATCCTCACTCAAAGACGTGATCGGGATCTATCCAGGGTCTCACTCTACTGCTGCTCTCCTCTTTCAAGCCTAAGCGAAGTCGAGAGGTCTTGACTATGAGACTTCGGGAGCGATATAGACCAGCAATTGTTGGAGTGTCCTTCTATCAGGTCTCGTGGCTCTCATCCACATCAGCTAGGGGCATCCAGAAGAGAAGAGTAGGGATTTATCATCCGGTTCCTACCCATCGTGAAAGAGCAGTTCTGACATCTCCATCTTATCTTATCCAGAAGAGTAGCGGTTGGACTGCTGGGGAGGTCCTTCTTTACCACTTCCCATTGCACACCAGACCGGTCGATTGGATCTCATCTACTCATTGGATTGTGATATCAGTGTTCACACGTGCACAAGTTAGCAATAGGATCAGTATTCACACACAACACACATACGTGCCCAGATCCAGATCAGTATTCACACGTGCCCATGCCCAAGTAAAGGTCAGAAAGGACAGCCTCATTCATTCGTTGTGTCAAGAATAAAGTCAGTTGATCAAATGATTGGGCCAGGACACAGCTCATACTCAACCATATGGAAAGCGAGCAACTAAAAAATCGAGCTCCTCTCATTAATAAAAAAAAAGAGAGCAATCGAGCTCAATTCCCATCCCACAATTCCTACACATTCGGTCTTCACATGTGGTGTCCATGCCCGGTCCACAGTGTCCCTAGCTTATTGACTTACGAGTGAGAACCCCCCTCTAGTTTGACTTACGAGTCAGAACGAAGACTCTGCTAAACGTAAACAAGCCTCACTGCACACAAGGAAAAGAGCGCAACAATCACATTCCATAGAGAAAGAACCTAAAGAGTCCAAGTCCAGTCAAGCACTAAAGAGTCCAAGTCCAGTACCATACAATAAAGTCTAGCTTTTCCAGATAGTCTAGCTCTCATAAAAGAAGAGTCCTCCTTCCGGTGCTACCTCTCTCTGCCGGTCTAGTGCTCCGGTCCTCAGAGTGCTACCTCCCCATTTCCTCTCCTCCTACACGGCAAAAGTTCCTTACTCTATTCCATTTTGGGTCATCCTCCGCTAGTGGGTCTTCTTCCAAGAGTCTAGGCTCCTGTGTTGGTCGCTCATAGTCATCCAAAGCGCTCACGTTGGTCGCTCATAGTCATTACAAGAGCTCTAAGCAGTTTACGTCGCCCCGTCTCCACTATAACCCGTCTCTACGTCTTCACGTCGTTTCCACTCGTACCTCGTTTCTCTCCACGGACACTATCACTAAACCATACCATAGCTACTTTCATCCCGTAGGGTAGCGGCTTGCTGCGACATTTAGCATTCTTCCTTCATGGCATTAACAAAGGGAAGGGCATTCCCCTATCTGTTAAATATAGTCCTACTCATTGTACTTTTCGAGCCCATAAGCATAGCACTGTATAGGAAGATTAGCTGTTACAGATATGAGACCCCCTAGACGGGCATGCTTTCGAGGGGGAATGGCAACTTGTCTGGTCTAGACCAAGAGCAACTCGACTAGGGATGGAGACTCAGAAGACCTCGCCTCATTAGGACCGTCTGATAACTAGCACAAGCGAGTACAGATAATAGGCTAGATCGGACTCGAAAAGTAAGCACTGTTGATAGCTGAGAATGTGCCAAAAACTCATACTTTATCTCCTCTTGTTTTGGAATGCAGGGAGCTCATGAGACAGATGCAAATAATTGATTTCAAGCATATCTATAGAGAAGCTAATAGCATTGCTGATGGACTGCTTTTTCACGCCGTAGTCTTTGTTGGGATATGATCAGGTCTCCTCACTCAACAAGGGGAATGATTCCTGCGGGGTAAAAGACTAGGCCAATGGTGCTCCACCCTCTTACCCTCGTTCAACGAATAAAGTCAAATCAGTCCTTTCGCGCTCTTACACAGAATCAAGGGGCGTAGTATTCAACCTTCTAGGACTAAGCCTAAGGCCAATGGTCCCACACCTCAAAAAAGGGAGATCAATCGTTCCTTACTTCACTGCAAGAAGGAACACATTGAAAGCTACAAGCCCTTACACCAAAAAAGGGGACACTACCAGACTGAGTTTAGTCTTACACTAGGGAACTTGGATTCATAGTACGTGCTCTACGCGATACACAGACAGATCGAATAGCCTACGTACGGTAGGAATGGACTGCTGCCAAGGCTTTCAATGATAAGAAAGCAGGGGCGGGCTGATTCCTTTTCAACGGGTGAGGTACGTTACGTTCGTTGCTTAGAATGAAACTTCGTCAACAGCAACTCATTCCTTTCCTCAAATCACCTAACCCACTTCGTTAACCGATGCACCTTCTCCATCTGGTCTACCTGGGAGTAGGAGTCCGCAAACCCTAAACCAGCAAACGAAAAAAAGTGCTTTCTTTTGGTTTTTTCATCTACTCTCTTCGTGTAGGGTAATAGCGGTACGGCAAGATCATTCCGGCACAGCAACATCTGATCCGCGACATCTATTCTATCTATTAAGAGAGCGGTACGGCCCTTACTCTATTCATTCGTCAGGTGATCTTCGGGAAAGACTAGCCCCCCTTTCGGTCCTTCTTGTAGGTTAGGTTACGGGAAAGGGCTTCGGTTGAGTTAGCATCTCCTTCTGCTTTATCTTCCTCGCAAAAGAACCAGGCCTAACCCCTCTTTTAACTTCCAGTCTTAGGAATGGATCAGTGAGGGAGCGTAAAGGGAAGAGAGAAAATCAAACTTAAAGCTTATATATATATATGAAAGGACTGGGATTGAAGGGAAGAAAGGAGTAGGCATTGAGTGGGACTCGACTGCATCTTGCCTGCATGATAGATTGATTCTCACAAGACGGTCCGCTGCTCAAGGATCTGCTATTGGCTTTTCATCGCACAAGCAAGGGGCGATCAGGCACCCGAACCGGAGTTTAAAGTAGGTAAGGTATGCCTCATTACATTCGCTCCTCATTGAGTGCAGCCCTTTCCCTTTAAAACCCTACAGACCATGAATAGGCATCAGAAAGAATAGGACTTCCTTCATTCCATAAAGTCAGACAAGACAGTCTAGTCTACTTTCAAAGAGTCCTCTTCACCTCGAAAAAGTGGTTCCACGATACCTTACCTTAGGCCTATGCGTCACGCACGGAGTCCCTCCACTTCGCTTGCCCGGCAGTTCTCCTTCTTTACTCTTAGGCAATGACTCTCACTGAAAGAAGCTAGAACAAGAGCGCTTCCGAGCTCTGAACCACACATCGCTCTAACTATCTATCGTTCCAACTGCGTGAAATGGGGCAGACCGAAGATTACCAGAGGAAGACTATTCTTGGTGGATTAGCGGACCCCAGATTAGCATAAAAAAGAAGAGTAGATAAGAGATAAAGAAGTGAGGAGCACTTCTTTTGGGGCTTCAGTAGAATGGCGGTCAAATGAGTCTCGTAAGGCTCAGGGTAAGCAAAGAGATGAACATGCAGCTACTTTTTGAAGACCTACCTAGTAGCCGAGCAGAGGGCGGATCCACTGAAGTAGCTATGCTATAGAAGATTCTTTAAAGTAGATTGGAGCGAGCATGGGTGACTATGGTAGAGGAGAATATACGCGTTAACTAACGAAGAGATCAGCTAAAGACGGATCAAAGGGACAAGTGAGTGCTTGCTTCGGAGTGGTACAAGTAAGTCTTCCCGGACAGCGGAACCTATGGAATGTAGAAGTGCGTGCGGACCTAGGGCTCCATTTATCGAACGACAGAGAGGGACGGACCTGCCTAATAGTACTTTGCTTTGAGTCATAGATGAGATAGTGGAGGAGTAGGGAGAGGACTCCCCCGACAGAAGTATGGAAGATAGAAGTAGCCAATTATTCAGTTCAGAGCTATATGGACCTTGCTAGAAAGGAGAGAAGGACAGCACAGTGAAGTGCCCAGTAGTTGAGACTTTCCCTAAGTTCTGAGAATGAGTGTCAATGCCATTGAAGGGGACTGGGATCTACGAAGTATAGGAACCTCCTCTGCAAGTCCTACCTCCGACCCTGCTCTTTTCGGACCAAACTCATACTTCTTCAATTAGTTTTGGAAGTCTCGGAAGTGGGGGAACGTAGCTAGAGCTAGCCAGGGGCATAGGACCATAGGACCTATTCGACTTAATAGTAATTGGTTCCAGCGCCCTTGGTTGGGTGACGAGGTGGAGAATGGGTTCGAGGGAGAGATAGCAGCTAAGGAGACAGACCTGCGGTGGATTTGTGAGTAGCACTTTCGATAGGAGGAGAGACCCGCGGTGTATGGGTTGTCTCGCCAGTTTCGATAGGGGTGAACGCCGACAGAAAGCTGGATAAATAGGAGAAAGCATGGCGGCCCTGCCCTGGTAAGTAGGGTAGGAACGAGCTCTCATTCTCTTTTTCTTTCTTTAAGTGCGAGAGGGAATGGCTAGGATTCTGGGGAAGTAGCGATAGATTGTTGAAAGGTAGGATGGATATGCATTTGCCTGCCTTCAGGGCTCTCTCGCTTGGAGACTGGGCAGGATGGAAGATAGAACTAACTGTCAGTGGTCCGAGTCTACTGAATTGAGTTATTCAAAGAGTGCATAGGCTGGCTGGCCGACCGATGGTTTGGTATCTGCCGTGCGGAATTGCTTATCTCAAGCATAGAATCCTTTTTTCTATTCTTATCTAAACTAGGTAGGATGACTAAGTTCATGGAGTTGCCTACGGCTCTTTCTCGAGCTCGGAGAGGAATGTAAAGTTGCATATAACCTGGGCAAGGTCTCCCATTTGATCGAGTAGGGGTGAAGGCACCTGACTTCTTTTGCGTGGATCAAGGCTCACTTACCAAACTAAGGTCATATGGACTGGACAGAAAGGTATACTCATATCGCAAAGGTATACTCATATATATCAAATTGCCATCTAGACTGAGCTCTTTCCTTAGAGGGGATCCACTAGACCTTAGATCACAGTCGGTTTGGAGGAAAGACTCAGAAAGGCTCCGGTCGTCTCCATTGGTTCTCTTTCCTATGAATAGAGGACGGAGAAGGAATGAATGGGCCTAGCCTCCGCGTCTAAATTCAGCGGTGGGCTTGGGTGGTGCTTCCACTTGCTGGCTCGCTTATCCCCCTCGCTTGTTCAATCCCATTCCATTGCCACGATCCCACTCCAAGACTCTCTCCATCCTCATCCCCTGGCCAGAAGATATAGAAGAGAGCACTATACCATTCCCATACATCCAACGAGTAAAGATAGAGCTTTTATAGAGCGCAGTAGAGAAAGAAAAGAACTAAGTGAGAGCACAGTGGAGAAAGAGTCATTAGATTATAGACCTGAGTAGTGTCTCTATACACCATCCAACGAGAAAGATAGACAGACCCATAGTTAGTCAGTGCGACCACCAATGAGAAAGAATCCCACATTGACCATAATGGAATCCCACATTGACTGACCATAATAGTTAGAGTTAGTTTAAGTAAAGCGGAGCATCCCTACCATTCCTACAAGTAAGCATATCTGTCTCAAACTAGCCCTTGGATTTGATTGACCGGAACTGAGTGCACCCAGGGCTTCGCACTGCCTCGTACGGAAAACTCTCTTTTCTTTCTCATAGGGATAGCCACTTGCCCCGCTCTTGCTGATCGATCTTTCTTTCCTATTGGTCACCTGTATCCTAGATTGAATTCTATTCTTGACTTGTGCTCTTATGTCGCCTCTATCTTTCATTGGATGCATGGTCATAGGTAGGCTGACTCATATAAAGAGAGAAGTGGGAATGGTCATAGGTAGGCTGACTCGTATAAAGAGTTAAGTGGGAACAAAATGCAATAACAAATCCATCCACTCTTTAGGGGAAAATTAAAATTTAAGATAAAGAACTCGTATAAAGAGTTAAGTGGGAACTCTGCCTGGATAAAGAACTCGTATAAAGAGATAAGTGGGAACTGCCTGTGATAAAGAGATAAGCGGGAACTGCCTGGATAACCTGGATAAAGAAGTGAAGTGGGAACTGCCTGGATGACTGCACGACCGAAGCTCCACCTAATGGGACAGAGGTAGTAGACAGAGGGGCGGAGACAGAAAGTGGGAATTCTAGTCCATCAGAGGGATCAGACCGGGAATGTATGCTGAGCATGAACTAAGCTCTCCCGTTGGAATTGAATTGATTAGGGCAACGCTTGACGAGGAGCTCTTTAGTGTGTTTGCTTGCTCGTCGCTTTCTCTTTCCTTTACGAGTTATCTTACTTAGTGTGCTTTCCTTTACGAGTGAGTTATCTTACTTAGTGTGGGAGGGAGCCGCTTTCAAGTTGTCCGAGTTCTCTTAGTGTGGAGGGAGCCGCTTTCAAGTCTCTGTCTCTATTCTCTGGTTTGATCTTGTTCTCTGGTTTGATCTTTCTTTCTCTAGCTTTATAGCGGGTGAGCAAGTGGTTTAAGGAGAAGCGGGTGAGCAAGTGGTTTAAGTAAGGATAGATAATATGAGCTTTCAAGTGTCTATTCTCTGTTGTATCTCACAACTTCTCAAGCAATGTTCAATTCAAGAAGTGGTACGAACACTGACTTCATATCCGTGGCTGCTAGGAATGATAGAGTGATAGGCTGGAGCTGGAGGAAGTAGTAAAACAGCTTAGTAAAGGCGGGTGGGTAGGTATAGAGAGGAGAACTATAAGGCGGGTAGGTATAGAGAACTATAATTGACCTGAGTGAGAAGCAGGGGCAAGGCACGAGGAGGTATACTAACTTGAGTAAAGGTATACTATACTAACTTGAGTAAGGGGCAGGAGGTGGTACACTAAGTTATTGAGTAAGGGGCAAGGCAGGAGGTGATATACTAAGCTCTTGAGAAGCAGGGGCAGTGCACGAGGTACACTATAAGTTATTGAGTAAGGGGCAATGCAGGAGGTACACTAAGCTCTTGAGTATAAATACAGAATGGTTGTTTCATATGGGGCTCGGGTAAATGAATGGTTGTTTCATATGGGGCTCGTGTCGTCGATTGACAAAGGGGGCTAAGAAGGCGCTAAGTCCCGCTAAGGTAGCGTGCTATCTATAGAGATGGTTGGATGCATTTCTCGTATCAAGATGATTGATAGTTGGATGCATTTCTCGTATCAAGATGGTTGGTCAAGGCAGCATGGAATGACGCTCCTTTAAGTCACAGTCGCGCTAACCTCTGAATCAGAAGGCTACTCATACAAATCTTCACTGAAGGCAGGCGGCGCTATGGAGCTACTACTGAGAGGGGAGAGGCTAAAAAAAGAAGAAAGAATGGGATTCGAACCCTTGAGACAGATACGAGTTTATTTCATTCGTAGACTCGCTCTTATGAAACTTCCCTCGAGTGGGGGCGCTCTTATGAATGAGTAACGCTCTTATGAATGAGTAAGTAGTTGAAGGAGCTCCTATTTAAGGAAGTCCTCGCGGAGAGTGAACTGAGAACTCCGAATTAAGCTTAAGCAACGAGACCAATTGGAGCTGGCAACTCCCACATTTGTGCCCAAGGAGTTGGAGCTGATCTGACACTTCTTTAACGAAACGAGGAGCTGACTTCCTCAACTTCAAATAAGGGCAGACGAGCGGATGAACGCCTATTGACCGACACCAGTAGAATGAAAGAATGCCTATTGACCGACACAAGACAAAAGTATCCCTATCCCTATTGACCGACAAAAAACAAGTATCCCTATTGAATGAACGACACAAGTTGAATGAAAGAATGCCTATTGACCGACACCAGTAGAATGAAAGAATGCCTATTGACCGACACCAGTAGAATGAAAGAATAATGAAAGAATAACCCGAATGAAATCATAACCAAGAACCCGATTAAAGAGAAAGTGTGCAAGAAAGGGTAAGAAAGCGAGGTTCTCATCGGTTCTCTAAGCTATTGGTTCTCCTCGGTTCTCTAAGCTATCGGTTATCATAAGGAAGAAGAAAGAAGCATTGGTTCTCTTATTATATGAGCTATCGGTTCTCATAAAGAAGATTAAAGAGAAGCTCATCTCGTCGAAGAAGAAAGAAGCATGTGGTAGTCAGTCATAAGCATATCCGTGGGTGTGGAGCTTTAACCCGAAGTGAGCTAGTCAAAAAGATAAATATATGAGCGAAAACAGGCATCCCCGTTGTCCGAAAGTTGGTTGTATCTGTCCGAAAGAAGTTGGTTGTATCCTTTTAGTACTAGGCGCTCCCCAAGCAGCTATCCTCCGATATAGTTCATAGAAAGACCAGGCTTGAAGCACTCCGTTTATTCTCTTCTCTTATCTGTTAGGCTTGTGTTGAAGCACTCCGTTTATTTTCTATCTTCTCTGTTAGGCTTGTTGAAGCACTCCGTTTAGACTATGCATCCGTTAGAGAAGGCTTGAAGCACTCTTTTAGACTCGTTAGAGAAGGCTTGAAGCACTCCGATAGCTACGGTGCCAAACAAAGGATTATAAGGAAGGATAAGTTATTGTATTGGGTTCCAAAGGATTATAAGGAAGGATGGAAGGATAAGTTATTGCTTAGCGAGAGCGCATACCGAGAAGTAGTTATTGCTTAGCGAGAGCACAGACCGATGCACTTAAGTAGGGAGAAAAGAAATGCCCTTAAGATCCAACTACGAATGCTTTAGTTCAGTCCTTCTTGTCTTCGGTAAGGTTTCTTCTATTAATTTCACTCCGCACTCGAACGGAAGTCAACCATTAAGAAGCATTTGTGCGAGGTCCTCTCCTTGAATTGTAGCTCCTCAAATGCCTTCCCATTCATTGCTTTCATTCGACTCCTCTCTCTCTCTCTGGTTCACTGGTCTTTTAGTAGAACGCAGTCTCCAAGAATATGCTATTCCACTAGCTGAGACAGCAGCTATAGCTGAGAGGGCCTCAGCTCCTCCCCCGCACCGGTCTTACCTCGCTAGCTGTCCAAAGAGTCCTACTGATATTATAGCTGTCCAAAGAGTCCTACTGATATTATAGCTGTCCGCTGTTCTCCTTCGCTCCGCCAGCTTCTGCTTCCATAGTTGGAGTGCTTCCACGTCCTCATCGATCTACAGAAGCATTTAACCCTTTTCCGCGACTACGAACATTCATTTAAAGTCTCATGAAGCAACGAAGAAGTAGTGATCGAGGCATAGTTCAGTCTCATAAAGCAACCATTCATTTGAGTGCTTTTATTCATGAAGCGAAGTCGAGAAGATTCACTCCTAAGCTCATCTGTCTATCTCTTCCCATGAGCACAGCACTACTGTAATGATATTATCTTGATCAGAGCTAAAGTAGCGCTCCGATCACACTTGACTGAATCCCGTCTTCTTCTAGCTCTTCTTGCTTGAACTGGGCAAGCCAAAGATCTTCTTTATCTTCTTCACCGGCTTTCATTCCCTCTGTCCTGTCTTCCCATGTAGAGTTCGCCTTGACCGATCGACGACCAGAATCTGAACTCTTTCAAGGGAGCCGGCGGGCTCAGAAGCTAAAACCTCTCCTCTGCTATCCGCTGTCTGAGTTTCATTCCCGGCTTTGATTATTTTTTAGAGTATGCGGTAGCCAATTCATTCCCTTGATTGGGACTACGACCACCGCTCCGCATCTGCGCTCCTCGCATCTACTATGATTGTAGCTCCCGTTGGTTCCTTTTTCTGCCCTAGCGCGGACCTGGGTTCTTTACTTATTTGAAAGCCCGCGACTACGCTCATTCCTCACCGCACCTCCACCATGAAGACCACGCACTCCTATTGTATGACTAGACGCGAAGTCGAAAGGTAGGGCCCGAGCTCTCCATTAAGAGACTGAACAAACAGTGGAAGCCGATAGAGGCGCCTCACTACCATCTCAGGTTCAAAGCGTGGGGTGTGGGGCACGGAGCTAGAGCAAGCATGGGATATCTGGGGGAAGCAGTCCATCTAGTGGATGGGGGAAGCTCCCCTTTGTTATCGAGCCGGTCATTTGAATATGACACATGAGGATCCCCGTGCCACACATTTACTTTCAGTCGAAGTCGAATGTCTCATCTCATATAATATAATGAAAGTAGTGCCGTCAATAGCATCACGGGAGCGGATGGTTCTTCAGTCTCGTACTCGGGAGCGGATGGCAAAGGATGGGAGGAGTGGGGAGTGGAGATTGAGACGCTCCACTCCCCACTATTCCAGACATCCTTCATCAGGATATCATCAGATATCATTTTTCACTCTGCATCGTCATCGATGTAATAAAAAAGAATCGTAAGACTCTTCCCGCATCATACTTATCAGCTTATCCCCGGACCCTCTCTTCAACCCGATCGTAAACATCCCTGAAATCGATCTCCTTTGAATCGACCACTTGAATCCTTGGTCAATTGAACATAGTCGGATTTATCTTCTCTAACAAATTCATCTCAATTCACAATCTGTGGATCGCGGGTAGGGCTCCGATAATACAGTAGTTGCAGCGAAGACCGATGCTATTCGACTTATGAAAAGGGGGAAAGGTCGACCATCTACTCAGAAAAGGGAAGAGATTCTATGAAGCGTTCAGAAGTAGTCATCACTCTGGTTCGGGAGGGAAAGCAATGGAGGCTATTAAGTGACTTCTAACCGCGCCTACCACACTCTTTCCATTCAGCCTAGCGGGAAGGATCGACGATCGACGAACGAGAACCGTATAATAATGGGCGTCACACTGCGGTCTGGACAGGATTGGATTCTCTTTTCCTTGAAAAAGGACGAGATAACTCAACTCTGACTCACGCGTGAGCCCAGCGATTAGATCGGGCGATCCAGATGATTGAAGCTTTGCGAATGCCGGATCTCTCATCCCCTTCATAGAGGACCCCGAATGGTTCGCCACTCCCTTGAGAAAGGAGGATTCCCACTTCCATAGTAGCAGGCATAGCTATGAGGCCCGTTCCTTTTCCGCCCAATCGATCCGTAGAGTGCCGCCGATCCAAAGATGAAAGATAAGACAGACAAAAGAAAGACAAAAAGAGCTCAGGCCGCGAAGCGAAGTTGAACCATAAAAGCAGTGAATGTGCGATGTTGTGCCATTATCGGCACGGAGTGCTCGTACTTACTTGGGCTTGTGCTGATGTAGCACACACTACTCTTCTTCTGATCTTGCTTGTTGAACCACTATCTTATCTTATAGTCTAGGACGCGAAGGTCTATGCCTCGGCTTGAATATACTATCAAGTGGTGCAGAAGCACTTTTGAGATCGGGTGCACTAACCGCTTTCCCTCTTCACCTGCAGGGCAAAAGTCACTATTAGTAATCTGTGCCTCGTCCCTAAGGGTAGCCATTCACGAGAGCAGCGGAAAGAGTTCATTATTATACGAACATTCATCTATTCGGCAGCTTTGGAAGACTATGAAGAGGCTGTGAAGCATCCCGTACGTGCGGTCCTCCTTTAGGGTGCAGCTCTTATATAAGCTTGATTCCAGCTGGTTGACTGGATCGGGGCACGCACCTGCTACTATAATGAATAGTTGAGTATAGTGGCCGCGAAGGGAAAGGAAGGGGAAAAGAGAAGTACCGTCCAAGTAGTGGAAACACTTTTGTGGAAGGAAGGAGAGCTCTGGAGATGGAGTTTGAATTCCTTAAGTCAATGCCCAGTCCGAACCTTGAATCTCCACCTGGCATTCCGACCTACGGGATCATGGTTCAAATTCATTCCTTCTGAGGAGAGGAAGCGAGAAATAACGAGTGTTGTAGCTCACCCAATCTAGATGGGAAAGAAGGAAGGAGCGTAAGGAAGGGCACTTCAAACTCTTTGAAGGGATATGAAGCAGGCCTTTCCACGTCGCTGTCGGATTTCAGTTTATCCTTTCTCACCTCTGCTGTCCAGGCCTCCTTAACAACCCCTGGGATGTTCAGTCCACATATTGTTGAACCTGAAAGGCTTCATCCCTGACTTCATCTTGCTACCATACTGCACCATCATTGATGCATGGTCACTGATCCCTGCTGGCCCATAATGAACAAAAGAATCATTGAAGCTTTGTATTCAATCCACATTGACTAGACACTTGTCCAACCTTCCTACAGTTCTCTTAGAACCTTCAGACTGGTTTCTCTATGACCACAAGTGGACAGTGGCGGAAGGAAAGCTTAGACTCTTCTCTTCGTGCTCTCACTCTCATTCTTTTACATGGGTCTGTTCTGTTGGTAGTGGGTTTAAATTGATAGAAAGAAGCTACGTCGCTCTCGCTCGTTCCTGCCTCTGAGACCTCTGTGCGGAAGGAGAATCCGTGAGTTGGCTACCTGGCCTGGTCTCCTATTTCCTAGTCTCAAGGTCCGGTTGATCGTTGTTGAATCTGATCTTTGTCTGATCAAGGTGTCGGCGTCGTTGCACTTGCTCCTTGATTTAGTGCCGGGCCGGTGAGTGGGCGCTGGCTCTTTGCGAGCTGCTCCTTCTGGTCTTCTTGCGAGCTGCTTTCCCAAGGAGGGTGGGATAGGCTAGCGATGCTTAGTGAGGGGCGTAGCGATCAAGAATGGCAGTGCTCTAGAGCGGTGAGGAAGACCCTCCCCTGATGCATACTTAGGTGCCGGGTAGGACGCTCATATGGAATGGGCTTTTCTAGTAAGTGCTGGCTCACTCGACTCCCTAAGTTGGACATATATACTAGCTCACTCTACTCAAACCCTAGTCGGACACCTTATATAGTAGCTATTTAAGTCACTCCTGAACGAGGCGCGTAGCATCTTAGCTAGACGGAGCTCTTGTCTTGCCGACGGAGCTCTTGTCTTGCCGAGCTCTTTGAGGGCTAGGGTCGAGAGGTACTATTAATAGAAGAGTAGCGAAGTAGCCCGGAGAGGGGACGCGTGACGATGCTCCATCCTAGGCTAGTTGCGTAAACAATCTCTATCTACTGGATCCTCTACCCTTACTCAACTGTACCAGTCAACTGGTTTGAATAGTTCGATGATCTTCGTACCTGCTTTTCTGGATGCCCGCCCTAATCTCTCTTGGATAAATCGTCAAGTATATAATATAAATATAATGGACATCTTAATTAGCCCCCGTCTCTGTCGTAGACCAAGTGTTCTATGAGGAAGGCTATTTGATCAATTAATTCTAGATCCCCGCTCTTTCTTATCTGCTAAATGGTGGATCTGGCTCTCACAGTTTTGATTGAGTGGTAGTGGAGCTCTTCTCTCACTGAGCTCAATGGATTGGGTAGTAGAGTTGTGAGTCTCAATGGATTCTTTTCTTAGAATTGACCTTTCTTTCCTTTGTTGATCTCGGGGTGGTCCTGGAAAGTAGCCTATTATGTGTCTGCTACTGAGACTCTTTTTTGTCCCCTCCTGTCGTATGAGAACTCAGATATCAGATATACTAGCGGTCTGAGCCGAGTAAGGGCTCTGGGTCGGTGCTGAATGACTCTCGGTGCCAATGACTTCTTTACTCTCGGTGCGGTACCCTTCTTCTCGGTGCGGTGCCAATGACTTCTTCTCGGTGCGCCAATGACTTCTTTACTCTCGGTGCTGTGGGCGAGGTCTGCTATCTACTCTTCCCTAAGGGTGACCCACCCGAGTGCAACTGGTTCACTGATTCACGAGCTCTCGTACTGGGCTCATCAGAGCGAGTATCTACTTCTACTGTATCTTCTTATAATATTGATTATTCTCCTCGGCAGATAGGGTGCCTCTCCTTTCTCCTGCGCTCCTTTCATCCTTTCAGTCGCTTGGTTGGCGCTCCTTTCAGTCGCTTCACGGAGCGGGCGTGGAGTTCTGAAGAACCTGACTCGTGCTCATTCGCGTAACATGAGGAAGAAGTGGTCTACTACATTCCTACCAGTATAGATAGGTAGGGCTCACAACATCTCTGTCAAAAACTAGCTATGATCTATCCGGCTTGGCATTGAAATTGAAGTGAACCGATTAGAGTAGAAGTTCGACCTTCCTTTACCTAATAGCTGGACCCACTGACCTGATGAAAGAGCGGGGCTTCCTAGAAAGTAGAGCAAGGAGCAGAGGCAAGCAGCGACGTAAAAGACTAGCCGACGTAGCAATGATTCACGGGTCACCTGCGATCCGATGAACTAAGCCTAAGCCTTCCAGTATAAGTTCCAGTCCCAGTCCGACATCCGAGTCAAGGGCGCCTACCTGGCACCTCACCTATAGAAGACATAGTGGGGAAGGCGACCGAAGGATGCGTAGGAACAAGGCGGCTGCCTTTCTTGTTACGAAGATTCAGATTGCAAGTGCTTGGGTTCGAAAAGGAATGCCGAAGTTCCCAGATCTCATACGAAGTTCAAGTCACGAAGCTACCGTTAAGCATGCCAGCTCTGATGCGTCCCATCCATGCCTACCCTACTTTGCCAGTGAGATGAATGAAAGGTCCTACATAGAGTAAAGAAGAAAGAGCGGGTTAAAATAAAGAGTGAACCTCGCTACTTGGGAGCTAACTAAGCGTGGTGGTAAAGGAAAGAGGATGGGTTAAGAGAATACCGATACGTGGGTTAGAGAGCTAACTAAGATAGACCTGATAGAGTAAGATAGACCCGATATAGAGTATAGAGCTAAGATAGACTGATTCCCCCTGCGACTAAGATAGACTGCCTGCCTACCGCGGATGGATGTTTAGACCCCGAGCGGAGACTACTGGAACTACTGGATGTTTAGACCCCGAGCGGAGACTACTGGAACTACTGGATGTTTAGACCCCGAACGGAGACTACTATTCACAAAGCCAACCAAGCAACAGAGCTAAGCGACTCCCGATAGAACTGCTCGGACCACCATTCTCTATCCTCTATCAATCCAGATAGGCTACCTTGGATCTACCCACCAGTACTGCGAGCTCCTATATTCTATAGAAGAGAAGTCAGTGACGGAAGCCGGTTCATCATCAGAAGAGAAGTCAGTTCCGCTTCGATCAACAAGCTACGAATCTGAATTTCTGCTCTAAATCTGTTATGCTACTGATTATTCTGCGCACGATGGACCGCTATGCTACTGATTATTCTGCGCACGATGGAGCTGGCCCCAGCCCACCATTAAGTAGGCTCGCTAGCTGTTTTCTTATTCTGCTATTTGGTTTGGAGGTTTGGACCGCCCGCTATCCGCTATCTTATTCTTTGGCCACCCTCTGCCCCGCATAGATCGAGCTATGGGCCCTCTAGTGAACCTCGCTATGATTCCTTACCGGAGAGACTCCTTTCACTGCTTTGCTTTACCCGGGGAGAGACTCCTTTCACTGCTTTACCCGTTCTTGATGGTAGGCATGCATACTTGATTGGACTAGAGGACTTCCCCTACTATCTGAATGGATTTAATTAAGTCTACTTCTTTAGCCGTAGTTGATGGGATTGGCACGTACGAGAGGGTAGTTCCCCGCTTGATGGTAATTGAACTCAGATTATGGGCAGTGAACCCGGATTATCAAATAAATCACAATTTCAGAACATAGATAGCTGATTGATATTGATCGCAAGGATAGATGATCGCAAGGATAGATAGCTGATTGGTATTGATCGCAAGGTAAGGAACGACTGTCATGGGCAGTGAACCCGGATTAGCGAATTATTCGTGATTCAATAACATAGATAGCTGATTGGTTGGAAGGCACGGGAATGCAAGATCGGTGTCATAGGACAGGTTAGCTGGGGGTGTAGAGGTGGGACTGGGACAGAACTCGGGGGAGAGAGACGCTATGTAGGCCCACGTTCGGGAGAGATAGACGCTAGACGCGGAATAAGTACTTGAGACTTGACTAGTGAGAGAGAGACGCTACGAAGGACTAGGGAGCAAGAGCGCATCATTCTTCTCCAACAGGTGTCTTTTCAGTGAATGAATCCTCGAACCTCGCTCGTAGACGCTGCTATCGGACGAATGGAATGGAAAGCTACTCTATTGAAGTTAAGAGTTTGAATTCATTGAAATATGTAGACCTGTTGGGTCAGGGCAGGCATTACAGAAGCATCATTGGCGAGCTCGTAGACGCTGCTATCGGACAACGTGAAAACCACTTCTGACGCTGCTATCGGACTCCAACTACTCTACTCTACTCTATTAAAGAAAGAACTTGAGATCTTGGAATCGTACCATCCATCAACTACGGTCTCGGTCCATGCGTCCCATACGTCCCAATCTCCGCGAGTAAATAAAGTAGTGCCCTGAAAGAGCATAGAAGGAAAGAGACCAGACCCATTCAAGGAAGTGATTGATGCGGAGGAGACCAACGGAACGGTAAGTGAGGGAGCCCACTATAATCTCTCTCCAGCCATGCGTCCCATGGTCGGAACGAGGAATGAGAGAAACTGAGAACGAGGAGCGAACGATAGCATCTCAATGATAACTTCGAAACTCGGAGTTCAAGAACGAAACTAGAAGCTCACTTAGAACTCGCTGTTCCACGAGGACCATCCAGCAAATTGAGGAGCTCGGTCGGAGGAAGAAGGTGAACCAGATACAACAAGGCCATTTAGAACCTGCCACGACGCTTAGCTTGGTTGGAGACGCGGCTAATATCAAGTTCCTGCTGCTAAAGTAGTTCAAGTCTTAATTTCTGCATTTAAGTCTGCTGCTGCTAGCTCTTTCAACGAAAGTCAAAGTCTGAATTCATGCTCCGTTAAGTATAGTATGGTTAATCAAGTCTTGGGTCACTTAACTAAACTAGGAGCTAAATTATAACTTCTGGAATGAGGCAAGGAAAGCCGGGCTTGCCTGCGATGACTGACCGCTACGTGGGCTAGCGCGAGGGTCTTCTTCCGTCGCTATAAGAAAGTAAAGTAGCTCGGTCAACTAGGGTTTCAAATCAAGCAGCTCAGGCCAGGGACAGTGAGCTCAAACTACCCCATGCCTAGTCCTAGTCCAGTCCTAAACTTCCCGGGACTTATAAGTCGGAGGGCTCAAAATAGTGTCTAGGGGGTAAGCTATTACTCACTTCGAACTCGCTGTTCCACTCGGAATGAAGCTAGCAACTGCAGACTTTATCCGCTGACTTCTAACTAGGAGCTCACTGAGAACTATGATTCCAAGGCTCTTCAAGAGTCCGGTGCTCGTTCAACTAGATCAAACGTTCCAATGGGAGGACCCCACGCGAGTTCTACGATAGCGAGTTCATTCAATGCTTGCGGACCGACCTTGCTTGACTTTACTGAATAACCCTACGCCCTAGATCTGAGAGGTCTGATGACCGAGTCGGAGAATGAAATAAAGTAGTTTGAGTCTCGTAGGTTCGAATCCCGTTGTTATACGTGGCTTTTACGACGAACAACGTGTGAGCTCCATGAGCGCCAAGCTTGTTCCTGGCACTAGGAATTGGATAGATTCCCCGACCCGAGGTAGATCAATTCTGATTCAGATAGGCCGGAATAGGAGTTGAAAGAGCTACCTTTGATGGATGGATGGATCGAAATAGAACCGCTATAAGTTCAACAGCAGCCCTGGGTTCCTATGTGACTCAAAAGAGTGCAATAGAGGTTCAAGCTAAGCTAAGTAAACCAAACCAAGCATAAGCGTCTACGAACTCACTTGCGGTAAGGGCAGAACTACTCACTAGCGGTAAGGAAGGAACAAGCCAAGCTAAGCTAAGTAAAGTACGCGTCGTAAAGTTGCGTTGGAGCTCGGATAAAACTGATCTGCGGAGGGAGGCGGAGGGTCCAAAGAAAATAAGCAACGAAAGATTGGCAGGGCGGAGGGTGGGTTGAGACCTAGGGTTTCAGAGTTTAGGCGAGGAAAGGCGATGACCCCGTCTCCAGAACAAGAGTCTTAACGTCGCTCCGCTCGTCCCTTTCTTTTCTTTCCGGTGGCTTTTATGCTTTCCTTTGAGGAATTTGAGGGGACTACTAATATAAAATACGTACGATTCAGCGACTTCACACTCAGCCAATCGCACCTCTTCTAATCTCTTTATCTTTCCCTGAACTTGAACTTCCTAGTTCTGGAGATGGAGAGCTCCGACTTAATATAACAGGGTGAAAGTGAATGAAATTAGATAGATAGAGTTCCAAGAGGTACGGCACTAACAACATATTCCAGTACGGCACTAATTACATATATATCCCCATCCGAGCAAGATAGGCTCGACCAACGGGAGAGGGGCGAGAGAGCTCTCGCGTAAGCGAGAGAGGCGGAGAGCTCAATAGTAAGCGTAAGCGAGAGAAGTATTTACGATAAGAAAGGGCTCGTACGAGCGACAGCGACGTGAGTGAATGGCTATCGTCCACGTCTTCCTTCCTTCGTGGCGTACTCTTTGCTTTAGTTCCGAGGTGTAGAATCGACCTAGAAGAGAAGAAGCGAATCCACCACCTCTTCAAAGAACAAGAGTAAGCAAGCGAACTGTTAATAATCTGGCTCTGGCTTCCAATTCCAAGGCTTACTATTTCCCAGCCAGGGACTGCTGAACTTCATTCTCCGTGGTATCAGGGACTGCTGAACTGCGGTATGTGTATATGAGAATTCCACTATCATTTCATCTCTACGCGTTCTGTCGCTATTTACTAAAAAAACCATTCTTATGCTATGGGTCAAGAGACCGTACGAAATATATGGGATGGGCCAAGAGACCTACCGAGATCGCATTCCGAGCCGAGTCCCCACTTATTTTCATTGGTTCCCTTCGACTATAGCTGTCCTTCTTTTCTTTCATTGGTGGTTCCCTTCGACTATAGCTGTCTCTGATTCACATTAAGATAAAAGAGTAGAGTGAGCTCTTTGGACAAAACTAAGGATGGCAAATTGATATTCTATAGATCAAGTCCAATATCTCCTTATAAGTCCGACTCTGATTTAAGTTCTTTGCGTGCTTAAGTTCTTCTTAGCTTAGAGGAGTCTCTCTTATTGGAGGATGGATTTGAGTGAGGGTCTAGGCTAGCTTCTATTGGTACTACTTCTACTGCTTGGTCTTCCTCGGGTGCCTCTCACGTAACTCTCAAGTAAGAGAAGGAAAGCCTACTGACTATATTATAATAAATATATAAGGTGGCGAAGGTACGAACTATCGTGATGTAAAGGAGCGGTGATAACGACATAACATAATAAGTAGCGACAAACACAAATGAAGGCCTAAGTACGTGGTCGAACTCACTCAATGCGATAGGAAATGGAATCAGTTAGGTCAGATAGGTGGTCGATTAGTCAATCTTGCATCTCTGAGTACATCCAGGTAGAGAAGAGAAAGATAGTCAAAGATCATGCGCGAACAATGGTGGCACAGAGGGCCAAGTGGAGGACGATCGCTTGACAAGAGGTGAGAAGTCTCTCCGACGTGGTGGTCCGATCGAATACTTTACTTGAATGGAAGATTTTCCAGTGCTTGGCTCCACCACTACAAGGGCTTATTTTATTACATTACAGGGATGGATTAGCTTTAGTATGCTATCAGGGATGGATTAGCTTTAGTATGCTTTCGTAGTAGAGACTGGCTTAGGAGAAAGGGCGAAGGACGGACTGAGATCGCCTATACCAGTACTGCCGGAGCCTATACCAGTACTGCCGGAGCCTCTGTCTTTATATTTATTATATTGCTATTGCCTGTTTGCCTGTCCTGTATTGCCTGAGTTGCCTCAGTGGGTGGGATGGGATAATAGCATTGCCAGAATTGCCTCCGTGGGATAGTTGAACGTAGGGGAGGTCTCTGGCTTGACCTGAATTTACTTTATAGGAAAGGCATATGAGATATGCGCTTTCAAGTGTTTTTCTCTATGCCCTTTCTTCAATTTATCTAATCGGGAGGTAGCACGTGGTGGGGTGGCCCCTACTTGCTTTTGTAGCAAGTGAATGAAAGCGCTTCTTCCACACGCTTGTAGAGAGGAGATGTACTGGCTTCTACTGTCTGGTGCCCCTTATTGCACCGCTCCGTGGGGGAAGGAAAGAACTAAACGTACGAGGAAGGAAGTCCATATATTCAGTGTTCGAGACTCATGTATAGAAGTTCCTCGGATCAGCTAGCTGAACTGGGCTTGGAGCACACACGTACCCCTCTTAGGATAGGATGCATGCCCCGAAAGACGGATAGGCTCTTTGATCAGTCCTATAGCCCACCTTCGTCTCAGTGAAACTAGGTCAGGAGAGAGCGGCTATTCCTTTTTTTCACCCAAGGTTTTGAACAGGCGCGCTTCTCAATTGGTTCAAACCCAGTCCTCAAATCAATCCCATTCTGGTTTGAGCATATTGGATTGGAAATTGACCTTCGTTACAAGAGTGAATTTCCTCGAGTTCATACTGGAATCTACAAGGTAGTTTGCTTTGCCTTTCTTCTGGCAAGAGGCAGATTATCTGTCCACCTTTGAAAGAGTTCTTTCATCGTCCGGTTCTCAAAACTCGAAATAAAGCATGGAGGGAAAGGTAATCGGCAACGAAGTAGCCTCGATGTCGGAAGAGCTCGTTGCTTGCTGTCCGAGTACGAGTAAGTAAAGGCAATGAAATTGTTGCTATCACGATTTTCCCGATGAGAATGCTAATGGGAATGCCCATACTGTCCATAGCTTGTTCTCCAAGCTGCAACCTTTGAGCTAAGCTCTTTCCTGGGCTTGATGAGCTTCAGGTGTATGGGTTTATGAAGCGGGTGGGAATTCCAGTGCAAATACCTTTTCTTACCAAGGGCAATGTCCGGCTTCCGACCGCCTTTCATTTTGAATTCCAAAATGGGCCTTCTTAGTTTAGTTCCGTGCAAAGTTGATTAGCTGTCTTCGTTCATCGAGTAGTCGAATGTGAGGAAGTTTGCCTGAGTACGAGTAGAGGATTGGTTGATAGAGTGAGAAACCTTTCTCTCCCCGCTGGTCTGCTCATTTAGCCAAGAGGTAGGTCCAAGAAATGAAGAGGCATGATGGCACGAGTCCGACCAGTCTCTCATAGGCATGCATAGGCATGATCGCACGAGGAACGAGCGACAGCGACGTGGAGAGCAAATTCAATTGCGAGAGTCACCCCGTCGTTCTCACGGATTATGGAATGAGCTATTCGGTCAGTCAATAAAGAAGGTCTGTATGGAATGAGCTATACTCAAGTTGAACTTCCCGTGTTTTTTGCCTAAAATAGGAGCACAAAAGAATCTTTCAGTCGTGAATGGCAAAATAAGAGAGAGTCCGAAAGATCTTTGAATTCACTCTTTTCTTCTGGTCGAGCCTATAAAGAATCATTCCCTCTCTCAACTTAAGAGCTAGCGGCGGGCTTTTTTAAACTGCGAACAAAACCAAAACCAAAGACGGTTCGGGGCGCCATTCAGATCTTTCTCAGCTGGTTCGTTTATGCCGGCGAACTTCTCACTTAACTTGAACTCCTTTCCTTAGGTTTGAACTCCCTTCTTTTAATTAACTTAAAGCATTAACTTAGACCCTAGCACCCATTCTTTATGGAGGAACGGAGTCTCTACTTCAAAGTGGAGGGAAAGAGAACGCGTACTCAAAAGCTAGAACAGAATAGGAATTCACTGAACTCACATGCCATTCACGACTGCAGCTGAAATACGGATAGTCGAAGATCTGAATGGCATTGCAAAAGATAATAATAGTTGAGGCATTGCATACCCCATTCAGTTCCCGAGGAAGGAGTGAGAACGACGTCTCAGCAGCCGGGAAAGGAAATCAGTACGGGTGGTACGGAGAAGAATACAAGGGAATAGAGATCGGCCTGCTCCGCCTTCACTTGAACCATGCCTTTCCGCTTCTGCCTCTTCCTCGATATGGTCCGGTACATGAGACCGACGCCTTACACCTCATAGTCACGGAGTCAAGAACCTTAACCATGGCTACGAGATGCGCCAGCGAGTTAGTGCTAGGACCTCTTCCCACACCCAATAAGATCTCGCCCGCTCCAGCTTCATTGGTCTCAAGTCTAGCTAGGCCCCTCCTACTCTAGCCCGCTCTTCAGTCCTCTGAGTCTCCGCTGCTCTCGTCCTTCGCTCGTCCCTTCCTTTAGTCACACGTCGCAGTAGGTTCGCTCGTCCTTCTCCTTTCAGTCGAACCCGTCGGTTCCTTGGACCTTCTCAACCGTTCACTCTTCTCTTGTTCGCTGACCGTTCTGAGCCCACTCACCGAGTAGTCTTACCTGGGAGTAAGAAGTTATCATTCGCACAGGTGTCGGAGGTCATCATCCGTGCAGGAGTAGGAGGTCCTCTCATTCGCTTCTCTGGATGGCTGAGAGGGAGGTTAATGTGATTATCCAAGTATCCAAGAGGGAGGTTTAATGTGATTATCCAAGATCTCTCATTCTATAAAGAGAAAGAAAGCAGAATCAATGAGGCAGAGAAGGGTCTTCGTATAATAGAAAAAGAGTCTTCATATAAGAGAATCAAGCAGAATCAGTGGAGGCTTTCACTAGCGAAATAAGCAGAATCAGATAAGCTTTCACTAGCGAAATGAAACATTTCAATCTTTTTTCTCTTTTCAGGCTATTTATTTTCTTTTTTTAGGTCAGCTTTATTGCGGCTAAAGAGCTTAGGTCAATCTAGCTTCAATGCTCTACCCGCCCCTGCATGGCATGAAGAATGGAATCCCCGCCACATAGCCTGCCTAGAGTGCGCTGAGCCTCCGGGCCTGGCCAGGAGTTAGGCATCTCCCGGCAGGCTCAAGAAAGAAAAGTACCGGACAAGTGGTCCAACTAAATCTCAAAGATTGGATCCCATCCTTGGAAATCTTCAATCAGTCGAAGGATGGTAAGGGGAGAGAGGATCAACTATCTTCTCGGATTCGTAGGCCCAACTACTGGAGGAGGAGAGTACCGCTGAACTGCTGGACGAAAATTGCGATACCTAATACCTACTAGCGAACTAATATGAGTAGAGTAATTAGACGGGTAACGACGTGAGCTAAGAATTTGACGTTAAAACATACCGGACTTCCCCATTCGAACCTCCGACAGTCGAATAGCAAACCTGTCTGTCCAGTTGGTAAGGCAGGACGAGAACGTTAGTATAGGACAGGAAGAGCAGTGCTCTAATTTATCATTCTCCGGTTGAAACCACTGTTGCCTGATCCGGAACCTGCTCTAGCTACTTTTCCATTCCATTCCTTCCATCTCTTACAAAAGCTCCTTCTCGAGCAGCAAGAGGGCATTCGAGAACAAGCCCATCTTAACAGTATACTCTTTTCTATCAAACAGCTTGGGCATCTTTATAGGTCAGGAAAGACACTCCAGTCTCCCTATGTAGTTCACCCTGGGGGATAAAACCGTTAGCAAGAATTGACTCGGTCGGGACTCTATATGCTGCTTGGTCTGGCGCTGGTTCCAGATTAGATCTGTGACTATCAAAATATGGAATTGAACAGTGTCCCTCAGCGTGGGTGTGGTGAATACGCATGCTCGCACGTGGATCAGACCTCATTGAATGACTTAATCAGGTCACCCTTGAACCCAGCCCTCTATTATACCTCCTTCCATACTAACGTCAGTTTCATTATGATAAGTGTGCATAGCTGGTCTAGCCTACACACCATACTTCCTACTCTTCATCCTACCTCCGTCGCTTCAAACCCCTCGGGACAATATTCTATCATACAAAAAAAGCCAGGAGATATCATACACAAGGCTCCAGGTCCGAAAGGTCAAACCCAGAAATACGCAAGCGAGACCCAGAGGTGGAGCTAAGGAACAACGACACTCTTAGTAATAGCATGAAATGGAACGAACGAGCAGAATTTATAAGATGTTTAGATATAGGGGCGAGTATGTAGATACCAACGTACGAGTGAACATTTTGTTCGGGGGAGTCGATTGGAGTACTGTCACTCTGCTTTGTGGAAGAAAACTGGGAAAAGAGAGTGGGACAAATTGATCTTCTTTTATTTATCTGTGTACTGTTATTCTTACTGGAGGAGAGCACTTATAAGAACAGAATGCTAACACTTTCTTCGATTATCAGACAGAATCGGAATGTAGCCTTCCTTGGCCAGGTTATTGAATATCAGGAACCCAGGAAGAAAATGAAATGAATTTGATCAATCTTTCTTTTTATAAGGAACCGATCGATAATAGTAGGTAGATGCATACTCTTTTGAAGGTCTCTTTCGTAGGTACTTGATAGCAGGAGCTCTCAACAATTTATCTGCGGCGAATCTAGACATCCTAGACGACGAAGAAGAGCCGGAATCCACTCCAGAGAGGGGTTTTTCCTTTGTCCTTTCGTAAACTAAAGAAAGGCGAAGCGGATGTGAAACAACCTAGCAAGCAACCTCTCGTCCGGCCTTACTAAAAGCTCTTTGCGTCCCCAGCCTTACTGCTTTCTTCGCACTCCAAAGTCATAATCAAAACGAGGAGGTACGAGCGACAGCGAACTAATAATATTTAAGTAGAGTGAAACGACGTATAACTTTCCTAAAGATGACCGTGAAGTCTCTCAAGTATAGAGTCATTCTTAAGAAAGGCAGGAAGACATGACATGCTACTAAAATAAAAAGAAAGTTTGAAGTCAATCGTAAGGGCTCGTAAGTATTAAGTCTATTAGATCTGTCTACGTTTTGTAGAATGGCTATTTGCCATTCACGACTACTTACTGTAATGCCTAAAAGATATTCGTCTTTATGAGTCAAAAAGTAGCGGTTGGGATGGAACAACTTATATTTGGCCGATAGCCATGTTAGACCTGCGATCATTCTAGCGACGTGGAGAAAAAGGAGAAGCTGAGTGGAGAATCTTTTATCAATCTTCGTTCCGCCGGACCCATGGATAACTTCATCCATTCTCTTTCCCTCCCCCGGTCTGAATGAAAAGATATCGACTGGCCCACCACCCCGAAAGCCTGAACTACGTAAAGAAGTAAAGAGCTTTTCTGCTTCCTGTCCTTCCACGCAGTGAGTGTACACAGTCACTCTGCGTATGATTCACTGGACGGCCTTCCAAGTCGGTATCCATTCATGTCCCTGGGAAAGGGGAATAGTTGGAATAGAGGGTACGTATCGGAGAACGAGAGGACAGAATGAGGGTCAGAACTCATCAAGCCAATCGAACACCGAATTCATATCATAAGACTTAGTGACCATAGATGTAAAAGTGTTTTTGTCCACTCTTTTAGCTAAGCAAATTACTTGACTTAGAGAGAAGAAAGACATATAGACTTTGACAAGTAGGTCAGCTCTGTCGTCCTGCTTAATTATTAGCTTTCTATGAAATGAAGGAATGATACGAGCCACGGAGAGTGAGGGAGACCAAGACAGGTAAGCGGGGTCACACCTCCATACGCAGTCTGTAAGGATGAGCTGCACTGCTTTAAGGGCACCAAAGAACCATCCACACTTTTGACCTAACTGTCTAACTTCCGGTCTTTGTTGTTTAGCCGGCTGATCCATAGCTTGGTTTGCCGTCGAACAAGCAGCACGGGGATGAAAGGATAAGTTGAAGAACGGTGCAGGTACGAAGTGATTAAGAAAGAGATGGAATTCCTATAGTGATAGGTTAGAGGCACAATGATCTTCTGACTGTCATTATGTTGAGTGGTGAATTGAATTACATATGAGTGATAATAGGCTCCTATCCTTATTAGTCGTTAAGGAGTTTGATCAAGGAGTTGCAGTTGCTTTTATCCTTGAAGCTTTCCTGTTAGTCTTCTTTCCGAACCTTTTCTGTTCTTCGATCCCTCCACGTCTTAACGTCGCTCCCGTCCTCGGACCTCTTCAAATTGTCCTGTGGATCATAGCGAGTTGGAGAGTAGCAAAGCTCGTACAACTCCACCAATTTACAATACAAAATTACGAGGAGAGGGTTACGGAAAGCGTAGCCTCTACCATAAAGGAACAACTCCTTTTTTCCCTCGAAGAGAATCACATCCCATTACCTCGTGAGAAAACTGCTTTGGATGTGATCGATGCATGCCCCAAACGATCTTTCATTTCTTTCGCAAATCTATTCTTCTTTATAGGGCTTAGGTCTAAATAGTAAGTCTTTCATACAAGCAGTGCAGATAGCTGCTAACTTCTTTACTTCCTAGATGTCATGGTGATTATTCCCTCCTGCCTATTCATTTTATTGTATCCATCTTCTATTATATCCGAGGGCCACCAATAGTCCCTATCGGGTGTGGGATGCTCCTTTCACTTCTGTATTCATCTTCTTTCCATCAGACTTTGTTGGAAAAACCAACGCCAAGTCTCCACGTCTACCCGTCTTCACGTCGCTGTCGCTCTAACTGACTTTCCACTTTCAAAGTCGAGTCCTTAAAATAAAGTCATCCTTATTTACTTATTTGCTTATTTGAAACTTTAGAAAAGTCGAGTCCTAAATGGAATGATTATCAAAGTCGAGTCAAAAAAGAGTCGCCCTAAATCTTCCCAACTTAAAAAGCAGTGACTTAATTACTCAACTACTCATAATGTTGTGCGTCTCGTCACCTCATAGACTTAACTTGGTCGAGCACGTCTCAACTAAATGTTGTGCGTCTCGTCCCTTTCTTTTCGGGAGTCTCACTTCTATCAATGTAATGAAAGAACCATCCCTTCCTATTTCTTTGTCCTGTCAGATAGAAAGAAAGTGAGACCAAAGCCCCTTCTTTACCAGGGGGTTCAAGGGGGGTTTACATACAACCGGGGCAAAGTGGTTTATGATTGAATCTCAAAGGCATTCTTCTCATTTGGTAGATCCAAGTCCATGGCCTATTTCGGGTTCACTCGGAGCTTTGGCAAGCACCTACGGAGGTGTGATGTACATGCACCTATTTCAAGGTGGTGCAACACTTCTCAGTTTGGGCCTCATCTTTATCCTATATACCATGTTCGTATGGTGGCGCGATGTTCTACGTGAATCCACGTTGGAAGGACATCATACAAAAGCAGTACAATTAGGACCTCGATATGGTTCTATTCTGTTCATAGTCTCGGAGGTTATGTTCCTTTTTGCTTTTTTTTGGGCTTCTTCTCATTCTTCTTTGGCACCTACGGTAGAGATCGGAGGTATTTGGCCCCCAAAAGGGATTGGGGTTTTAGATCCTTGGGAAATACCTTTTCTTAATACCCCTATTCTCCCTTCATCCGGAGCTGCCGTAACTTGGGCTCATCATGCTATACTCGCGGGGAAGGAAAAACGAGCAGTTTACGCTTTAGTAGCTACCGTTTCACTGGCTCTAGTATCCACTGGCTTTCAAGGAATGGAATATTACCAAGCACCCTCCACTATTTCGGATAGTGTTTATGGTTCTACCTTTTTCTTAGCAACTGGCTTTCATGGTTTTCATGTGATTATAGGTACTCTTTTCTTGATCGTATGTGGTATTCGCCAATATCTTGGTCATCTTACCAAGGAGCATCACGTTGGCTTTGAAGCAGCTGCATGGTACTGGCATTTTGTAGACGTGGTTCGGTTATTCCCATTTTTCTCTATCTATTGGTGGGGAGGTATATGAAAGAACGAATAAGTGGATTGAGGAATTCAAGCTCGAAGACAAAGAGAACTGGGCTTTTCAAAAGAATGAGAGCAGCTTTCCCACCCCCTTTATTCCAAAAAGAGACTACTTCCCTACAATATCTCTCTGTATTCTGGCACAACATATAGGGATCGAAGAGATTATGGCGGATTATGTAAACCAAGAAATGACCCGAAAATGGATCTTGGTCTATTTGAGATTGTTCCTTTTAATCGTAATCAAAGATGTTTTCTTGTCTCTCGTTTCTTTTCTGAACAAATCGAAGAACCTAATGGATCAAACTCATCCTTGGCTGCTACGAAAGATATCGGAAAAAGCATTCTGAAATTGAGCCTAAGACTGAGAGGAAAGAAGCTCGTCTTACCGTTTCCTTCACGGTTCAGCCCCCTTACTAGGAGAAATCTTTGATTCATGGCCGTAGTCAAGACAGTCCGAAGGTAACAGCAAGCTACGGCTTCAAAGCCAAGCCCCGAAAACTCCAGTACGCTCCTGCCTCATTTTTTGTTCAAATAGTTTCAAACTAGGCCCACGAGTAGATTAAAACAGATTGAAATGAGTGTGCTAGTGCGCTTATGTCAGATAGGGGTCAAAGCGTGTCATTGAGGGTTGCGGGGCATGTAGCTTCTTTTCTTTTGGGTTGTTAAAAGCGGATTCCGCTGGTTCAAGAATAGATGCTTTCTTCCGTGCCTTCCTTGGCTTGGCAGTATCATCTGCTTTAGTGGCAGCTGCGTCTCTTTCGGCTTCTGATTCGGATTTCTATTTGGGTCGGAATCTTGATAGGTCTCGGAATTCGCTTGTGAAAGAGCTTCTACTGAAGCTTATGCGTTTGTTGATGCAAATTCGTTTGATCTATAGCACCTCTTGCTTTAGCTGCGATTTCAGAGTGTTTTGGTTCGGAAGAACCCGGAGCTCCTAGCTCGGGATAACCGGGAAACTGCCGGCTAATCGTATGCCAGTGAATCATTGGATATTCGGGGCGAATCATATGTTGTTGAATTGCCCGCGTAACCATGAGGAAAGCGAATTGGTAACCGTCCTTTTTCGATATAATTCAGCTCCACATCTAGGCTGAGTTCTTCTAATAAAGCGTACAATTAATTGTACGACCAAAGGCACCCAGCCAGAACTAGGCGCGAAAGCAGCCAAGCAGAAAGAAGAAGGCGTAGGGTGGGATCGATTAAAGGCAGTTCGTCCACACTTTGTGTTGTTACAGGGTGAAAATACGAGCTATGCTTCTATGCTGCTTGGCGAGAAGTGAGGTTGGTTGATAGCCGCGCCCAGTCTTGCTGTTAAAGCTGGTTTACTATCAATAGAAAAAGGAAGAGCTGGTAGAGATAGTGCGGAGCTGGTCTGGTTACGATTTCTGATGCTACGCGGAAGTTATCAAGGCTACGGTCCCTCTGCCTCTGGTCCCGAAGAGTTCAAGCAAGTCATGCCTGGACGGGGAACTATCTCAAGCCTAGCAATGGGAAGCCAGATCACCTTCCTGACGAGCCCAGTTCCTATGAGCGAGCCAATGAAGAGGAGCGAAAGAGGGAGACTACCTGAACTCAACTCGGAATAGCAGCGGTGAGGCAGAGGCTACCGTACAGTACATATTGGCAGACTCTTACCCATAGTAGGGAGGGAGACTATCCGAATCTTCGGTGCATAGATGAGGGCTTCACTGATCGACCAGACACACTCACTGATCGGATCTACGATCTACTCTGAATGGGAAAGAATTAGTGTGGTGGGAAGACGTTTTGCAAAGCGAAGTCGAAGCACCCCCCTAAGAGAACTCCCCTCTCTTTCTTTTCTACCTCCCGCCTATCTCTATCTATCTATCTGCTTTGCCAACCTATCTGATCTGCGTCGCTGTCGCTCGCTCCTCTCTTTTTGTCCTTTACGTCACGGGAGCGCTGTCAAAGGTCACTGAGTTGAACTAGCAACTGCTCACTCTGCTCACTGAACCTGAGCCTCCGCAACTATGAGTCTTCCAGTCGCTCCTTTCATAGGTCTTTTCGAAGCTAGAGATGTGAGCACTTTCATGGGGACAGTCGGAGGGAAAGCAGTATAGGCCTTCCCCCCATTTCTTTACCAACGGTAGCGGAATACTACTGAGGAAGAGATGCGAGGGCCCTGATACAAGAATCAGTTTTCCAAGGACTCTGGTAGTAGCGGAGTGCAATTGAGCGAGACATGCGTGGAAAGAAAGGGGACATGGGCGAGACGAACTTATCAGTAGAGAAGAAAGGAGAGGAAGGCACGGCAAGGCGGACGCATACCTAGGAAAGCAAGATCCAGAGAATGGCCTATGCGACTCAATGGCAGTGGGCATCTTGGTGCGAGAGGATTGGGATCTGAAGTTGTGTGAGCTCGAGGTCAGACGCTATAGTTCCCACTCATAGTTCCCACTCATCTCCTAGCCTTGAGAAGGGGGCCTGCATCCGCATAGGACCTGGGGTGCCGACCATAAAATAAAGGATAGATCAAGTTTGGTGACGAGCTCGGAGCTCGTGAAATAGAAGCTCGTGAACGAGAGCTTCGGTGCTTGCGACAAAGAGAAGGCAGAGGACAAGGCTTTGATAGATCATCAGCGGTTAGGCAGAGCAGCGAGAACCATTATTCCGCCCCAGCTCCTAGAGAAGGGATCCGACCAAATAAGTAAGCTTCAGGATAGCTTTTTGGGCTCGCTCGTTTGCGATCGGTGCAACGACGGTAGACTCCACCTGAGGAATCCGAATCTTCGGCTGAGGGCTGGCTCGGCAGATCGAGATCCTCCCCCGGGAAGCTAGAGGTCAACTCATGCCAGGAAGCAAGGTGCTAGGCGTCTACCACATGAGAGGCGGGATCCCATCAAGAGGTCCCTGGCACTGGTCAGATAAAGTCTTAGCTACCGAGAAAACCGGTTTAGCTAATAAGTAATAGAGAAAGGGCAGGGGAGCATGAGCGACGCAAGTCTGGCTCTGGTGCGAGAGATGAGTAGCGCTCGGCACTCTCTCTCAGTGATAATTTGATTCTTTCCCAATTCAGTTAAGTAAGGTAGGGCCTCCCCACGTATAGGTAAGCGGTAGGTAGGGTATTTAGAAGCCCACTCTGCGGTACCATTGAATGCGAAGCTACAGAATCAATCGAAGAAAGTGAAGAAGAGACTCGAGAAAGGGCAAGAGTGAAACGAAATCTTTGCCGCTTGACTCTGCATATATATAGCCGTACAAGATTTGATCGCCGGTATCGGAAGACTCTCAATCGCCGAGGGCTCGCAACATTTCCCCTCCGTCCGGTCAAGCAACTAAAACAAGTGAAACTCAAACTTAAACAATCAAAAGGGTGCGATGTATTTACATAAGAGATGTGATTGAGAGATCACCTTTGGTTTTTAGGGTGAAGCGAGTTAAATGTGTCTTCTCTGGGTCAAGTCGTAGAAGCCTCTATGCTCCGCGCATAAGCATTCCGATGTTGATACCAAGTTGCCGGGGGAGAGTGTTTTGTTCCCTCGTTAAGAGTGTCTACAGAGCTTTATTATGCCTCCACGAATGATAAATGCGTAGGGTGTCATACATGCGAAGGTTGGGGCTCAGGGCTGCTGGCTTTATTATTCCCTCTACAAGGGAGTTGTAGATGCGAAGGTTTTATCTCATTCGTATTCTGATCGAAGAAGTTTCATTCAACCAACTATCTTTTTGAAGCAGATAGAAAATCTTTATTCTATAGAGACTGGAAAAGCCAACTCATGTTTTTTCCTATAGACGAGTTGTTAAACGCAGTTGAACCTTTTTTGAATAATGGTTCCACCGTAGGTCAAAAAACGCTCCCACTGGTTTCTGTGAATGCGCCCCTGGAAGTTGCGGGCCCTTCCACATTAAGCAGCTTACCCTTATTTGAAAGGATGGACAGTAGAGTGGTTGTACCAGCCAACACTCCTCTAGGTGATATTGTCACTACGGTATCGCCTTCCTTGTCGGTCGAGGGCGAGGTCTCCCAAGAGGAGATCTGGTTGAATTTAGAGAACGACCCTCTCAAAAGCTATAGCAGCTCCTCCTGCGCACGAAGCTGGTCCCTCCGAATAAAAAAACTATCATTTTCGGAGGCACGGGAACGCTTACAGCGCCTACGCGAGGATAACCTCGGGCGCCTCCGTGAGCAGGAGAATCTCATCAAAACTGCAAAGGAACAACTCCAGCGGCTAGAAGAGAATTTCAAAGCTATGAAAGCCAGAGACGCCTCTCTTCATCTTTGGCGGCGTCTCTGGCGCCAGCAAATCTTGGAATTGACAAGGACAGTGGACAGAGATTAGAAATTCCGTAGGCGTAGGGGAGCGGCTGGATCGAATCCTTCAATTGAGCAAGAAAACTCCTGCAACAAGCAACGCTTTATAATAGAGGCGCTAGCGCGAAAGCCGTTGTGAACAAGCAACGGCTTCACCTCCAACAAGCAAGGGCTACGCAATTTGGAAAGCTACCGCTACAGAACAAGCAACGGCTTCGCTAAAGCGAAAGCCTTGTTCAGAAATTCCAGTGAAAGGATTTATTTGACTTCTTAATCCCGGACTTAAGGAAAGACTATTCGACCACTAAACTAAGACAGAGACTAGTCGCTGATGAAGGATGATGGAACTCAAATCAAGATTTCCAATTCCTCGCTTACTGGCATTGCGCCAGTAACCTTTTAAGCCTGAACCTTCACAGAGTATAAGAGGATTGCTTTACTTACGGAATAGAAAGATGAAAAGTCGATCGAAGACTACTCTCATAAGATTTGCACTTGCCCCAGACGGCTCCGTTCTCCGATCCAGGCATGCCATTTCGTCGCTGCTGTAGCGAATAGGGGGCTCTGACTCCGCGTCTTCTGCTCATTAAGCTAGGTCCATGGCTCTAACTTATAAGCTTGGATCCGAAATCACATCTGACTATAGTTATTAGACTATTTATTCCCCTCGGAAAGACAAATTGAAGCTGCGTAAAGGAACTAAAAAGAATGAATATGAAAATAAAAGCGGTTAAAGGCTCCGTCGAAGGAACCTAGTCGACTCGGCCTACGCCACTCTAAATGCCAGCTGACGTAGTAGTCCTTCGATCTGCTTCAGCTCCTACTCCAAAGCGCTACGAACAGTTTATGAAAGGAGTCTGCTCTCTCTTCCGGTGCGAAATATTGAGTTGCAGCTCTAGCGACCGGCCTTGATGCTTATTCCGTTGGGAACTCCTTTATTATAAGCACGAAATCACCAATTGCTCTTCATTCTCATTTTCTTGCTTAAGATGAGCTTCTGAGGCTTGAATCAATACTAGGCCACTCAAGCCTTTCCAGCAGACTGGACTCAATTCAATCAATAAGCTTCTGCTGCTGTGATGTAGCTGCTTGGCAGCATATAGCCCTTTTCAAATTGATCGACCTAAGATTAAGATGCTCCCTCTCTGCTATCGTCCGCTGAAAGGCTAACCCGCACTATTGACTTTACCTTTTATGCTTGACTTCCTTTATGTATCCTTAACCCAACCTCCCCTGCTAAGGTATTTCAGGTCATTCGTAAGGCATCAAGGTCTAGTAAAATATTCTATAAAATCAAGTAGCAAAGAAGAAAGACAATGGGATGGATCTCTCACACTGCCTTTGATTCTATCTGCTTTTAAGAGCATAGTCGTAGCCAAAGCAGAGAGAAAGTTCTGTAGCGGATCTCTTAAAAGATCAATTCGGATTGAAACAGCTCTGGTTCATATTTCGTCGACCAATCCTTCCTAATTCACATCTAGGTTGGGGGAGTTTAGTGAGCGAGGAGAAGAGAATGTGAGTTTTTAGCTCTTAAAAAAGAATAAATTCAATCAACTACAGAGCTAGGAATTGAAGGTCGCGATCAAGTCGTTCGCTTCTATAGCGGTTCGTTAATATCCATCTCTAAAGTTGTTCAATTGATCCATCAAGGATAGAAGAGAACAGGGGTCTAATTTACAAGCCGATGAGTTTTCTAGTTTTTTTATATTGGACTGCTTGAAATGCTTGAAAGGGACGAGCGATAGCGACGTGGCTCACAAGATGAATGAGAATAGATTGCATTTACCCGATCCCTATTTCTTGCTGGCTTTCCTAAACTTGCTCCCAAGCTTGCTCACACGCTTAAAAGATTACACAAATTTCACTAAGCCAATCACATCTCTAAATAAGATGAGTAGGAGATGCTATGCGATAAGCGAGAGACCGGGAGTCGGGTGTGCGATGGGACGTCTTCTGCATGCCTACTTTTCGGGACAGATGTCGACTTCCCTTCTTCTCCCTAGATGCGTGGGTCAGATCAGTCAGGCTCTCGTGGTTCTCGCGCAATGCTCCAATCATTCCCATGCTCCCGGGCTTCCATTCATTCTTTCTCTTATCACTCATGGCTATAGTCTGGATCATATTTCAGTCTCCACTGTCTTCTCTTCTGCCTGGTAATCGGTCAGGAGTGACCTAGCTAGAGTCGAATATAAAGAATGGACGAACCGAGAGGAGAAAGAAAGCCAATTCAATGAATCCCGCTCCAGTCACAAAAAGTATAGCAATCGGGGCGGGGGAATTTCATTGTCTTTTTAAGCACCTCAACTCAAGGAATGGTTAGGATGAATTTCAGATCTACTATTATTTGCATTTCTCTTTATATTTATAAGAAAAGGAATAGGAATCGGACTGCTCCTACATTAGTAGGAGTCCATATTCGTTCACAAGCACTTAAAACTTTCACAGGTATTCTTTCTGCCTGGCCCGCTCTGCAAGAAAGTTTGGAGTCGACCTCCTGGAAAATACTGTACCCGGGGGGCCTGGAGAGCAAATTCATGGTTCCACCCCTTCTCGCTAAGGAGTCAGATGTGTTTGCGTTGGCCTTCCTCCACCTACTGGGCAAGTACGTTGATGGCATTCCATCTTCTTACGTCAAGATTACTATGGGTTTAGAAATGGAGTCATCCATTAGTGGGTCCTTCGGTTACACTTTAGGGTGCGCTATTCCCTATGTAGGAGAAAGTGTTGAATTTTCCATGGCTGCTCTCCGCATCTCGCAGGTGGTGTTAGAACAAGTTGATAAATATCAGAGCGCTTCCTTAAACAAGATCTTTGTCAGAGCTTATTATCTAGTAAACGAGTCCCTCGCGCCTTTGACCTTTCTAGAAGCTAAAGACGATCATCTTCTTGTAATGAAGTCCTTAAAGGACAGATTGCTTCTCGCACCTCAACCATCGCCGGTGGAGCTACCATTACCCGTTACTCTCCATCAAAGCAGCCGAAAGGCACCCCGACCTCCGTTCATGACAGCCCTTCCTTCTTCACGCACTACTGAAACACGGCGCTCTTTTATTGTAGCTGACTTCGAAACAGTCCTAGTCCTAATTGACGATATTCAACAACCCTACGCGTTTTATGGAAGTCTTCCCCGGAACCTCTTCCGCCATTAATATTGATCGAGTACACTCCTTTTATTGTCAAGAGAAGAGCCTAAAGAAGGCTGTTCTTTTGCTGAGCTTAGTAAGCGGGTTCGTTCTGACTGACTTTATTAATGCGTTGGAAAAGAAGGCTTCCCAGGCTAAGATAAGGACGTGCTTTTATCACAATCTGGGAAGATTTGATGGATTGTTCCTTCTCAAGTTCTATACGGAATTGGGCTGTTCTGTGAAAATGCTGTGTCGCAACAGAAACATTTACGAGATTCGAGTTTTTAGGGGTAGGCGTTTACTGATACGATTCCGCGATTCACTGGCACTACTGCCTCTCAAATTACAAGCGTTGGGCCAGACCCTGTGCCCCGGGCCAAAGGGAATCATCGCCCACGAAGAACCTATCTACTCTCGAATCAATGCGTGATGAGTTGGTCAGCTATATGAAGCAGGATGTTTTACTACTTGGCGGCATAATGCTAAAAGCGCAGTCCCTTTGCTGGGAGCAGTACGGAGTGGACATCGATAATATCCTCACTGTATCCTCGCTCGCACTAACCATCTTTCGCAAAAGGTATTATAGCGAAAAAGAAAACCCAATTTATATGCTCAATCGGAACCAGGACCACTTCATCTGCAAAGGAGACTTTGGAGGCCACAGTGATGTTTACATACCGACGGGGGCTAATCTATTTTCTTTAATAGGGTATGCAGCGGTGGTACGGAGAAAAGTGAGTTCATGCTCATATTCAAGTGATGGAAGAAATGAGACTCACTTAACGGAGCTGAATTAGCTTAGCTGACCAAAAAGTCAGAGCACTCAATCGAGGATGCTACTCCGAGTCTTCTTTCATTCCCGGATCGGATGCGAACTATTGAATGAATAGTCAAGCCACAGCAGTCTTGGAAGAATTGACCCCAACTATCTTGTCTTGTTGCGGTAGAGGTCAGTAGGCTCCTGTCTCCTTTGCCTGATTGAATTGGCACACAAAGCATTCTTCCTCATGCAACCGAAGACTTTCCTCTCTTACTAGAGACGTAAGTAGGTATCTCCTTCCCTCCTCTTTCTCTGTGAATGTGAGTGTGTGCGATCCTGCTCCCTTGAAGGTTCATAAGAATAGTGCTGGCTCGGATAAGAGTGAATGGGAACGACCAAGACTCAAGTCTAAAAAGTAGAGGAGGAGCTCCCGGCTTACTTTATGCGGAGGAGAGAAGCAAGAAAGAGGACGGCTAAAGTCTCTCGCCGAACTGGCATGGCTGCTTTTCAAGCAAGGTGCGGAGCGGGGTGTGGGGTTTGGCTTAAATAAGATAATAAGATTGAATGTCAGTTCTTTTGTCTTTATTAATAAGTGGTCTCGTACCATGTATTCATGATCGAGCCAAGGTGCGATTAGTGAATAGGAGCGGTCAACCGGGCTTGCCGAAGGGTAGGAGAGAGCTGAACTAAGCATGACCATTGCTGTTATACGGTGCGGTAGTGCCTAGGAAGATAACCGGTCTTATAGGCGAGACTAGAAGTTGTGTTCACGGGAGCCCGAACTTCATAAGTTGAATGGAGAAGTAAAGCAGTGAAGTTCAAGGCAGAGGGAAAGAAAGGCCTTGAACTCCGGGGTACGGAATAGCACCGATGAAAGCGCGAAAGTGTCCTATTCCAGGTCCTATTCCAGGGCTAAAGGGAGGGGCGAACTACGTGATGCGGATCAGCCGAATGGGCTATGCGAATTCCGGACACCACGACCCATAGGAACCGCTCCTACCTTTTAGCATAGTTGGCCGCCTCAGTTAGAGTAGAGTTCGCGAAGCGGCCTATGTATATCTGCCTAGTGTAGCTGACCCGAGACTGATCTGCCTAGTGTAGCTGACCCAAGACTGAACTATCAGTGAACGAGAGAGACTATAGACCGTAGATTCAGAAATCCTCTGAACGAGTGCAAGACTACTAATCTCTATAAGGAAAGGGACACCAGGAGGAGCCAGTCAAAGCATGGCCTGGACTACGGTCCCAATTGCTATGGTGAGACACGCTAGACACAAGTTTTGAAGCATCTATCACGCATCTCTATTTTTATTTCTCACTTTCTCACTTGAGTAACCGAACTCCCAGGCGAGAACGAAGTGAAGAGATTCCACCAATCATAGGACCAAAGCCTATCTACTCTACTCGTCCTCTGCGTCACGTTGTTCGCTCGTCTACGTCTCGTCCCATAGACTCTTCTACGTCACTACCGTTCTTGCTCCCGTTGGTCGCTCTCGGGCTCTTTGCTCCTTCGCACGGACCCCCCCGTCTCCGTCAAGCCCGTTGAAGACTGATGATTCATTTTACTAAGTCCATCCATACCCAATGACACCTATCGATGGTCTGTCGGATACTTCCGCTTAGAAGTTTAAACCCGTAGACCTTTGGAATGAGACTAGGTATGATTACTCTATCCTTCAATCGGGTTAAAATCAAGAGACGAGACGAATCTTTTCTACTTCTATCTGGAGTGAGGGGAGCGGATGGGAATGCTATGAGTCAGCTGGCTGTAGGGACTTCTATAATCTATTTCATTTCGATATGCCATCTCTTAATAAAGTCAATGTCCACCTATCCTTTTCAGCGTGAGAGGTACTCGAGTTGAGAATGACATTGCCTGACCACCTACCTAATGGATAAATGGAACCCCAGTGCTTCCTCACTATAGGAAGCTCGGAGCTCACCTTTTGTCAGACGCTCGCACTGCTTTATTGAGCCTTGGAATCCCACCGTTATTAAATCATAAAAGCCGTCAGAACTAGCCTATCATTGCCCTGCTCCCCTGCAATCCTATCGTCTTTCTATCTTTTGTTTTGCCAAGCCAATAGCACTCTGAACTGAAGATAGTGAATTAGAGGTCTCCGAAGTGAGATTGCAGCCCAGGAGTAGGAGGACAGATCGAACAGGGCTCGCTCCGCACCTTTCTTTCCATTCATCTTCCTCCATTTCCCTAACTTGAACTAGAACTGGATAATCGCATTTGATTGACGCCCGCCCTATCAGTCGGTATAGGAGACGGGATGAAGATCCGGATAGGGAGAGAGAATGCAAGATTGAATCGTTATAAGTTGTGCTCGCTCAGATCAAACCAAAGCAGCAGAGCATCGGCACTAGTCAACCCAAGTTCAGAGATGGGCTCATAACGTAAAGGAGCTAGAACGAGAAGGACCTGCTCCAATTATGAATGGAGGTCAGAGGGCACGGCAAGAAATGAGCTCCGCGGTCGGTTCCGTTCCATTAACTAGTCCGGCTTTCATAGTGCATTTCATTGATATGCCTGTCCACATTAATCGAATTTGATAACCCTCTACTCTACTTATGCACTTTTTATCCCAGGCATCCAGGCATCAATTACTTGCTATTGAATTGCCCTTCTCACTACTTCGCAATCAGAGCTAATCAAAATGTCCGACATGTCTCTCTTTTACTTTGATGTTTGGCATGTGATGAGCATTTTGCGCTGTTCTAGCTCGAGCCCATGCACACCTACTGGTCTTTCTGCTGCTGATCATGCATGCAATCTCTCTTCTCCAACTCGTTAACACCTTCCCCCCTCCCTCGTGACTGGAATTCAAAGGAGAAAGGAATGGGCCCGGCCAATAGGCATACGTGAGAGAAGAAGAAGCCAACTCTGCGTCACTTCTTTCGCTCCTCTCCTACTCTCTACAGTCCCCAAGTGCACTAGCTCCGCCTCTGTGTTGAATTGAGAGTGCTATGAATCGGTTGTTGAATAAGATATTAAGAAATAGTAGACTCGCCCACCAGAAAGAATCATTTTTCGGCATCATACACAGATGGAAGAGAATAAAATCAAAATAAGTAGAGGGATTAGTGCCTCTATCTTCGGCCTTGAAAGACCCGACATGAACTCATTCGATTCGACATTACATTATTCTCGTTCGGTACCAATAAAAGAAGACTCTGTCCATCCGCCTTTCCCCCTTTTCTGCAGTTGCCTACTATGAAAGCGGCATAGCAAGACCCAGGTCTAGTTTGACAATGGGTACTAGTTGAAGAGCAGACCATGACCATAGAAGACACTGTAGTTCCTTAGACGAGGAAAGCGTATCCAGCTTGCTCACTCCTCTACCGTTTAACATTGAGATATGAATTGACAGATGGTGGCCCTCACCTCAATCCTTCGCCCTCTCCTGAACCCGCACTTCCTCTTTCAACTGATCCATCAGCGGATGTAGATGCAACTCCTTCGCCCTCTCCTTCTTCGGCGTCGTTTCACTTGCTCCTTCTCTTCTTCCGTCCTCCCTCTCGCCTTCCCTCTACTTGCACTTCGAACCCTCCTTCACTCTACTTTGAACTTCTAAACTGACGGAACTCGACCTCCTAGCTCCTCCTCTCAGTCCTAGCCCCTTGTCTACTGCTAGCTCATCCCTGCTCTGCCTCTACTTGAATGGGAGCCTAGCCATCTTAGAACCCAGCTAACCACGTCACTATCGTTCGTACCTTCCTTTCCTTCTCTCGGTGCTATAATTCGAAGCCAGTGAACTCTGGTTCTTTATTCTAAAATAAAGAAAGATATAGAGAGGTGGACCACTTCTATCAATAAAGGCGAGGTGGACTACTTAATTAAATATAGCACGTGCTAACGGAACTGCCATGAACTCGGCTCACTATCCCTCCGTGAGGGTAGCTATATATAGCCATTCACTCATTCCTTGATGCGCCTTCCACTTCTGCCCTCTCTCTTTTTACCCCTTTCCTTGCTCAGAGAGAGAGTCAGCTATTGAGTAACCTTTCCCTGCTTATGCTTTTGCTCTTCCCAGCCCTCTTAGGCACGGGAATCAATGAAAGTACTGATTTTCACGGGTCAATTTTGAATGTTGATTGTGCATCTCAAGCGAGATTCTTCGAAGGCGGATCGGATGTGGAAAATAGAGGTTGAACGGAGACGAGAAAGAGTTCAAAATCAAGCACTAGTGAGGAAAGAGAAGCCCAACTACTTTGACTGCAGCGGAGAAGGGGGTCCTCTGACTTAGCTGCCCCATGAATAAAGAAAAGAGTTCGCGAGAGTGTCCTCTGACTATTTTGACTCTACAGGGAAAGAGCGTCAGAGTGGAGGCCCTATCAAACTAGAAGTCAGAGTTCGGAAAGAATCTCTCTATGAACCAGTAGTTAAGTCATTCTTCTCCGGCTTCATCTTTTCTCCGGTGAGTGAAAAGAGAGTAGAAATAGTGGGCATTGAATTAGAGTTCGGGGAAGGAGTAGAGTAGGAGTCCGGTCTGAGAGTGTTTTCCCTGAATCCGGTCTTCTAGTCTCTTTCCCTTAGAAGTCCCGTCCGGCTCTAGCTCTTTGTCCCCTTTTCTTCTTGCACCAGAAGTTAATGATAAGTTGCCTAAATGAAGGAGACGGCACCTCTTTCTTCCGCCGCTCCCGCTCAAGAAGAGTTTATAGTTTCTAGGCATGGAGACCCCGATTGAGTCTATGATGCCGGCAAAGTCGAATAGCTTAGTGGCCTTCTTGCTCTGCACCATCTCTTCATGAGTTTGAGCCCTCGGTTTAGGAGGCTCCAGGGGAGAAGAGTAGGTGCTGCTAATATCTATCAGGCTCCGAAGAGCAAGAGCGAGGTGCGGAGCGAAAAGAGCGAGGGCCCGGCTTTAGAGCTTTCTGGAAACTTAGCTAGGGCAAGGCAGCACTCTTTGCTCTATGATGGGTCCTTTCTCTATCAAAACTTGAATGAAAGAACTCAGTCTTCTCATTTCATTAGGAGGAGTTCTAATTTATTCTTTCTTTCTAATACTCTTCTATTATACACTCTTTCAATATATGAATCTCAGAGTCACTATTGGAACTCGGTAGGAGGGAAGATCTAAAGAAAGAACTGCCTACGAATGAAAAGAAAAGCAACTGGATCTAAAGGGAGGGACCAATGAAAAGGAAGGGAAGGAAGGGAAGTTTTTTTCGGAGCAAGAAACTTGGGATTCTTTTATAGCTCTACGTCGTTGCACTCGTTCCTTCCTCAAGGATTCCCTACCCTTCTAGTTCTTGGGCACCTCTGAATTAGACTAGTTCTTGGACACCTCTGAATCACATACGTAAAGATAAAGCTCACTAAGGGATGGGATCAAGAGCACCAGCTCATACATAAAGAAAGAGAGGCAGCAGAAGTCCGCTCCCTCTCCACTCTTCTGCTTCGCTCTTCTTTCGTGCCGGATCAATAGATTCAGAGCTAAGCGTAGGGGCGGGCCTAGCCTCTTTCTATCCAAATTGAATGGAGCTGGAGCATTAGAAGCATGAGATTGAATGGGACCTCCTCTCGGTTCAAGAAAGAGTGAGTTGGGAGGTACGGTCAAAATAAAGAATGAAATGAAAAAGGGGGGGGGTGGGGGGACTCGGCACTCATTTCTCATCCCAGACAAGACTGCATCCGGAAAGAGATTCATATACCAAAGCAAAGAGAGGGAATTTAAGAAGCGGCCGCTTTCATTGACTTTCTGCTATTAGGGATAGCCCTCTAGGAAGGGCCAAGGAATGAGTTCCTTTTGTAGGAAAGGGCTAAACAACTCAAAGCAATGCTAGCTGTCCAGGCCTACTTCAACCTGCTCTACCGCATTCCCGGACCCGTCTGCTGAAAGGGAAAAGTTAGATCTAACTATGGAGAATGAAGCTCCTTAAAAAGCGTAAAGCACGCAAGAGGGCTTTTCTAGAATTGACTTTCCGCCGCTCCTCGCCGGCCTTTCTTATTATATGAGGAAAGAAAGAAAGAAAGTAAGCAAAGAAAGTGGTACGCCTGGCACCCACGTCTTTCTCCCTCCCTCTAGTCACCCTTTGAGTAGATGTCGAGAGAGAAGAAAGAAGGGGGGCTATTCATGAAGAAAGGGATTCGAATCCGCAACAGCGGCACAGCAGATCAAGCCTGGCCTACTATCATCTCATGCTAAAGTAGTAAGGGGTCAAAGGCGTCACGGGTTCAACCGCCACGGGAAACTTGATTGGGCGTCTTTTGATTAAGTTGAACCGCTCCTAAGCAGACATTCAAGTAGATCTCGGAAAGGAAGTGAGAAAAGAGCTAAACAAAGGGGGGACATAACAAACATAACATAATAAAATCAGTATAGCTGGTCTCATTCTTGACTGACTTGCGGACCCGACTCACCAGCCAAGTCTTGATCCCAATTCCGAGTGCGATAGTTGCCAAAGAGAGCCCGCCACATCAACTATCTTTAAGATAGATAGAACTTATGAGAAGAGGCCCGGCCCGGCAGCATCTTCCTCCTCAAATCTTTTCATTGAAATGAGTGCGTCAGCCCCCTAATTCAGGTAGGTCTTCGTCTAGTAGTTCGGTTCGATATGCTCGACCGCTTTCAGAGCTCAGCGCACTCTTTCAGTCGATGGTTAGCTTCCAGTAGTTCTCGTGCAGTCCTGGGCCCACTTACTGATCCTTTAGTGCGGGTTCGGGTAGCGTCTATGTCCACCAGGTATGGTACGACTTCAATTCGTTCTTCTTCTAGTTCAGGAGTTCCATAAGCATAAGACTAGTGAGTGGATCCCGGTCCTACCGCTCCGTGGGCTTGCTCGGCATATTCTTAGCTCAACAAAGAAAGAGCTGAGTGTGCGGAGTGTGTGTGTGTAGAGAAGACCCCTGTCAAGCCCTCAGCTCGGTTAGCACGTCTTCCCTTCAAAACTAGACTAGCATGTCTCTTGCATATAGCTCAGTGTGAGGCTTGATAAACATTTAGCCGCCACACTTGCTGCTGATGCTCTCTTTGTGGGTGCCTCGAACCCAGGATGCACGAACCCTAATTTATAGTTGAATTCAAGTAGTGGCGCCACGAACGACTTCTCTTCTTTCTGCTCAGCTTGAATCCTCATATAGATTTCCCTATCTTCTTTTCTGGTGAATGGAACCGCTATCAAAGACAGGAGGAGCCGCTAACTATCATGAATGGGAACTAGCCAGCAAAGTAACACCGACCCCTAGGCAGGTCGGCACACCTGAAGAGAAGGAGTAAATGGAATATACTCGACCAGCTGGGGCTGGGTGTCGTAGAGCCCCCGGGATCATTCTTATCAGATAGCTTTTGACTTACGCCGCGCCCACATCTCTGAATCTCTTAATCTCGTTGGGTTTGGGATCAGGAAGAGATCAGGGCACCGAAAGGGCGGGGAGAAGGGGGGTTGGTTTTGGTTTGCTGTACGCAGGAGTTCCAACATTGGTGCGGGGGGCCTGGACAGGTAGGAGCAGGAGCCTAAGGTCTTATTCTTAGGGTTCTTCTGAATCATAATACGGATCAGCTACTTTCCTTCCCTTTCTCCGGGTTCGTGATTACTCCTAGGGGGGTTCAGTGGGATAGGCAGGCGCTCAAGCAGGTTGAGGCTTGCTCTGCTCCGCTCCGCACCTCGACTATTGAGATGTTCTTTCTTTCTCGAAAGCAACCAATGAGTTGTGAGTGCTCGGAAGTCAAGGATGGGGGAAGGATATTCATATAAAGCCGAGAATCAAGAACTAGTAGCGGGGAAGCGCTTAGGTCGGGTGCGCAGAAAACCTCTCCCTTTGAGTTGAAGATCTTCCCGTGGCATGAAAGAATCATCCTTCATTATTTCTTGCTGGCTTTCCTAAACTTGCTCCCAAGCTTGCTCACACGCTTAAAAGATTACACAAATTACACAAGCCTATAGGATGATGGGGAGGTTCAGATGCTGCTTCGTAGCTTCCTCGCCTGTCACTGGAAAAGGAATAAGAAAGAGATGGCTTCGACCACTATTTCTAGGAAGGGCTTTGTAGGCTTTTTCTCTCAATAGATGGCTAGCAGAAGCAGGAGAGCTCAGGGGTTCCTTATATGCATTTACAGGCAGGGGAATGGGAATCATTGTTTTGCCTTCCCGGCTGGGCTTCAATTCAAATGGAGGGCAAGCGGAGGGCAGGAGAGTTTAGAAGTGAATTTGATGATCTCGCTAGGAGCAGAAACGGGACCTGACGGTACGGAACTAGATATTCAGAAGAGGCAGAGTTCAGTTCTGGTCTTTCTCCCCTCCCTTTGTGCCCAGGTCCTCCTTTCGTGCCTTCAGATCCACTCGTTGGGGAACGAATAGAAGGTTTCTTTGTTGGGCCTATCGCCCTCTATTCGAGCTATATCTCCATTTCCAGTCGAAAGGCATCCAATCTAACGCCACTGGATCTAATTGCTTGACTTCTCCCTCTACCGCAGCCCTTGCCTCGAAGGGCAAGCTATTCATCTCCTCTAACACCTGTGGAAGCATATCACCTGCCATTATGAGCAACTACTGGATCTGGGCGAGTTCAGGTTAGCTTTGCTTTCCTTCGGGATACTGATTTCTAAAAAAAGTGTCTACGCTTGCTTCCTTCTGCCCGTGGGTGTGGGACTAGACCATTACCTATGACTTTGACAAGTAAACTTATCTTTCTTTGAGTTCGTTGCACTTGCATTGCGAGACTCCGTATCACCTTGCTGACTTTCTCCTTAGCTTCCTAGCTACTAATTACAGGATGAGCTTCCTTCCAGTAGTAGGGCTAAGAAAAAATCGGGAACAGAGAACTCAAACCTTCAGACCCTGACCCATGGTACGGTTTTCTCACTGAATTCCAGTCATCACCAGGAGTTGATTCAATTGCTAGGAAGGCTTTCACAACAACCTATTTTCTTTCGTCGAACCTTCACTTCACTAGAATACCGCTTCGCCCCTCGCTGCTACAGCTAGAGTTAGCTAATAGAGTGTTCCCACTCTTCAACTATTTAAGGAACAGGAACCCGCTTTCTTCATTGTAGACTGGTCGAGTCCGCTTGAGTTCTTACTTTAATATCTCATTCAAATAAGCTAAAACGTTTACCTCTTCAATCCATTTCATTTCCTCGGCAACCCCTCCATTATCTTTCCTCTTCTGAGATAGCTTGAACAGCAGAGTGGAAAAGATTAACTCAGACTAGCAACTGAAACTACGAAAAAGCCCCGTGCCAAGCATCAGAAAAGGATGGTGCCCACACCGCCATGAACGCTTTGATAATCAGAGGTCTGATTGCGTTTTGCTGCTACTGCTACTGCGATTGCTACTGCCTCGGCCCTATTCTCATAGTCCTTGATCTCGCTCCTACCGCGTAGTGGGGAATGTTCCTGCTTCCCCGCACCACTGAGAGCTTACCCTTGAGTTGCCCCAAGAGAGGCGATCATGGCCACTAAAGACTGGGAGGTCGGGGCCAGCCCATCCATGGAACTGGTTTTCATGCCTATCACTAGATCTATAGATTTGAGGGTCAGGTCTTGGATGCCTCCGACTTCGCTTTTCTTCTCATGGGATCTCCAGGGAGTGGTTCTTGGTGTTGGATTGGAGCACGAAACACTTACTTTAAATTGGGTGGGAAAGGGAGAGATTGTGGCGGCGGCTCTATTACTTGCTCGCTTGCGTCTCTATGTGAATGTGCTTTTGCTTCTCTTGCGTATGTGCCGTGCCGCCCTATAGCTTCTCTATCACTTGCCCTATAGCTTCTCTTGCGTATCTAGCTTTTTCCTTCATGCTTTCATTCGAATGGGGAGCTTGCTCTTTCTTTGATCGCTCTCCTTCTCGCTGTTTCTCGTGGTTCAATCTTTTTCTTATCACTCATGTCATTCATATCATGCGATAAAGGCCGGTCTCTACTGGCTACACGGTATCGAAGGGCATTGCCGAGCTAGCCCTCTTCACACCGCAATGCCACTGCCTAGCTAACCAACTATGCTAAGACCAATGAAACTGGCCAGTCGCACCGCTCCGTGGGTGTATTCTTCAACTTTAGTTCGCGTTCGGCACTATATACGTATAATAAGGATCGGAGAGGGACTGAACGAACACTACGGCCATCTTGATCATCTATCTTTCATTATATATAAAGAAAAGAAGTAGGAATTCTCACTCCTTCCTAGTAAGCTACTATAGAAACACGAACTAGTGCACGAATGACAAAGAGAAGAGGGACTTGCCCCGTGACTACTATACCAACGGGAGCGACTACTGCCGCATTAAGACTGAAGAAAGGAGCTAGACCCATGAGCGACAAGACTGATGCGAAATAGAGGACCGAGCGACAGCGACTACAGAGCTCTACTTGCACTCGTTCGTGAAGTGACGCGGAACAACGAGCTACGCGAAATCATAACTGTCCACGAGTGAGGTAAGGAAGGTGGCACAAAGGGAATGAGAGGAAGACCGGACACTTATTCAAGAGAATAAGACCCCTTGCTTTATAATACCCTCCGGCATTGGATTCTGTAGGTTCGACGATAAAGGTCAGGCTTTTTTCTTTGAGGCTGGAGAGGAATTCGCTATGAATCTTTGAAAGAGCTCTACCGAAGAATCCATGAAAGTCTTCCACGGGAGAGGGGACTTAGAACATAGGGTAGGGGCGGAAGAACTAAGCATCACAGGATTATGAGCCGGAAAGAGAACCGTCGGCCTCAGCTACTGCTGTCTGAGATTGAATTCTTTCCATTCACAAATTGAAGGTCTATCGTTCCATGAAAGATCTTAATTCAAGGGAAAGATTCGTTCTTCCAATATGTCTCACCAATATGTCTCAAAGGGGCGAACGATCGAAGAAGCACTCGCGAATGAATGCTCCCCGCCCCATGACATTCTTCATTATGAACATTCCGTGCCATCCGGCCCAGGACTTGGTAGCAGTGCTAGGTTTGGGAAGAGTCCCTCGGCCTAGTCCCCTTCCCCCCTAACAAGGTCCCATTTCTCCTTGGCATGTTCTTCCGTGGCATTCGGTATGGATAGTGGTTTGCGTAAGCCCTCCCGGTAGGCGTCATTTCATTCGCTCCTTTAAAAGCATTCGGTATGGTGTGAGCAGGCAAGGACGGGGAGGAGGAAGCCACTCATCAGTCGGTGAGTATGGATCCTTATGCTCCGTAAGCAGAGAAAGTGTTCGCCCCGTAGATACAAGCGGGGGAAGGACGACGTCTACCATTGCATTGATGAATGAGTGCATTGCCATCATTTACTTGACAGCATGGACCGACCGTTGGTCTAATCAGTCGGCTAATGGGGTGGGCTAGGGAGTACTATCCGACTGAGGAGACGAAGGGGATGAGCACGTGGGGAGAGAAGAGAAAAAGGAGAACTAAGTGTTTTTGGCTCGACTAAATCAGTATAGACCTAGAGGAGCGAGCGAATGGAAGAAAAGCCAGCGAAGTTCAGGGAGCCTAACCCGAATAGCTAAAGCACAATAGCATCGAGTAGTTGACTGCACCTTATAAGTGATCAAGCTCCAAGCGTAAGGATGCGCATAAACTAAACGAGGAACTGACCCCCAGACCCGTGGAACTCTGAGATTGATTGTAGACCAGATCCAAGAAGAGGAGAGTCTAGACCCTGACAACATCTCAGATAGGATAGCTCCGAGCCAGGAGCAAAGTTCAGGATTGGAGTACGTACGGTTCAGGTTCAGAATTTTTGTCAACCACGTCGCTAGTAAGTGTCGCCCCGTCTAACTCACTCGCCCCTTTAGGTCGAGCGCGTCATTATCACATAAATTACAATCGCTCCTCTCTTTAAAGAATCTTATCACGGGGGTCGTTCTCTTTGGTCCCGGCGGTGCGGGTAGAGTTCTGACTGAGTCTAGTACTCTCGCTCAGGCTGGAGTCTAAAAAGAGAGAATCATTCTCTCGAGCTGCAGAGCCTACTGTACTCCCTTCGCACCTACGGCTCTGCCCTTATAAAGCTATGCTTACATTCGCTCCTGAGCTCAGGCCATCAGATAGCAGATAGAATAAGTACTGAAGAACTTGCCATCTGCTCCCGAGTACTTGATTCTTTACGTCACTTTCGCTCCTCACTCTCCACTGTTCATAAGGTTATGGGTGCCCGGACTTCCCTTTGGAGTCTTGAACTCCTATTTATTGTATTAAATTAAGAGACATTCCTCTTCCTCTCTGTCCCGGATTCCTCTGCTCATGCTCCTGGCCTGAATAGGGCCATCTCCACTACTTGGAATAGCTCACCGATCTACTACTGCTTCTCTATCTCATAGCCATTGGAGCTCCGCCAACCAATTCAGTCAAGTAGACCGCCTATCGCCCTCAGTGAGGCCATATAATTCCGCTTACCCTTCCACTTCTCCTGAGACAGAGCATGAACTTGAAGATTCCCAGAAAAACTCCCTCTAATCACACATCCGGGTGGGCAAGCCTTTGGGCACACAGGATCTGAGCCTTTCACTTATCCTTGGCATAGCGGAGAGGAATTTGTGATCGGATTCTGCACTGCACTCAAACTCTCCTATGACCCCTTACCATTCAATTTATCTTTAAGTAAGTTGCTGCGGTAGGTTCTTTTTATCCTATCGAACTCTTCCCGGCAGCTGCTGCTAACATGGCAACAACTAACTCAGTCTCTTGTAATGAACTCAACTCTTCCGCTCTTTCCCCGAGCGCTCCACTCAGCTAAACTCTTTTCAGAAGTGTTCGTGCCATGAACGTATATTTAGAGTGAATGCCATTCAACTATTCTATTCGGATTCTTTCGTTGGAAGGGACTGACTATAGACGATTAGTCCGAGCGATAGCGACGTGCTGAAAGGATTCGGCTGCTTAATGGGATGTTAGAAAGAGTCCCTGACCTGGAGAGTACTTCTTTCCAGCTGTAGTTTGGTAAAATTCAGTACCTTCTGCGTACTTCTTTTAGTGTTAAGTCCAGAACGTGTACTTCCTCTCCTCTGCCCTAACCTGAGCCAGCTACGGGCCACTCTTAAAAACTTAAGTCAGGCAAATTAACACGAATCCTTAGTGGACGCTCGTCCCTCAACAGTTCAGTCGAGCGACTCCGTTCTCTATTCGCATAGCCGCTCCGCACCGACCGACCCGAATTCATGACTTGTGACTCCGCTCCGACCGAACCGACCAGACCTTAGATTGAGTGCTCCCCGACCTCCACTCACCTCGCTCTCTGATTCGGATGAGTATGCCTCTCGCCCAACGAAGAGTCATGATCTAGCACCGAGCTTGAGTTTCGTGCGGATAAAGAAAGACTCCTCAGCCTCTACTCCTGGGCTGGGTGTGGGGAGAGCCTATCCTCTGGGTGCTATGCCAGTAATAGGTTAGCCTCCGTACCTTGGGAATGCCCACCTTCTCTGCCGCTGTTTGCATTTGATGGATAGCTTCGATTGCTTGACTCTGCCGCACTACGTTTGACTTTGCCGCTCTGCACCTCGCTTGATTCAACTTCCCCTGCCCTCGCTTATTGTTGGTCCAGGCATGACTTGAACTCTTCCTTTCGTGATTGCAAAGATCGTTTTTGTTTGACTTTGCCGCTCTGCACCTCGGTTCCCACCCAACTCTCGCTCATCTAACCTCTGATCTTGTCGGCTTAGCCTTACTTTAACCTTTTTGGACCTTCCTAGACTCCCATCAGCGGGCGAGCTTGGATGATCCTATTACCCTTCCCTTCACTCGCTTTGCACCTTTCGGTGATCTTTTCGGATTCGTCTGCGGAACTAGTCTTTCGTCTGCCCTCTCCTCACTATCTCATTCTGATTGCACGAGAGAGGCCGTAGCGATCTCTTTCACCTACAATAGTAGATCTCGCTGAGAGTCCTTATCCGCCTTGGATAGCATGTCCCGGCAAAGAGACCTCAGATTCACTGCCTTACGTGAAGGTTCAGTAGGATTGCTTTGATTTCGCTTTAAGCGGATTGCTTTGATTTCGCTTCGCTTCCCCGAGTCGGCTTTCCATTCCAAGTAGGCTTCCCGCATAGCTCCACTTTGCTTGCCATTGGATTGGACTAGTATTGGATTAAGCACTCCTCTCCTATAGTTCAGCTGCTTCCCTCGCGTGAGTGTTGAGTCAAAGAGTCGTGCCGGTCGCTCGTGTGTTTGCAAAGAAAAGAATGGATTGCAAGAGAAGCTACTTCAAAGCAAGCACTCTTGCGCCAGCGACTACTATCTATAATAATCAAATAGTTAACCGCAGAGTGGGACCTGCTTCCAAGTCCGGAGCTGTAGAGGAGGGGGAACATCCAACGAAGCCCTCTGTCGCCTACCTTCCTGAGAGGAATGGAACCTCTGACTATGCACTCTGTGATCTATCAGAACCGCTTCGCCCCTCATCCGATGCCCTTACTCTCCCGGCTTCGATCGGACTTGTACAAAGCTCCCTGCATAGAAAGAACTAGCGCATACTAGGTAGTGAGAGCCTTTGGTCGATCTAGATCTACAGGTGGCGAGAGCCTTATATGCGCTCACTGCCCCTTCTCTCGAACGAGTTACTATTAAACTCTGATCTTGCTGCTCCTGGTGGTGGGCTCGCTATTGAGTCTCTTGCACGAGGTGCCTATGCCTCCCTAGGGTCACCCGAAACCGAACAAAGAGAATGCATTTGAACATTCCTTAGCCTCGCACCGGTTCCACTGACTCAGCAGCCAGTCTAGCTCGGCCGAGGAGGCAAGATCCGCCCTTTGCTTTTCTTGCTCAATTGCTCAAGTATTGCTCAAGTATTTGGATCGAATCTTTATAATAGAGCTGATCTTCATCTTTCTGGATCGAATATAATAGAGCTGATCTCATCCATTGCTTCGTGAGACTGAATTCCAGTTATCGATAAAGTTCCGCCCAATAGAGCTTGGCATATTGTGGGGGCATTTAGTCCTTCTTCCCTATCTTCCGTACAGTCTTCGCATACAGGTGGGCTGCTATGCAAACCTCCTTGGGCCTTTATCCCGCAGCCTGACTCTTGCTCCCTCGTGGCACGAACTTTGTTTGGTCTTCACTTCATTGCGCACTAGCTATTCGGTGTGAATAAGAAAGTGTCAAGTGATGGAGTCTTTCGGAGGTGTGGCTAGCTCTGGGTCAGCTGTAAACTCTTGTTCATTTTTTTTGAGGGAAAAGCAATTCATTCATTTCACAGGCAGTAGGCCAGGCGCTAGGAAGCCTAACCATCTCATAAGTATCAACCGATGAAACGAAGTCGAATAGGTCAACACCCCCTTCCTTCTGTGAAACATTATTTATTTCAGCCAAAGAAGTGGTTTTACTCAAAAGCCGAGTAAAGCTCCGCAGCATCAGCCGACGAAGGCTCTGGTTTATCCCTCCTAGCCAACGGATTCAGTTTATCCTGAACCAACAGATCTCATTTCTCTCGAATCACCAACAGCACCTGTTTATCCCGGACCACCAGGAATCGAATAATCATTCCATTCTCCACCCCTTTCGAATTCAAAAGTGTGAACCCAATTAGTTAAGATCAATTTCCAGTGTTTGCCGATTCCTTTTCTACTGATTGCTTCTATTACTGACTTATATGACGATTCGGATTATCGGTGCCTAAACTAAAAGGTCTCTTGCTTGCTTGGCTAGCTAGTTTGGTTGGTATCTATGGATACCTCCTTCACGGCTTGAAGCCGGAAGCCCCATACTTTTTGGGTCGATCCGATTTTACTTCAACGGAGAAACCTCTGGATCTCGAAGCATCTCTTTTTCAAGAATCAATTTGTGTTCCGGGGTGAAATAAAAGCTTAGGTCCCTCGGAACCTCTGGTCTAGCACGTAGATGGAATCAGACGAAATTGAGGATCTTTTTTGTTGAATCTAGGCTTTCGGGTATTCCCCTAAAACAAGCGGACCTCCGGAGCTAGTCGGATATCGATAATATTCATCTCACTTTATCCATTTCTTTTTCATGTCCAGATTTCCAACAAGTAGAATATCCGCAGAGGAATAGGCCCAGAATCAACTGCTGGTATAGAATCAGCTCTTTTCGGGCCGCTCTTGGTCCAATTGAATCAGCAACCGCAGGTACAGTAACTGGTGTTCAAATAGCCGGGATCTTCTCCGCTTTATAGCTTCCGTCCTACAGCGGTCTTTTCCCTTCCAGTTGGTTGTACCCTTTAAACTCTCAACAGAGAGACTGGCATCTGGATGAAGAGTAAGAGGTTTCCCTAATCGGCTCCTTTTTTCTTTCCGGTAGGGTTGCCCTCTTGTAGGCTTAAGGCTTACCTGTACAGGCCCTTCAAAAGGCGAAACTCTCGTCGTAGTTTGGCGACCAACCGCTTCGGATCCTGCTCCTTGGTAGTCGATGAAGCTACCACTAAGGCTATTCATAGGTCAGTATATCATTCTCTTAGGACATGACTCAGGGGTAGAGCAAAGACAACCTATCTTGCTGCTACGAGTGCCTACTCAATAGCCGATTCTTTTCTGCTAATAGAATTTTGATCGGTAATCCACATCTGAGGGAAAATCGAATCTTAGGACGAGACCCCGGAACCTTATTACTCTTTATGAGGCAGATCTGTCGACCATCTCTTTCAGAGCCTTCCTTTAAGAAGCAGGGGTCCACTACTGATATTTCTATTACGAGAGGACCAAAGGGGTCAGTCTAATTGCATCAATAAGGAGCTTCTTATTCTGTAAGAACTTCTTCAACTTCCTTGAGGGAAGTAGCAAGAGCACGCCATCTACGCCTTGAACGGGGTTTTCTTAGTCCTTTCCCGCATTGAATGATCCTCCTTTCTTGCGTAAGACATGCAATTTTCGAATTCTCTAATTTTTCATCTGGTTGAATTGAAATGGTAGCTCGATTGCTCACTTTCTTGTTAGCCAGTGGATTCTGAGTTCTGTTCTTTTATTTTCCTTCTTATCTCTTTGTTCTTTGCTCTACGGGCTTTAGTCTTGAGTCAGTGATCTAGTGGCATGCATTCTTAAAGCTGGTGCACTACTTCGGGCTGATCCACCTTCCTTCGGAGATTTCGGGGTGTTCACTCTTTCAGATGATTCTTCTTGCTTTGCCTACCCTCGCCTAAGGCTTCCAACTCCAAGAGGCTCACTATTGCTTAATGTGCGGCCCTAAAAGAGCTACCCAAACCAAAGCTACGTCGGACCGGACTTTTCTGAGTTGAGGTCGTCACTTCCTAGCCTTCCTAAGTTGCCTTCAGAGCTTTATTCATTCGTTCTTCAAGATACCTTTTTTATCCGGTATAAAGGTCAAAAGGAGAGGCAGCAGAGTTGATTTACACTGGAAATGTTGTTGCTAGTTTACTTCTATTCTCATATGGTTTTTTCTCTTCCCTTATACTATTGATTCTCTTCCTTCAATGTGAAGAAAATCGGATTGATGGAAAGAGAATGGCATTGATGGCATAGAAGAAGCAAGCTCCTGGTGGTTCAGTCAGGTAAGAAGAAAAGAATCGGTTGCTAGAGGAAGCAAGGGAGAATTGAATCAGAAGCAGTAGCACTAGGAGAAGGCAAGGGGAATAGCACCGGATTTCTAGCTCTCGTACAACCTTAGTGAAAAGTTCGATTCCATACCTTACAACTTGCATGTGTGAAGCATATAACTAGCCTTGATTCTTTATTGAAGTCAGTACAAAAGGACCTTGAATGCTTTCTCATATCGGTCGGTGTAAAGGTTCAGCCTGGTAGACCTCATAGAGAAAGAGAATGGGATCCCGACCCGATAAAGGAAAATGCTATCAGCTCCGGAACCTCTCGATCACTTCTACTTTTTCTATTCAAGACGGGGAGAAAGAATAAAAAATATTAGATGCCAGTTGTTTCCTGAAACTAGCTGCTAGGCTAGATAGGGCGTGCGAAGGGTTTGACTTTCCCTCCTCAGTAGGCTCTGGTTCAGCTTCAGCCAGCTCAGTTTCTACCTCCGGAGGATCAGACAATTGGGGGGATCCACCTGTGGTTGAACACACAATAAGGATTTGGTGGAAGTTCAATCTTAACGGGGTAGCCAAGCACTCCAGGGGTAGAGTGCCATTATCCCTAAAAAGCTTCCCTCAGTAACAATTCCATTGAATCAGTGGCGTTCCTGAACGTCAGACTGTCGTAGGATAGCACATTGAAAGACGTTGGTAGGATAGCAGTTGTCATAGGATTGGTGATCTCATTCTTTTCTATCTGGTTTTTACGTTCCGTGACATCTATGTTGTTCTAAAGAGTGTTCTCATTTATCCTTCCCTTTGCCTTACCCTGGCTCTCCTCTCCTTGTGGTGATCTATCTTACGTACAGCATTTATGTGTCATTTTTTCACTTCAGGTACACTTACCTGGTCTGTAACCATTTCTTCAATAATTTATTGACTCGAGTTCGAGTTCAGAGGCTGTCTACTTCCCTCCTAGAAGAAAGAGCTTCCTATCACAACCTCCTTCCCCACCCGAACCTTTCCTCGCCCTTCCTTTGAAGCTGTTAAGCCCACCTAACCGTCAGTCTGAGCTCTCTGGATCAGTAGTGGTCCTGGTAGTGGAATTTTTGTCCCAAGTCAGATTGCAAGAATAGTCCCATGGTTGATGATTGCCTAGCAGAAGCAGCCCTAGGTGCCTAGCCCGGCTAATGGGAATCTTTTTTAAAGCAGGCAGATGTCAATGAAAAAGAAATTCAATTTAAAGAGTCAGATGAAGCCGATTCTATAGATTCTCGAACACCGGCTAGGGATTCAGTTCCCTTTCTAGCATCGGTTACTAATTCAATTGGCATGGTCGTCGTCACACTACTCGCTGATGCGACATCTTTCCTCTCTTGGTGAGTTTTTGCTTGTTGTGAGCTACCATGGCTACCTCGGGCGAAGCTTCTTCTTCTTCAAAACGCACTCGAACTCGGGCTCCACGAGGCGTGATGAGCTGCGATGAATCGAACATAACCTTCTGGCCATTGACTGCATTACTAGATGGACCAGCATTATCATTCCCATGCGAGGGAAGCGGATTCTGCATCACACTCGGCTTCTCTTCCGCAAACTTCAGAAGTTCTTTGTCAATAAGATCTTGCACCCGGTGTCTCAGATTGTAACATCTATCAGTGCCCTGCTCCTCCCATGTGATATTCACGCCTGGTATTAGGATTATGATTCCTGGGAGGTGGATCTGATACTGGTCTGGGAGGTATGGGTGTAACCAACTTGGCTTCCAGCAGCTGCGGAAGCAATTGTGATAATGATACAGGAAGAACGCGGAATTTGGAGATGTTGACCTGGATATGAATAGCAACTATGCCATTACCCTATCACCCCCGCCGGGGGCAGAACTAACTCGAGTTGATCAAGATCCATTGAATCCCGGTGTAATCAGTACGTATGACTCTGTCCTACCGCGATGTACGCATTGTAGGCGGTCATCATAAACATCAGCATCTTGTAAATTCGCTACTGATTCAATCCATCCAATGACCATGGACAGATCGTCCGATGAGAGAACCCTGAAGGAAAGACTTACTTGTCTTCATATGAATGAGAGGTTCATTGGTGCTGCTCTTGAAAATTTCCCAAGAGCGTTGATGGCTTTGTTTCCTCCATCATCCGTGCTGGAAATTGGATTCTGACTCGGTGACAGTAGTTGATGCCAAGCTCTCTTCGTCACTTCCCGTACTAGATTATCTGATTATCTGAGTACTCTGATTTAGTGGAATCTGATGACGATTAACATGCTTGCTGCACATCGCCACCATCATTCCCGGCGGCTAGTTGCCTGATTCTTCTCTCTTTCCCGGAGGGTGGTAGGAGCGAGAAAGCTTCTCCGTCCCAACTCTCAATTCCCATGTCACCCTGTCTTGTTGTAGCAGAAGACGATTCCGGCTTCTGGTCAGAGGGCCTCTGGAAAGGCTAGGGATGGATGATGCCTGGAACTTCAAGGTAGCTTTTCCGTTTGAGGAGATATGTACTATGTACTTTTTCCTCAAACGATTCCTGAAGTTTCCAAGACTCCGCTTTATCAAGGGATGACTTGGGAACCAACCTGGACTCTAACGAAACCTACTCAGTTGTTGTATGAACAGCTTATGGTAAATAATGGTGTTCCCCCTGCTAAAGCGAGGACTGCTCGATCCTCAAGCGGAACTAACCGAGCTTCTATCTTGGCGTTGGCTTATGCAATTTACGCATGCCTACGGTGAGCCGCAAGGTTGCCTTTGGCCAGCTTTTGTACGTTACCCATTTGCATTTGATCCGATGAATAGACACTTTACTCACTGGGCCTTGGAGGAATTCGAGGCCCGCGTGGGTCCAGTACTACCATCTCATCATGAGTTGCGTATCCCAGCCAGGGAAGTTAGGTTGCTCCTTGGAGGGAGCTGGTAAAAGACGGATATTCGCCATTGGTAACTAGATTAATCAGAGGCTTTTGGCTCCTGTTCACCAGTGGTTAGCTTCGCTCCTTAGGAAGCTGTCTGGCCTCTGTTATTTCTTTATGATGGAAAGATAGTCTGTTTCGGGCCGGCCTTTGCGTCCTCTGTTGTCAATTCTGCTTTGGCAACGAACTTCTTTCAAGTTCCGTTTGAAGATGACGACTGTCAGTTTTGTGAAAGGTCAGCCTTTGGGATATCTGGCTTCTTGGCTTCTTTTCGCACTTTCCCATCCTATTTTTGGTGTGGTGGTGTGCAGAGCAGGTATTTCCCATGCGGCGGTTTACCGACTATGCGGTACTCGGTGATGACGTTGTTATCGCTGATAAGCGAGTAGCTGGAGGAGTCATCTCTTAGACAATTAGGTGGTTCAATCTCTTATCTGAAAAGCCTGATTTCTGAGACTGGTGCTCTTGAATTCGCAAAGGGATTCAGGGTTCGTGGTGCTTCGGTTGATTTATCACCGATTACACTACGTAACCTCTGTCATTTCTACCACCCCTATGGGTTGATGGGAATCCATGGGCTACACCCGGGTAAAAGGTTCAGTACCAACATGCGTGTGGGTGGTGCAGGAAGAGAAGTAGAAAAAGGAATCAATAGAGTGATAATTAGATTATTCGTCGCTACTTTTAAATCAAACAAAAAAGAATAATTATACGATCAAGGGCTAACATACGGGGCTCACAGGACAAATTCACATTAGTCCAGTGGTTTTCATAGCTTTCTTTAAGACTTTAAGAGAAGAGAGAATAGGGAAAGATCACGCTAATTAAGTTTTTTCCCTTTTCCATCGTCTTTCGCCGAGCCTGGTTCACCTCTCTAATTACGTATGTAAGTGTCTTCTTTCCTGCTTTTCTAGTAAAGATAAACTTATACTAGAATATAGAAAGAGAAAGAGATTCGTCTAAGTCTTGCGCTTCGCTCAAGTAATTGCGGGAGCTGCTCCTAGTCAAGGAAGAGAAGGGCTTGTTTGCGAATCAGATCTGGTTTTGCCTGCTTTACTTACGGATAAGGAATTACCGGTCTGGGATGCTACATAACCGTTGTTGGAAATATCATAAGGTTGAATGAATCCAATGCCGGTGTCAGGTGTCTCAGGAATTGAATCAGAAGAAGAAGGATCGAGTCAGCTCCTTCTTTCCTCTGACGTCGCAATCGCCCTAAATCTTCCCAACTTAACTTGAAATATTATTTCGATCCCTTCCATTTTCGGCCCTCGCTTTCCCTTCCCTCTAGGCCATCCATCCCACTCCACTTGCCGGTTCGCTGTAGTCAAGTAGGCTTTGGAAGCACTGCAATTCTCCCATTATTCGATCTACAGTTCTGCAGAACAGAGTAGCCAAAGGAAGCACTGCTTCAATTCATTATTCGATCTACTGAAGTCAAGTAGGCGTTTGACTGCATTCATTCGACTTCGCCCATAGTGAAGCAGATAGAATCGTAGGCGCTGCTTCAATTCATGGGTTCGAAACCGGTCTTCCCTAACAATTATAGAGATAGTAATGAATCTGAGTCCAAGAAGTGAGAGTACGAGCAACCATTCTGAGTCCAACCAATCAGTGAGTGCAAAGAGACAGATGAGTAGTGAGTGCGAGTCCCATCCGGTCTAGGCAGCTACGTAGATATGGGATGAGCTGGTGCTAATTTCCATACAAGTGGTTGTCCCAAGCGCAGTCAATAGCCCTGGTTCACGAGTGAGAGCGGCAAGAGCTTTATCTCACTATAGATAAGCGAAGTCGAGATTCCCTCAATGATCAATGAGATCTTCAGTTCTTTTTCTTCCATCATTTCTTTTCGGGGAAAGAGACCGGGGCGCTCCGGCCAATTCAGAGGCATAGGCTATCTGCTATTGAAAGGCCAGGCTATGGCTTAGTGGAATAGGCTATCTTTCATGGGAAGGGAATGCAAAGAGGGAGAATCAAAGAACCCAGATCATCTGTCCATCCCTTGTTCAATAAAGAAGCGAAGAGATGGATATGAGTCTACTGCCGCACTTCCTTCTACGTACCTATTTTTCCCCCTTCTTTTCCGTTCCCGTACGAACTATCTGAGAGTCGTTCGGGCGAATCAAGCTCTACTATAAAAGAAAGTAATATGTCCCGTCGCTTATCCTCCCTATAGTCGAGGACTACTTTCATGCTTCCCTTTTCTTGCGAAGTCGAAAGCTCCTTGAATCTCGGGAGAGGGGGGATGATCTTCCTCTATTCCTACTCTTATAGCTGGGTAAGCAGCTGGGAGTGCAGCTATGTATTCATTCATTGTAGAAGAGGACTCTGGCTAGGTAACCTAGGTAAGGCACAGCATGTCAGGTCAGCTGCCCGCTTTCCTGGGTCGAACGAGGGAAGTATGATATGAAAGCAAGAGCCCCAAGTGAGAATCATTCCTGCTCTACCGCCTATGAGGTTGAATTCATTATTGCATGAAGAGCAAGCGCGGCCATCTACTCTCTTCTAAGCTGCCGCGGGTAAGGAAAGGTCATCAAATTAATAGGCTGAACTCAGAGGTAGATCCTCCTCTCTACAGTCTCTTCTTAGGCACCTAAGTACCAAGACCTATTCAGAAGGAGAGCGAAGAGGCTTCTCAATTCTACTCTTAAAGAGTAAGATAAGTAGTTAGGCGTACTGGCCCTCATTCCTATAAGAGAAGCTGGCGAACTATTGAACTCCGGGATCTAAGCCGGCGAGGCAGAAGTCCATCTCTTCTGTGCAAACCCACTAATCAAGCTTACGGACGAACCCATTCACAAATAGATCTACCCCATCATCTCCTGAGACAGAAAGAGACCCTGCGCATGAGAAACAGTAGTGAGTCCGGAGCAGGCGAGGCCTAGCGTACAATCTTCCGGAAACTATGATTCTTAGGTCGGGTCGTATCCAGGTCGTGGCAGTGCACCATGAACTCTGTCCCATCCGAAATTCTACTTGTGTCAGGCTGTAGTGTAGAGCTCACTTGAAAAGATCTTGAACACCGGGTTTAGTTGCACCTATTTCTATATTATAACGACTCTATTGAATAACTCACATAGGAATCTCATACTTTCAGAAGCGCTGGATCGGGGAAGTCCTGAATCAACCTTAGGGTCCGGCTGGGTCTAGTGAATGGCTCAAAAAAAAAGAGAGTTTCACGGCGAGAGATTACTACTTTCGCAGGCTCCGTGAGAGCAGATAAGTTCAGTGGATCTCTCCCTCTATGTGCGGGTTTTGAATCAAACTCTGGAAGGGGATATGGGACCAAGAAGCTCTAGATCCTGAGGCTTGCCAATTCAATGAATCGTTTATCTAGTCGCTATCCGTGATGATGGAATAAGTTTAGCAAGGGGCGAGAAGCGTCAGGCTTTTGTGCCGGAATTAATGGACAAATCCCGAGTTTTGTGGCTGCCTCATTGCCAGCTCGCTCTCCCAAATAGGTTCTTGTTAGATGACGTATTTGGAAATAACTCGGAAAAGATGGCATTATTGTAGGTCTGGAGCAAGCATATCTTGTCTGGGCACTATTTAGCAAATGAGACTTCCCATGTCTTCCATTTTCTCACCTACTTTCGGTGAATACAGACACGAATCACTTGTAAATGCCCCGGATACATCTCACGTCAGCACCCTCTTCTGCCTATAGGTAGGTAGTAGTAGAGAAGTTCTTTTGCAGAAGGCTCTTAATAAGCTCAGGAGCATGGGAGGGGAGAACAGAGTGACGAGCTAATTCGCCGGACGCTCCTTCCTATATGTGCTATAACCCGATCGAATAGCGCTTTTCCTATTCACCTCTTTCTACCTGCATTACAACTCCAGTTCTTTCTCTAAATAGCAGAGTCAATGAGCCTGTGCTATTTCTATAGTTCTTCTTGCCCTTGAGTGGTTGAATGCTCAGATCATTTCGCCGCCAAGGAAGACCGGACCGACCTCACCTCAGCAGACTCTATACTTTTGGAGAGAAAGAACCTGAGCACGCGGACCCGCCTGGGCATTTGCATACTTCTTCTCGATAAGGCTTAGCTTCTCTGCAGCTCGGCAGATAGATTCACTATCTTCCGTTCAGCGAGGTCAGGTCGGCACCTTTATATATAAAGAAAGACTACTTCATAGTCATTATCTAACTCCTCTCTACCCCGGCTTATCCGAAGTCTCCCATGCTCTCGACTTCGCTTCCCTCTTCGGTCGATTCCGCTAGACTTGAACTGCCTGGGCTTATGCGAGGAAGGAGCGAACTATGCCAGGTCTTGGCGACTCATCCTTTCTTTATCTCTTAGCCTTCACACTCATTGCATGGGTCTACACTGTCGTTCGCACCTTGTCCTGGGCCTATCCTACCTGTCCCCATACTACTCGTGCCTATCCCAACCCATACTACCAGTGCCCATTATAATATGGACTTTGCTCTATGTCACGGGTCTGTTGTTTCGTCACTTCGGATCGAATCACTTCTTCATTGGCTCCTCCCCCTCGCACCTAATGGACCCGGCTCCCTTCGTCCTCCCCCTCAAGCACCTAACCTCAGTCTTCAACCATTCATTCATGTAATTAGACCGATCTTGATTCATTCATAGAATAGTTGCATGAGCCTGATGAGTTGATCCAGCCCGGGCCCCGCTCTTTCTGTATCCCCCTTCTTTCTCTGTCCTTCGACTTCGCTCTTACATAAAAGAGGGACGATAAGTGCTCGACTGAAAGGGAAGAAAAGCTCAATCAAAGATTCTCACGCCTCATTACCTACTCACTGCCAGAAGGAGTGAGAAGAAACTCTCAATGAACTAGGGCACAGGGCAGAAAGGACATTAAGTCAAGGCTCACGAGTCAACCACCTGAAAGTAATCTTCCTTGCCCTCTACTATTGGGAGTACTGTAGATGCTATGAACTCAACTTCCACGGCCCGGCGAGAAGGACTGAGTTAAGTAGACGACCAACTACGACTCTTTGTAATCTGGCAGGATAAACTCACTAAGCGTGGGAAGAGGGGGTCAACTACAAAAGCAAGAAGAAGAGGTCGTGCATGTTAGTGGGGCTCCACTTCTTTGAGACCAAAGCAGCCCACTCCTCGGTGGCAGCGAACGAACTGCAAATAATGGGAAAGAAAGATCTCAAACCCGACATTCGATCTGGAGCGGCCGACATTCGATCTGGAGCGAAGCGGAAGAATTGTCAAACATGTCGAGCAGAGCGGGCTCAGAGGGAGATTATCTAATCTCGAGACCTTTTTCTCGAACTTCCACCATTTGCGCAAAAAGCACTGAAAAAGGAGCTATTTAGCGTTCGTGAACTACTATCATACCATGTTCTCAATAGATGAATTAGTGTTAGCACGAAATCATCTCCTCTATTTTCTGAAAGGTCAGAATAATTGAAGCAATGCTAGCAATCGTTCGTGAGCCACTATCACACTGTGCCATCTACTCTTTCGTGTGCCATCCAAACCAGGGGGAAAGCTACTCTACTTCACTGCGCTCCCTTATCCATTCCCCCGGTCCGGTCCCATTCTTATAATATGAGAGATGACGAGAATAGGAGAACTATCAAGCTCATCTCTCTCTTCTCAGATAGCAAGCATGAAGGTGGGCCTCGTGGTCAGGCAGAGCGCAAGGGCTAGTACAAAGAAATCCTAGGTCTCCTCAGTTATTCTAGCTGGCCCTGAGAATCTGACCTCTTTTCATAAGTCTTTCACGGACCGCTAAATGGGATCTCCTACCATATTGAGAAGGTCGGGAAAAGCCCACGGAGCGGTAGGCCACTCGCTCGGTCGGCGTAATCAGCGGTGGATTCATGGAACTCGCTTCTCGACTTCGCTTCTCTCCTGTGCGCTTTTTGATCGCTTGCTTTGTTGCCCTATGCTGGGCCTTATGTTGCATCGCTTGCTTTGCCCTATGCTGGGCTTTCTTTCTCTATGATGATGGGCTGGGCTTTCTTTCTCTATTCAAAGAATCTGGTCTGGATTCATTCGACTTCGCATCTTATGGTGTGGTGCGTGCTGCATTCTTCTGGTTTGTTTTTTCTTCCGACTTCGCTTCATGGGTAAGGCCTGAAGTCGAGATTGGGTTCCGACCATATAGATTAGATATAGAGAAGCTAGCGAGCAAGTAATAGAGCCGCAAACACGAATACCCAAGCAAAGCAAACACAAGGCGGGCGAATACCCAAGCAAAGCAAACACAAGGCTTTTCCCCAAGCGAGCGATCAAGTGCTACAACCTATCCCCACCCACTCGAATGCATGAAGAAGAATTGCGAATAAAAAGCAATAGCGATGCATCAATCATTGAATCATTAATAGAGATAGAAAGAGCCAATCGAAGCGGAGCGGAGTGCGGCATAGAGCAGAGAAAAGAAGTAGAGAAGAGGAGTGAGCGGAAAGGTGGAGAGTGACTATGAGTAAGCACCTCTTCTCCAACTAGGGAAGCTGGAAAGTAGGAGCGAAGGTCCTCATAAGGGGTAGCGAGCGCACTCAATAATCAGAGAGCGCATCCCCATTTTCTTACGTGGAATTCAGTAGTTATTTTTGGGTAGTTTCATTCAGGAGCTCATTCAGTTTAGAACTTTATTAGGAAAAGTCACGAGAACATGCCACGACAACTTACCGGTAGGACTGAATTTAGACCTGTCTTGGTACCTCTGCCGCCTCGAGTGATGGTTCAGTCAAAGAATGAGGGCAAATTCAATCATTTCCTCACACATCTCATTCAATTCAATTCAAAGAAAGAACTTCACTGTCCCGAGGGGGTCTTCCCTCCTCTTGCCTCTCCCGTGGAGCCGTACTTTCAACTATTAATGAAGAAGGAGATGACCGTACGGCCAGGTCTAGTTCCCGCAGAGGCATGAAGACTGAAGATCAGAGTCAGGCCGGAAGAGACTGATAAGAAAGAGGAGTGAATCTTTCTTCTTTATTTTATTCCCGAGTCCGTTCCCGAATCACACTTGAACTTCTCCAGTATCTATCTCTGTCAGCTACAATGTCTTTATATCTCCAGCTGCTGAGCATTGCCTCATGAGTCTGAGGTCAGTCCTTCCTTGGAGTTCATCCCCCCCGTACCGCTGTCCTAAGAGGAGGTGATCGATAAATTTAGCCCGGATTCAAAGGTTCCATCTATGCTTGAAAGGATCTGATGCTTGGAGGAGGCATCTGAGTCTGATTCGGGCAGTTGGAAGGGAGTTGAAGAAGGCTGGAACTAGGTAAGCGTAAGGTCTCAAGGAATGAACAGGTAAAGAGATGGGGCCGGGTAGGGTTCTTTCTGACCCCAAGTCTCAAGTGGCGCTCGGGTCTGGTGCGTGCGGTAAGCGGGGCCTCTGTCGGTCCTTTCTCTTCTTCCTCTGAGGACAGAGACGGTTCATCTCTTTTGAGGTCTCTTCGCCCACTCGCAGTTCTTGAGTATTGACCGGTAAGGAAAGGAGTTTGTGCCTTTTTCAGCGGCTCCTTCATACTTAAAAGAGTGGATAGCCTTTTCTCTGTAAGATCCAGTGGTTGTAATACATAAGATAAGCTAGGAGTTCACTCTGACCCATATGATAAAGGGTCGTTCATGTCTCTGCCGCCCCTATTCGGTTCTGCTTGTTCAGTTGATTTGAGGGAATGAAAGAGGTTCTTGTTCTCTTCTTCCAGGCCAATAAAGAAAGCAAATAGTCTCGGCTCACGAAGATGGGTTTTTGAAAAAGGTCTCCACGGCGAGTGTGAATGGGCTCTGAGGAAGGTCCGATTCAAGGGCTTTTGAAAGGGGGATTCCAGTCTCTTTGCTTTGTCCGGGCTTATTCAATTCAAGCGAACGAATGCGATAGGGGGAGGACCAAGAAAAGAGAGGTCGGGAGTGGGAGACCGAAGCTAAGCACCGATAGACCCTAGGGAAGAGAGGAGAGGGGAGAAGAGTTTCTAAGTTTTGCAGATCCGAATCCGAGGAGGACTAGTGAGGCTCAATAAGATAGTGGTAGCGGATGAAGAACATAGTAGAACCTAAGTGTCAGCTGACAAAGAGCATTCGGGAGAGGAGAGAGAGTTAGGTAGAAGAGTATGGTCAAGCGCATAAGAGTGGGGGGCACCCATAAGCGATTCAAGAGAGTGACGCGGTTGAGAGTGAAAGTGACGACCTATAGGCTGGAAGAACAGTACAAGTTCACTCTATCCGGCTGAGTTCAAAGAGGGATTCGGACTCCTTAAGAAGCAAGGGACTGTAAAGTGCTCGAGCCCTCATTATCATTTCGGCCCTTGCCTTACGAGCTTCCGGAATAGAAAGATGAGAGCTTATAAGGACTCGTACTAAACTTAACACTCAAACTCCGCTAAAGCTGAAAGAAAAGCTGCTACAAGAGCGGTCCTCCTGCCCCCCTGTAGAGTGAAGAGATTCAGATTCCATGGAAAGAGATGTTTATTATAATACGCAATTCAGATAAATTTGAATCCTGTCCCGACCTAAAACAGACTGACTGGACTGAGAAGAGGTGTCCAATTAAAAGACAAGATTTGCTTATACGTTCGGGACTATGAAAGACCCAAGAAGAACCGATCCAAGCTCATATCCCATTCAACGAGAGAGAAGGCTTATACTTTATCGGGCTCGGGATCCAACCTTGAATCCTGTTTGGTTCAATTCAATAAGGCATAGCACCTGTTGAAACAGAGTGAATGGCAACAACAAAAAGAGAAGTCTCATGCGCAACTCCTTCAAGAGCCTCACCGGACCCCCGCTCCTTTACAGGTGCCTCGTCAGAGAGAAATGTAATAAGTGCCTTTCGCTCCCTTTCAATCAAACTGCTAGGAAGAGAGAGCTTCGAGCAGAAAGATTCCATCAGGGTAAGGAAGCTGAAGCGCAATAAAATAAGATGGATCGAAGATAGACTGAACGTCGCCTCCTTATCAGTCGGCCCTAGCCATTTTTCCTCTTTTTTGTTGCCTGCCTATCCGCTTCTGTCAGCATAGAAGGAGGAGAAAAGTCCAAGTGCAAGCATTGAGTCAAACTGATTCAGGTATAGCAATGTAGGTCTTGTCTTGTCCCCCTCTCCTACCTAGTGCACTAGAATAGGTAGCATGGGTCAGTAATAAAGTAGTATATCTAGGACTTATGAGAACTGACATAAACTAGGCAACCACAGGAATGATCGTAGTTAATTGAGTTAAGGGAGGACTCTTCGTGGGGGGTCGTGGAAGAATTGGGTTCGATTCCCGTTATACGCGATGTGGCGAAAAACACTTTATCAACGAGATCTGCCATGCCTGCATTAAGATTTAAAGCGTGTCGTCTACTTCTAGGAAATGTTCGGAAAAGATCACTTTCTCTAATACAACGCCGCATTCTCCGAAGATTGAGGAACAAGAGGAGATCTATTAAAAGAAAGATTTATCTGAGATTGAATCTAAACAGTAACATTAAATCACAAACTACACGAAAGTTGCCCCTTTCTTATTGGGATTTACCCATAAGGGAGATGCACAGAGGAAGAGAACGAACTTCAATTATCCCTTTTCTACTCAATCTTGAAACAAGATCGGACGTGATTCCGGTTCGTCTCCATTTTTGTGAGACTCTTCCTCAAGCAAGGCAGCCGATAAGTCATCGAAGGGTTTGTGTGAATAATGGACTGGTAAGCATTAGAAATAGCAAAGTTTCCCACGGTGATCTAATTGATTTTCAAGAAAATGACGCCCGCGGTGAAGAAAGAAAAATAAGGAGATCTTTCTATATCGACATATCAGTTGGAAAAAGAATAGGGAAATTCCTGCCGGTCAGAATGTGGAGAAGAACCAAAACAGAATGGTGGAGCCTACTCAAAACTCAGAGGGGGTGCCGCCTACTACTCAAATCCCGGTTTTTGCAAGAGTTGCGTTCTTCTATGCAAGAAGAAGACTTAGAAAGAACAAAGAAGTTTGGATCCGCAAAAGTATGCTTAGGCAGTTCCTTCGCTGAGCACAACAGAATGAAGAATAATTTCTTTCATTTCAAATACTTATTATTATTGAAGAGAAGGAAGGAGAAAAACCGAAATCTTCCTACTCGAACAATCAGTCCTTTGGTTTACAAGTCTTCTTTATATAGTAATTCGACCTATTGCTCTGGATCCCCCTTTACTAGGAAGATCAGAATCAAAAGGATCGAACTACCTACTCATTATTCGGAGGTCAATCATAGAACACCAAAAGCTGTGGTATCTTATGGACCTAACATAGGTCACATCCCTCACGACATAAGATTGAAAGATCCAAACCTTCCTCTTCGGAGCGGAAACGGGCGTGGCCAAAACATATAAGAAAAGATCGGCGTAGTCGCTCATAGGGACATCTCTATCCGGATAGAGGATAGTCTAGATCAATTTATAGATAGATCTCTCTATATAGATAGGTATCCCGTGGATAGAGATAAAGATAGGGATCCCCATATGGTATATCTCTTATGTCAATTCCACACTATTTGATAAAAGTGCACGACTACTACTTTCATTCATTTTATCCGAGATTCTGATTGATTGCCTTTTTGACTACTCCTATTTCTTATACTTAAAGCAAGGGCCGTAGGGCTCGACCTTAAGGGTACCCAAATTATAGTGTTGAGGGCTCGACTAAAAGGAGAGGAGATAGGCTCGAGCGAATGCGAGAGGGTATCTCCCTATATTATGTTGTGTTTCTGGCTCGTTTTTTTGACTCGACTTTTCTAATCATTCCATTTTTGACTCGACTTTGATAATCATTCCATTTAGGACTCGACTTTTCTAATTTTACTCGACTTTTATAATTTGACTCGACTTTTCTAAAGTTGAAAATAAGCAAATAAGCAAATAAGGATGAGACTTTCTTTTGAAAGTTTCAAATAAGTACTCGACTTTTCTAATCATTCAATTACTGAGTTGGAGAGGGAGAGAGACGACTATGACTATGACTATAAGAGTAGTTGTAGTTGAGGGATCGACCGCCGACCTAAGATTGACTCGACTTTTCAAGTTGAAAGTAAGTTAAGTCTATTAGATCTTTCTACGTTTCGTAGCCCCTTACCATTCAATTTCTACCCTTCTTGTAAGTTGCTGGGCTCGCTCTAAATCTAAAGTCAAGTCTAGGTACGAGCGACAGCGACGTTGAGAACTTACAATAGAGATTCAATTCGACCGAAAGGGAGAGGGTTGGAGTCAGGATAGGCTCGAATTGAAAGTGAGGGGTATCTAAATCTAAGGTGAAGTCGAGGGAGAAGGACTTATATAAGAAAGGATAGGCTCGTAAGTATTAAGTCTATTAGATCTGTCGTAGTTTCGAATGCCATTCACGTATTTATGAGTATTTAAGTAGCGGTTGGGACGACCAAAGGGGCGACCATAGGGGCGACCGTAGGGGTAGAGTGAATGGCCCAAAGACGATCTTTCGACTGTTGCTGAGCTCTATTTTTTGACTCGACTTTTTGAAAGTGGAAAGTCAGTTTGAGAGGCGGATCTGTCTACGTTTTGAATGGCCCAAAGACGATCTTTCGACTGGGATCGACCTAAAGTCCGATAGTAGGAGTCAGGATAGGCTCGACCCCCATGGGCAGATCTGTCTACGTTTTGAATGCCATGAACGACTGCGGGATCGGGAGAGAGAGGCTGGGAGAGCGATAGCGACGTGGAGTTTCTTTTTTCTTGTCCAGGATACTCGTTCCATGAATGTCACTCGTCTGGTCGGAGCGTAGACGAGCGAGCAGAGCCCAGAAAAGAGGTCAGACCGTCATAGAGCAGTCGACTAGAAGTATCAGACTGCTGGCCTGAGAGAAGGCAGTCTCTCTCGGGAAACATGGCCCAATTTATCTTCTTTCTTTTCACACGGGCAACTTAGGGGAAGAGACCATGAACATTAGTTTCAAATGGAAGTCAGATACTCATTTTAGTTTTTACAAAGGAGGACAAGAAAAAAAAAAGAAAATACAAATTGGATTAGGAAGTGATGATGTTTTATTTACGACCTTTGGGAACACTTTTCTACAACTCTAGAAAAGTAAAGTTCTTGACAAGTTCCAAGTGGAGGGACGTAAGGGCTCGGTTAAGATTGACTCGACTTTCAAAGTTGAAAAAAGTCGAGTCAAATTCCGAGCCCCGTAGTCACTTCCTTTAGTCAGACGTCGCTGTCGCTCGTACCTTCGTTTAAGACTAGTTAGAGCAAGCACAAGCATAAGGGTTAGCGGAATCGTAAACCAAAGAATTTATATCAATCATAGGGAAGGAAAGGAGAAATGCCCATCTTTCTCTATAGTACGAAGCACTTGCTGGGTCCATTCTTGAATCACTGAGAGGCATTGCATTCTGACAACTTCTTCTCTTCCGAACAAACCTATTCTGACTAAGAAAGAGATGAAGCTCAGAATAGAAAAAAGATGCTCAAGCGGTAAGAAGAAGAGAGTAGGATGAAGAAAAGAAGATGATGATTCTTGGAGAACATTGACTATTGGGATCAGGATTTATATTGCCTCAGCAGTCTGTCTGTGAACCATTGTCGTAAGGCCTCCAATCAGTAATCATTACTTGAATGAGCCTACGCAAGGAAGAGAAGAGATTCTCGTGGACCGCTTGCCCCGGTTCATGATATTGAGATAGAGATGGGGAGGTAAGCTAAGTTAAGTAAGAGTGACCTAATTGATTGAATACCAGTCAATTTCCCATCCTTTCCGAAACACAATGGAATTGCCTTTGATACGACTTTCCGTTCTTTCACCCCAGCTCGGATAAGACTGAAAGACTCCCACCTACTGACTGAATAAAGGCTGGTGCATCGATCCCAGCCAAGCATAAACTACTCTTTGCTGTAGTTGAATAAGCTTTCCTATGAATTTCAGATCTAAGGTTTTTCAGATATCTGGATCGAGTAGCCGAGCCCATCCAATCTCAGAGAGAGGAACCGAACTCGTGCTATTGATTGAACCGGCCTTTCTTCCGGTCCCCTCCCGCCTATAGGTATAGTAGCTTCCCCAACGCAGAGTCAATCTTTAAGAGTGGCAGCCCTAAATAATCATTCTTCTTTTCTTCCCTTCGGTCCCATCTCGGAGCAGAGAATCCTGCATATCGGATGTTGGTCCCTCCCTAGAAGCGGATGAAAACTCGGAGCGTCTTACCCCCCTCAGGATTTGCTGGCCAAGACGGCGCCTCACATATGGGTATCCCTCCCGACCCGTAATTCCGTATGAAGAAGATAGTAGACCGGGCATCGCATATCAATAGGCAGAAGCTGGCCAGTCCGATCCAATCCCCAACTTATCGAACGAGAAGTCAAAAGATAATCGAAAAGCGGTGGTAAATTCGACTCAAAAACATTATCCAGCAAACGAAGCATTGAATGGTTCCAGTAGAAGGGACGAGCGACAGCGACGTGTGAATGGCTATATGCCTTATACGTGCGATAGCACTATAAGTTTTATCGCTTGTTCCCGGTTCTCCTGCTTCTACTACTGCTGGGGTCTCATCCGGATCCGGATTGAGATTGATTTTGATGAGAATAGAAGTGCAAGACCCCTATCTGATTAGGGACCCTTCGAACATGAGAATTTCTAACTACAGTCTTTCCAGATCTACCTGAAAACTTTTCTTCTTCCTTATTGTTGGTTTGTTTACCAATATTGATACAGCCCAACATAGTAAGGCTCACTTTGTTTTTCTAGTTCCAGTTCCCGCTTAGAACGAATTGAAATCGATAGAATATCAGTTCCTCGCGCTTACACGTAAAGCAACTCTGGAAGTTGTAAGGGCTCCAGTTACAGTTGCAGGTAATTCAATAGCTGTTCTTTCTTTGCTCAGTGTTTACCCAACTCCATATAAGTGGTTTTCGTACCGGGGAGTAAGAAGAAGAAAAGGGACGAGCGAGAGCGTTACTTAAAAAGAGAGAGTAATTGCAATAGCGACAGCGACGTTGAGACTATAGACGTGGGACGAGCGATAGCGACGTGAATGGAAAGAGTGAATGGCGTCGGACAGTCTCTTATCTAACCATGTTAGACTGTTGCTAGCGAGCGACGAGCGAGCCAACCTTAGACTGGATTCTGATTAAACCGATTCGCTGCACCGAACTTAGCAAAGTCACCGATGATGCTTTCCTCGCTTTGAGTTCTTTCTAAAGCTTGAGTTTCGTGTGCGTGCCCTCTTTCCTCGCTCATATAAGTGAATTGGTCGCCTTCTTTCCTTCGCTTGCCAAAGCTGTTCGCAGCCGATGCTGTCTGTTCTCGTTCGCTGACGATGCTGAGGATTCCCTCACTAGCACAGGGGCAGCCCTCTACCCCCTGCGCTACACAGGAACTATGCCCTCCGACCGCTCCCACGCCTTGTCCTCTGACGAACTAGTCTGCCGCTAGACCTCTCTTAAGCCAGGCACGTACTCTCGCCCAACGATCTGTCCCCAACTTAGCCGAGGCACCCGAAACCAACTATTCTATTATAATTCGACTGAGCTGAGCAGGCCGCAGATTCGGAGTGATTCAATTCCTCTCGTCTTCCCAGTCCTAGTCCTACTATTACCGGTCTCACTCAGATGAACTTAGAGAACTGATGAACGGCTATCGTACGCTTCGACAGCTATCGTCGAGCCCATTCGCTATGTCATTCGGTATTCGATCAACTGGTCAGAGCGGTCAATGATGAACTGATTGATAACGGGCCAGTTCCCATCTCCACGAAACATCCGTGGTCTGAGATCGTATTCGGTATTTGATCAACTGGTCTTCGATAGGGCCCAGTCAGAGATATAGGTCTTCGTAGACTGTAGGCATGGTATGGTTCGGTCCTCATTCCAGGAACCTCCATCGCTAACAGAACAGATAGGCATGCTTCGGTATCCAATCTGCCCTATTCACCAGCATTAGGAAGACCGCCCTGGATTCCCTGTCTCTTCCCTGGCATGAGTCATTCGTGGCTCCTCGCCCCTTTCCTTTATTATAGAACAAAAGAATGGAACTTGATTGTTCCCTTCGAAGCAATCCTTAAAGCCATCTTTTCTTTGCAAATCAGAAACTAGAACTTCTGCTTATAATAGATAGAAGACAGTCCCGGCATGACTTGAACGAAGATCCCAGGCGCCTTGCCTTCTTTCACCCTTAGCCCTGGCACTGGCACGGCATCATCAACGGTTGGGATCAGGCATCATCAATCAACGGTTGGGACCTTCATTCAACGGTAGGGAAAAGCCCACCACGGCAGTTCAGTGAAAGTTCTTTCTTTCCACGAACGGCAAAGTTGAGTAGAGTGAACGAGCTTCGAGGTCCTATCTCTTCCCGACTCGAGGTCCTGGCACGTACTCTCGCCCAACGAGTCTTCTTTCTGAGATTGATTGGAAGTGAAGGGTTTGACTGCCGCGTCTCTTCCACGCTTCGCACCTATCCCTGTTCTTACTAAGCTTGCCTCTGCCCTTGTCCTGGTCCCGCTACGATCTCGCAGTCCGAGAACTCATCTCTTATTCAATATAATATAAGTACCGCCCCGTGGGCCCCGTCACCGACGGGTCTTACCTTCGCAAAGCAGGGCCGGACTCCCCTCGCCGAGCTCTATCTGTCCCCAACTTTCTTTGCGACAGGTCGATCAGTCAATTATCTATCTTCCGTAGCCGGGTCACCGGGCCAGACTAAGACTTGAATTGGAAAGAAAGAGCATGAGCCTTGTAGTCGCTGTCGTTCGTCCCTGCCTTTCTCGCATAGCAAGCACCGCATAGTGGGCTTCTCTGCCCTTTTACTCAGTTTCACCCTCGCCTTGAGTTCCTAATTCTTGCTTGCAAAGATTTCGCTTCGCTGTCGCTCCGCTCCCTTTCTCATCTCATTTTCACTACTTTTGATGCTATATGAGATCGAATTTTGAGCAAAAAGAACACCCTTTACGAGCAAGACTACTTTTGCATATATATCGGACAACTTTGATTGCCAAATTGACCAACTTCCAGAGCAACACTACTTTTGCGTATATATAGGACTACTGAAGTTGGTTGAACGATGCCCTATTCTCTATCACTGCCCGGGCACCTCTATTCCCAACTCCATCTTCGGATTCGGATTCGTGGATAGGTGCTGCGTTGCGCTTCTCAGTCTCTGTCTGTTCCACTCACTGGCGGAGTTTGACTTTGCCGCGTCACCACGTCTACCCGTCGCCACGTCGCGGTCAGTCTTAAGTATCGCATAAGATCGTCCCTCTCTCTCTCCCTAACGGTCGAGCGTCCCCATACTTCTCCCTTACGGTCGATGCCAGCAACAGTCGTGAATGAAGGAGTCTAAATGGCTCCGCCATTTACTACTTTCCGACGGGCCTACTAAACTACGAAAGATCTACCTCTCTCCCTTACGGTCGAGCTCAGTCGTGAATGAAGGAGTCGTAAATGGCTCCGCCATTTACGACTTTCCTACGAAACTACGACAGATCTACCCGTGGGTTTGCTGCTATCGTTTGCTTTGGCGGGCACTACTTTCATCTAAGGCACTGAACTATCTACACATTTGCCCGAGCCCGAGCTGGAAGTATCCAATTCGCGGTCTCGTATCATTTTCATAGGTCACTACGGCATTGTGAACTACTACATATAGATATAGTGCTCTACTGCTCCTTCCGATACCTTTTCCTGCCTAACAAGCGGACTACTAATTGAATAGGGCAGTCCTCCGTTTGCTTTCCAAAAGTCGTGAATGGTATTGAACCATGAACTCTTTCCATTCACTTACACCCTACCGGTCGGGGGTGCGTGCCTGGGAATGATTGTTGATTAAGATTATCATTATCATGATTGGCTTAGTGTTCAGTCGAGCGTATCAGCTACTCTTTCTCTCCCGAGTCAGTTGCTGCTTTTCCTTTGATGGGAGCTACTTCTTTATCTTTCTTCACCCTCCGGTCGAGACCTCCTGTTAGTCTAACCATGAACAGAAGGAAGAAGGAAAGGAGCTACACCTGCTTATACTTCCACTGACTCTACCGCTGCCAAGGAAAGCGGCCTAGGAGAAAGAGCATATGCTGCCGGGTGTCAGTTCGCCGGTGTAAAGTACTCTCCAGGTACGACTTCAAGGACGTGGGACGAATCATACTTCTTAATTCTTTTCCTGAGAGGAGTTTTTAAGAGTGGAGCGGAAGGGCACTTATAAGAAGATAGCTTTCTCGGGACAACATACTTCTAGTTGCGGGCACTCATTACATTCCAAAGCTTTTGCCCTTGAGCGCTTGTGCCCGATTCTATCGTTCGCTCTTGTTGATGCATGTGTTACGCAAATACTATCTGCTACTTCACGTCGCTATCGCTCGTACCTTAAGTGAGTTTGAGTTAACTAAAATACCTAAGAGCTTGAATTCAATCTCTTAGGCGTACGTTGACCGGCTAGGCGGGTTATTCAAACTATAAATCGTCCACAATATGCGAAGCTCGGAAGGGCGGTCTCGAGCTACTTTCATTCAAGAACGTGGTCTTCTCATGTAGAGGGACGAACTTACTTAAAAAGAGCATAAATTCGAGCGATAGCGACGTGTTTCGTGAAGATGCATTCTTACTATACGCTCATATTCATATCAAGAAAAAGAGACAAGCCTATGCGAACGAGTACTTATAGGTGCCTAGCCCACTCAACTATTCTTTCAGTCAGGTTCGGAAGAGCTTCAACTACAGCTGCAACTGGAACGGACTCTATAAGACCCAAGAACAACAGGAGAAGAACAGCAGCACCTAAAAGAAAGGACATTCACAACAGCATATGTTTTCTTTCCGAACGCTCCCTTGTTGTTGAAGGTTTTCACTCCAGAACTCGGAAGGGCACAGACTGAGGCTGCTTTCAATAATCTGAGTATTAAGTCCCTACCTTATAGGAATTCCCTTGAACCTAGATCCCGTACGGTCGGAATTAGGGAAGGTCAGCTCCTATTCAAGAGCAGCCGGGAAAGGAAAGATAAAAGAACCGGACTCGGACTCGGGAGAGGGACGAAGAATGAATGGTTTCAAGGGGGAGCTCCGATAACTGGTTCTGAAGAGCAGCTCTACCGGGACAGAATGAAACCAAGCAGCAGCCAAATATGTTCATAGCATTGCCTTCTCTAATATGGTTTCAAGTTCGGGACTAATAGAAAGAGTTATTTAAGTTCATGCTTTTGAGTTCATGCAATGTGAGTTCATTATTAGTTGCCTAAAACAACTAAGGAAGGCAAGGCCTAGATAATTCTTTCTCAGCCGGGGCGCAATGAACAGGCAAATGAACCTATCATTCTCTTTGGGACCAGCAACTAAATGACATAAGTCCCGGACTCAAACACCTATGAAACAACTATTGAAGCTACTTAAGCAACCGGAAGAGATTCAACTCATTCAAGCTACCATCATTCAAGGTGCGTAGCCATTCAAGGCAATTTCTTTGTCCAGCCGAGACTCAATCTTCCATTTTGATGAACCAGTTCTTTCGAGAATGTTTGAGAACCCAATGAGGACTGAGGACCCTCTTTTCTGTCTTTTCCTCTTTACTTGACTCTCAAAAGATGGGGGGCGCCTTCAAAGTATATTAGAGATCCATGAGATACTGGAGGCGAACGAGCGACATAGAATGAGTGCTTGTCAAACGAGGTACGAGAGTCTTAATGAGTACGGGAAAGCAGTAGTTAGCTCAGCTGCCGTCCTATTTGTACTCTCAGGGCAGGGGACTCAACAGCAGTCGTGTATATTTCGTATGGGACTCAACAAGACCCTCTTGAACCAGATAAAGAGCAGCTGCAGCTGTTCTCGTTCATGGGTAAAGTGTAATTGAATTGGAGCTATAGGCACCTCTTGTTAATTAGAACGGCGAACTCTCTTTCAACAGAGTCCCGAACGAATACTTGAAGGAAAGGTGCGAAGCCTTGAACAGCAGCTTAGGCAGCCGGCTTAGGCGTGTTAGCAGCCTTTTCCGAGTCCGTTCCAGTTGCTTTTGTTGCTGCTCACGTCGCTGCCCCGTCGTTTCACGTCGCCCTTCACTCGGCCCTTTCTTTTCTCACGTCATTTCTCTCTATCCGCTTCTTGTTCTCGCCCGGCCGCTTCTTCCTTTTGTTCGCGTACATGAGGAATGAATTATTCTTCCCTACCGAGTCCAGAGTACATTTCTAATGGAAAGAGATGTTGTTGAAAGAGCTGCAAGGGCAAGGGTATCCCAATAGGCTCGGTTTTTTGACTCGACTTTGAAATTTGACTCGACTTTTCTAATTTTACTCGACTTTTATAATTTGACTCGACTTTTCTAAAGTTGAAAATAAGCAAATAAGCAAATAAGGATGACTTTATTTTAAGGATGACACTTTTTTTGAAAGTGGAAAGTCAGTTAGGGAGAGGAAAGCCCGCGACGTAGAGCGAATAGTGGGTGGATGGGAATGTGACAAGAAGGTATGTTTCCCGAGTGCTCTTCCGACTAGTGAGGAAACTCCATATAATGCTGAGACTGAGCCAATATCAACAGAACAAGTTGAACAGCTGGGCATCTTCTTATGATCTGGCTCCCCCCTCTTCATTATCCAACTCAGAAAGGTACGGTGTGCGGGCCTTACGTCAGGGGTTTTAGACTTTTTAAATGCTGCACGCCAACTTTCCCAGGCACGTCTACCTGGGAAGCGGGCCTTTTCTCTCCCTACTGTATGTGTCCGGGGCTCAAGGGAGGTTTCGAGACTGGGTTGGCAAGTGCTATCTATGCCTTACGAGATTCCTTCCTTCCTCTCTTGAATCGGTTCGTTCTCGCCTCTACCCTGTAGTCTTATGAAGCTTGACCTTGGCTCCTTCCTCCCGGTCTGGTAGAAATTACTACTTGATATAATGAGTCCGTTGGGGCCCATGCTCGTGGAAGCGCTCTCAGCCGCCGACTTCAACAACCTATGGGATGTCTCCCATCTCCTTCCCAGCATAAGGGCGAACTATCACATCTTACCTAGATTCAGTTCTGGGCTGCAACAGTAGCTTTAGGGTATGGTTTCTGATCTGAATGCCCTTCCATCTTCCCTTTCTTTCTGCCTACTTGTACTAAGACTTCTCTTAGAAATAAATCAGTACGGCTCGTTCTTGTCCCTCTTATTCCCTCTCATTTTAGATTCCCAACTGGGCTTCTAAAGAAAAGTAGCATCAAAAGATAAGAGGTGAGGGACCTACCCATGGTTACTTTCATGAGAAAGCTGCTGCCTGTGATCCGGACACCAATCGGTATAGATCTTGAAGGTCGGATCGGTCCTATACATTTTCGACTAGCCGTCCTAGCTTCGCTAACTTCTTACACTAGCTCTCAAGATGATTGACGCTCTTCTCTCTGCTTTAGGCTCGGGGCTCTGAACCTATGAGCTCCTACTCAGAAAGCTACGGACTAGGGAGATTTTTCCCTGCTGATTCGTAACCTGACTCTGCTGGTGCTTCCCCCTGAGAAAGAAGGGTTACACAAAGAGTTCTTCATAGACTCACTCAGATTCGGCTGCATCTCAGCTCCGCTAGGGAGGTAGGGCCAACTGGCATAGGAGTCTTAACTTGAAGAAGCAGCTGATGCTGTCGCAGGCATTTCAATAACTTCTGAGCATTGCATCCCGTGTTGTAGGAGAGAGGGAAAGATCAGAATTGGCATTTGATATTACCTTGAGGAAGAGAAGCTAGTCGGGACTGACTTAATGAAGCTGGGAAAAGGAGAGGAATCACCATTGAGTCCAGTACCGGATGAATAGGTGCTGTACAATGTTATCCATCTGTGCCATGAACTACTCGATTGCAGCCTATTGAAAGTCAACCATTTCAACTCTGAGAGGCAGTCACTTAGCGCATTAGATTAGTCTCCAACCCGGCTAGCTGCATCAGATCCGAGCAAGACATTGAATCGAACCGGAGTCTTTCACTTCACTTATTAGTGAGTCGCATGACTCTTTTTACTTTATAATGAATAATTGAGAAGAATATAGAAATGTATTCGTACGGGACTTCTTCACTTATCATATCTTGACTGAAATTGGTTGACTGTCACCTTGACCCAATTTTTGGTCTTGTTTGTGATTGTGCGATAGTAAGTGTGATTCGCCAAAAAATCCCACTGGCATATAAGTGGATAGCTTTCCCATATGTTGGATAGATGCTTTAACTTCTAGCCTTGCCCCCTCCTCGATCCCAACTACCCTTTCCCAGACGTCGGTGCCCTCGTTCCTCTCTTTCTTTATCCGCTCTCGGCTGCAGAGCATGGACCTGACATACATTACATAAAACTATCTCCAACTGTCCAGCAAGAGTGGAAGCCAATAAGATAATTTTTTGCGAAGTCGTGGGTGGGCTACTTCCCGGTAGGTGGGCTACTTCCCGCTCTGCCACCAGTTCATACTACTGAATTTATCTTCCTGCATTCCTACTTTCCCCTATCCTGACTACTTGAATGGCATCTACGACCGGCCATGAGCGATTGCCTGCTCAAGTAGTTAAGCACTGCTTCCCATAAGCCTTCCGAGTTGCTTTCCCGGTTCGCGCTCTTCTGGGCTCGCATCAACTACTTTAAATTCTAATCCCTCACTTACCTGGCTCACCAAAGAGGATCCCATTCACGACCACAATAAGGCCATGACTCAAGCCGGAAGATTTAAAGATTCTTTCTTTCCCCTCACCCCTTTCTAGCTGAGTGAAAGGCTCTTTGAATGAATTGATTGATTCGACGATGCTGTAGGGCTAAGCGATCTAGCCGAAGCCCTACAGTTGCAGCTAAGACGACCAAGCGGTATCGACGTTGACGGGATCGCGACTGATGCCGTTCTCGCGCTTGACCTGCTAAACGGGTATCAATTCGGAATCAGGTATAGGATGGATTGGCCGAACTTAGCCGCTCGGCCCTTACGGAGATCGACCTCTAGTAGGGTTGGCGAATCATCGGATCCCCGGCTCTGATTTCCAATCAGATCTTTTCAGTCTTTTCCCCTCGAGAGCCGAAGTCCAAGCATTCGCTTTTTAGCCATTTTGCCCCGTCGTTTCACTCGGACCTCGGGAGCAAGAGATTGACTCTCACTCTTTTTAGGCACCGTCGACTCCAATTCCCCTCGGGAGAACCGGATTTGGTGTCATTGGCAATTTCGCCCCGTCGTTTCACTCGGACCTCGGGATTTAAATTAGCCATGTCCCCTCGATAAAAGGGAGTCAGAAACCCCGGTTTTGGACCATAGACTTTCGTTCCCCTCGACAAATGGTCTTGTCGAATTCTCTTTTCCTGCGTTGGAACCCTGACTTTCGTCTATCGCATCATCGCACCCGTTCTTCCCTCGCAATCTTTGATAGTCAGTATGGTTATAGAGTCTCGCTCTATATGACATACTCTCCCTCCAGGTGAATGACTCTTATCGAACTCGACCGTCCAGTCCATTCAAGTATGCTTCACACACCCGATCAGACGAGCCCTTACCCGCACTCAAAGCAGGTGGGACGGACATAACAACGACTTAATCAACTGGATCATTTGCTCTAGATAGAATGAGGCTCTCGTTGACGCCCACCCCTCCGGCAAGTTCAGGCGATTGATGTTGATGTGCCTTATGACAGAGCAATTGAATGAAGCGGTGCAGGGCCTCTCAGATTATGAATAAGCTAGTCCGTCCTATTGAAGAATAGAGTAGTCGATCAGATCTCGCGCGCGGGCGGATAGAAATGCCTATAGCCCACGGAGCGGTAGGCGAGGGTAGCTTGCCGGCAAAGGGCGTGTATGGTAAGCTTCGAGCAGTGGCATGATCGGAAGAGGGACGAAGGAGGCTAGCATGGCCATAGCTTGACCCTCTTGTTTGGGATGTAGGACGAAGACTGAAGAAGTCCCGCGTCGTTATCACTCGCCCCTCCGCAGCTCTTTATCGTTTCCTTCTTAAGAGTTCCCCTCGAGTCAGAGGAGGCTATTAACGGATTAGGGACCAACGGGAGAGACATTAACCTTTCTGCAATCGAATAGGAGAATGGCAACAACTACCGCGGAGTGAGCACGTATAAAAGAAACGTTTGAACTCACATGTAATTCCCTCTTTTCACTCTAATGCCCATGAACAGCTGCTGCTGCAGTTAATTACTTAAGGTGCACAGAAGCTTTTATAAGATGGAATTCCTTACGACTGTCCTTAGTCGTGCGCTTCCAGGTCGTAGAACACATCGGAGGATCGAACAGCTCTTCGAGACGCGGATCCGGATCCGAGATCATCAGACAATACCATTTAAGCCACACTAACCACTTCTGTAACCAGTTGCGGTAACAAGTGTACTCAAGGAAGTCCGATTCACTCGGATGCTGCAGATAAGAATCAGGTGTCAGCCGTCATTCCATGGGCTTCAGCCTAGTCCTTACCACATCGACTATGATTCCCTTCAAATAAGGGTTGAGAGCTCGACCAAACCACCAATCCAAAGGTAGTCGATGCCGAGATAGTGACCTATCAGATACCACCAAAAGACGTTTCCACCTTAAAGACAAGATGGATGACATCAATCGGGCTCTGACTCTAAAGCCAGCGCCTGCCAGCCTAATAAGACACAGCCTCGAAAGGCCATACTTTCCAGCTACATGACAAAGGCCCAGCAAGGTCGAAGCCGCAAGAATGGCTTTGGCAGAAACGGGCGTTAAGTTAACTTGAAATTCACCCTGCTTAGCAAACTCAAGCCGTCTTAGAGTCAATTGACTTAGACTCAGATATCGGCACTCCGAGCATTCCTAAAAGCTCACACTTTCAGCCACCGCTCTATCGGCAATGACAATGTAATCTCCGAGAAGAGCATATTTTCCGAACGGCGACCGTCTCTGTGGAGACACCATATACGCAGCCAACCACACCAAATAATGATGTGAAAGACTAAAGAGGGCCCAGGAGCCGTAATATCCTAAGGGTTGACCCGTGGTGAAATGTAGTACGCGTACCTTTCTTAATAAGGGGCGTCCTACGTAAAAGAAATTCGACCACAGGGACCCAAAGACAATACATTCTGCAGTAGCCCTACCCCAGACACGAGTCATGACAGTCAGGATAATGACTACCGGCCAGCGGTCAGTGGCGCTACTCAGGTCAAAAGAACAAATATCTGATAACCCTTTCGCGCGTAGCCGCGGACCCTCTTGCCAGAAACATCGCAAGGCAAGCGAGATAAGACCCGCATTGCCCAAGAATGCACAGGATGGAGGAGACGTTGTCGCACATAATTCCCAATGGCGAATATGCGTCTCTTCCCAGCTCCCACAAGGGTGCATGTTAAGCGTCCTGGCACTATGGGATTGTCGCCATATTTAGCAGTTTTCCAAAACGACATTTGCATATGAGGGTATATAAACTCTCGATATGCATCCATCCCTTCGTAAATAACCCTAGTGTTATAACTATAATAAAGAGCCTCTCAGACCACAAACCACCAGGATTCTTATCCGCACTCTTAATGTCGAACCACTGTACAGATGCCGCCCTCATATTTCAGTGATGAAAATATGTTTGCCTTCGGGATTCTTCGAATCCTTCGGTCGTCATTCGGAGTCGTTTTCCAGGTCGGAACCCACGATATCCCTTTGTAAAGAGGGATCGCAGCAGGGCATATACAGAGGTTGCAGAGTTGCAAATGAATCTTTTATCATACTCGCTACTTTATGTATAGAGTCCATATCCTTCACAGGCTCAACGATAGAGCTAAACGTAGCCTTGCTTATCCGCTTGGCTAGAAGAAGAACCCTACAAACACTAAACCAGGAAAGATACAAACGGACCAACCGATCTCCTCGTTCCCCACGTGACATAATAATGTGACGATGATGGACTGGGATGATGGTCGGAATCCCTGCTCGACTTAGACATACTGAAATGGAGGGTTTATTATCTCTAATACAAGAATCTGAGTAGTACTGCTGCAAATGAACAGCACACTGTTTCAGGTAAAGAGATGAAAACAAGAAACCTGATCTCCGAAATTCAAAACTACGAAAGACCTTTGCGCAATGTGGAGAGAGCAAACAGCTCCTTCGAAGGTTTCGAGTAAGAGCCCACGGTTGAAGTTCAATAAAGGGCTCCGATCAGAGGAAGACGGTCCTTTAGGACTTTTATCCTTTCTATAAGGTGTGCTTCTGCTAGAAGAATGGCTGGACTCACCATTTGAATGAAAGTAGGCCAAGGCAAAAAATGGACTCCATCGGATGTTGCCACGGAATCGGGTTCTGTTTTCGAATCACTTTCTGCTGCTCAGTCAGAAGATGCTTTGGTAACCGATGTAGCTTCATCGGATGATGTTCTAGTAGAGTCTGATACCGGGGAATCCTCTTCCGTTAGAAGATCATTTATTCTTAGTTTCTAACTATCCTCGTATCGTAATAGATATGAGGAGAGGGAGAGAAGACTAGTAGCCGGCCCTCGCATCTTGATCATCTATCATAAAGATAGAGATGAGCGGGAATATTCTCTCCATTCACTCAACTCTACTGAAAGCAGGTGCGAGATTCAAGGCTCTTTACTTTGGCCCGCGACGAACGAGAGACCTTTGCCATGTGGCCTGAAGAGGAAGTCGTCTGCCCAGTATGCCATTCGTCCGTCAGTCGGGAGAGAGCAAGCAGATCCCGAGGTCAATTCATAATCAATCCCAGGAGCTCTATAATAAGGAGAGGACTCAGCTATAGCGGTCATGCGCATATAGTACTAGACCTGCTAAGGGCTTCCTTATCGACAGGTGAAAGCTCACTCTGAGGGCGAGAGTTCACAGATAGATGTCTGGGATGCTCTAATAGCTTAGCTGCTTGGAAAGGCCGGGGAGGTCCGGGTGTCTTCTCCCATGCTTGCTGATGAGTCATCCTACCCATTCCGCTCTGCTAATCTGTCTACCTCCCTCTCTTCATCCCATTCCTCTTCTTTCTATACATGAACTCTTCTCGCTCCGCACCGACCGACCCAGTTTCATTGAATTCTTGACTAGTGAACTAGTTCACTAGTCAAGAATGAATGATATGAGATGAGGCCTTCTATGGATGTCGGCTCGAGGAATCGCCCTTATATGGTGGGCGACATAGCTCTCTCAACTGCCCGCTCATGGGACTGCTGCCGCTTCACTTCTTCCTTGCTTGCTGGCATGACATTCCGGATGCGCGTAGAAGATCGCTGCACTTTCAGTCCGAAGTAGTCGGGAACGAATCCAACAAAACAATAATTAAGTGTAACACTTGGCTTTATCTTAATTAAGTGCATGTTGAAACACTTGCTTTTTTAGAGCATGTCACAATTTGCCTTCTAATGACATTGGCATCTGCTCGTTCATTCCACTCGCTTGCTCGTGAACTCGTTTGTCTTTCTTTCTTTCTCTCCCGGCTTCTGATTGGTCTGTGTCTGACCCGCACCTTTTACTCAACTAGGAGAGTTGGAATGAGGATCCGGTCTACCTTCCACCCTGCCCACCAAGTCAGCCTTTCATCGCCAGTATAGCCTTTTCAGTCATCTCTTCCCCAACATGAACTCAACTTGCTTTGCTGTGGAAAGATTCTGAGATGGCACCGTATAGAGAGAGATGATGTTCTATATGGCACTTTTCTGACCGGGCTTGGACACGGATGATTCGGGTGGCCCCTCACTACCTAGTTGACTCATAGTGGTATAAGAGCCCTGAGATGGAAAGGTGCGATAGTGGGCTCCGTGAAATCTTCCTATTCCTAGAGCGCGTGAATTCTTCAGACATGCAGAGAAGCCATGCTGCGCTCTGCTATCGCTTCCTCATTCTTTATCTAGTAATGGTCGATCATTCCGCCTTGCCTTCCACGTGCTAGACACTTTCATGATCCACGTGAGCACTGAAGACCTTGTTTGTTAGCCGCCTCCTTCCTTGCTGTCCCAACCAGCACTGCTCCGTGGGCTCCCTTCCTGTGCCAACCAGTGGAGGTACTAGCAATAGGAACCAGTCCTTGGATTCTGGACTAGGAAACAGTGATTCTGCCTAGTCTACCAGTGCCATTCCATTCCGTTAACTAGCTCTCCTTCGTGTTGTTCTTGACCGCCAGTCCCCCCCCTTTTGAGAGTAGATCCCCATCATTATTCGTGAGGGAATAGCAACTATTCTTCCAGTGATTGGTGTGGACGCACCTTTTATAGCGTATCGTATCTATACTTCGGGACAGCTGTCAATTCTGAGCAGGTTCAATTTCCATGGTGTAGTGGACGACAAGTGCTCCCCGGGTCAAGCTTACGGGGTAGTTGGGGCCCTCCGAATGGGATAAGTTGAGTAAGATGGATGGGATGAGCGAACCAAGGTCTAATATCATTTCTACCCTTGGTCTAATAGAAGACGATCTTATGAATGACGCATAAGCACTAATATCAGATCTTATTCATTCATAAGATGATCTTCCTTTTTCTTTTGCATCTCGCAGGGATCATTCTACGATCCAAGTCAGTGTAAGGTAAGCTTACAATTGTCAATTAAAACAATCAAGCAAGCAAAACAGGACAATATAGGAAGGTGGAATAGGAAAGGCATATTCTGTCTCGGTAGTCAGATTATGAATTGTGGTGTAAGGCGCTCATCACTTGCGATAGAATATCCCACGGTACGCTTCACACTCACCCCACTTTCCTCATTATGATGAATGTGATAACAGTAGGAATAGGCATTGAAAAAGAAGAGTGAAAAAGAAAGAGTCATTACCGGGACTTGACAGCAGGCTGAGACCAGAACATAGAACACATCACCATCGTGGTAGGAAAGAGGTCCCAGTTCCTTACCTCAAATTAGCCGGTCCTGAGCCATGACCCCAACCAATACCATGAAAGTGCTACCAAAGAACAAGAATCTCTAATCGCACCTTCCCATTAAGTGCAAGCCAAACTCACTATTCGAAGTTCCTATCCTTTTCTAAGTCACCTGGCATAGGCCCCAGCCCTGATCTGAGGAGGACAACCAAAATGATAGGAGAGAGGCGTCCGCTGCTGAGCCGAGAATCCGGATCTGGACCTTTCGTACAGTTCAGATACAGAAAAAACTCACTAGTCTAGTATGGATGGGCCCCATCAGAATGGTATCCTCGAGTGCCTCTGAGGGGACAACGACGAAGTCAATTCCATTGATTCTTTGGCCCCAGCTAGCTTCAGTTCTTGACTCTGATCCTGACTCTTACTGAAACCATCTAATCGTAGAGTAGAAGACCTTGAACCTTGAATCGGACAAATCAAGTGGCTTGAACTCGTCATTCTCGGATTGTCTTTCATCGCATCTGACAAACGGATATGCCCTTAGCAGGTAGAAAAGAAAGTGGAAAAGAAGGATGAGACTCTTTTGGAAAGTGGAAAGTCAGTAGAGGAAGGGCGACAGCGACGTGTGAATGGTGAGAGGCTCCGCGTAGTGGGGTTCATTAGTTGTAGACGAAGCAATGCCATTTGCTAAGGAAGAACGCAGTGAAGAGATCAGACGAGATTCAAGGTAGAAATTGCTAAAGATCAACATTGCCTTTCACAGCACCACTCCTCTTTCTCTTTCATTATAAACTCCATTTTACTAATGCTGCTCCCGTAACCTCTCTCTTCTCTTACTTCCGTGTCAGAGCCAAGCCTACACTGAGTGATTCTTTGGCATTGTTAGTTGACAAGTACGAGTACCATAGTTGGATAAGGCTTAGTTGGAAGTGCCTTGGATCTGACCGAGGTCTTGAACGAAGCCACGGTCCAGTGATGGGAAGAGCAGAGAAAGAACTTCGTTGCTTCGAACCAAACTTAAACCCGCCTATCGAGGTGCTCGGGCTTCGTTAGAGGAAGGACTTCGCTCTCTTCACTTTCAGCCTTCCAAAGAGTCAAATCAAGATTAGCTTCCCTTACGAAAGCTGGAAAGAAATCCCTATTCTATTCATGGGATATTATGATAAGATTGCCTCTATGAACCATTTGATTCTACTTTGATAGCTGTAGACGAAGAAATAATGATCTCCGCCCTAATTTTGAGCTGGACGCGAGACTGACTGATGCAAGAGGCTCACTTCAATGCCAAAAAGAGGTAGAGGAGGCGTGACTGGTATCATGGACGGGAGCGAAGGGCCGAGTGAAACGACGGGGCCCCATCTCAAGTAAGGGAAAAAGCATGGCATCAGATCTTGAATGAAGGTTGGTTTGACTTGATTTGTAGTAGTTCCATTTCTCTCTCACGCTCTGTAGGATTTGAACCTACGACATCGGGTTTTGGAGACCCACGTTCTACCGAACTGAACTAAGAACGCTTTCAACTCACAGTAGATACGACTGTAAAGAAAAAGGATTCTTTCCCCAATACATATCTTGCATGTATATAGTCTCATAAAATGAAAATATGTATATCCAATTTGAATCGATCTCAATGGATCCCTCGCCTCGTTACTGCCCAGAGGAGAAGAATAGGTAGGGATGACTGGATTTGAACCCGTGCCCTTTTTGACCCTCAAAGGCGCTACCAAGCTGCGCCACATCCCTTTCAATTGGTCTACAGTGTCATTGTAGAGAATCCCTGCCCTCTTTTCCTCCACATCGTTATTTCCTCCATCGATATAAAATTGATCTTGTCATTTTTTATTTTTTTTTTATTAGTCAAGTGCTAGCGCCCCTATAGAGTCCGTTTTTCTGCTATCAATGAAACCGAAAGAAAGACAAAAAAACCAGTGCCTTTCGTATAGATCGAGACTTGTAGCTTGATTCTTTACTCATTCCATACTAGAAATAATCGCAGGAAATCGTTCGATAACACTTCAACCTATTTCTTTCTCATGATATCCGACGATCAAGACAATTCCCGTGAAACTCTTTCATTTCATAGAAGTTCATTCTTATTCTTACGAAGCAAATAGCATTTCCTATTAATTTGTCTCCTGGACTGGACCTATTCTGTGTCTGATTTTGAATTATCCGTCGCAACGCTGTTCCCAAGGACTAGCAAAATCGAAATAGCTAAATTCTTGGGTCATCTCAATGGGTTCAGAAACCACACGTTTCTCTGGATCAGAATAGCGTACTTCCACATATCCACTCAGAGGAAGGTCTTTTCGTAATGGATGACCCTCGAAACCATAATCTGTTGATATACGACGTAGATCCGGATTCTTTCTGGAAGAAACACCAAACATATCCCAAACTTCTCGCTCCCACCGGCCGGCTGATGGAAATGGACTGACTACCGGAGAGATTCGTGTTACTTCGTCTGCACTGGTTTGTACACGAATGCGTGAGTTATACCGAGTACTCAGTAAATTATAGACCACTTCAAATCTTCGTTTTCGAGAGGGATAATCAACTCCGCAAATATCGATCGAAACTTGAACCCTTGTATAGGTATGCAATTTTAGAAAGCACAACAATGGAAATGGGTAGTCCGTATTGGTATCAGATCTATTCCCATGTTCCGATCTTTCCATTTTTTTGACCCACCACAGTACTCGAGGCACGCATAAGAAATAGGAATGGATAGATCTGATCCTAGGTCTGATCTGCCTTCTTTATACTCTCTGGCTTTACAAGAAGGAAATCCCGATTTGGATCGTAACCATTAAAAGATGAGAGCGATTGCCTAGTTCTTTTGGGCTCCACTTTACTTTTGTCAGATAGCCGTTGATCGAAAGCATACGTGGAAGCATTTCCAGATCTAGTAGTTGGAAGTGCTCGTTCACTAGAATGAGGAAGTTAACCGCTAAGCATAGTTTCTTTAATCCCTTTCTCTGCTCTTCCTGTATACAGGATGCTTTCCTCAAGGGTTCCAATCAGTGTGTGTGATGAAATTTAGTTGCTTCATAGGGTTGGTATGGAAATTGCTTAGTTTCTAAACTATGCAAGGGATAGGAAAGAAAGGATGGCTTTGGCTCATGAGGATGATTAATGAGATTGAGAGATATGACTAAGTTTTTGGAGGCTCCGTTGACATGGCAAAAGCTTGTGATAGAATGGAATGGGGAAGAGTCATCAACATTTAGACCTAGCCGGGCTTTGAGGCAAGGGGAGACTTTATTCTTCTAACTAAAAAAGCATAGGAAAATGGATTCTTCTCGAATTCCTTCAAAGAGGCTTTTTTGATTCCCCTACATCTACGAATAGCTAAATGCTTTCCCACGTAGGGCTAACGATAAGGGAGGAGGCGCTTTCTTTCACTTCTAAAGAAGGGGAAGGTCTTTAAGGAATTATATTCTTATTAGTAGCAGATGGCTACCTTTCAAGATATAAGTACACCTTTGTTCCAGCCCAGTCTCAAGATTTTGAATTTCAGGTTTCATAAGATAGGGTAGCATATAGCTTAGCCTCACTCCTCTAGCTCTAGAAAGAATTTATTGTTCATTGACATCTGAGATTAGATGAATAATGGCACTTTTCCAATAGTACTGACTTCCACGCAAGTAAAGAAGTAACGATGCACTAGAATGCACGAATCCGATGTCCTAAGCATAGTGAGAGTAGGAATGCTTGGTAACATGCAGTCAGTCCGAGCTAGACAGTAGTAAGAAGTTGTAAGGAAAGTAGCTAGGGAAGTAGGCTTAGCTCTTGCGGTTCGAAGGTGCTTGATTCCTCAGTCGGAGGGGTTGAGGGAGGAGGAAGAACTTCCGGAAACGGTAACACGGGGAACTTCACTCGCCTAAAGGGCGTAGCGATAGAGAGATTTATATATATAAACTAGACAGCTTGGGGGAGAGAGGGTATTAGTGGTACCAAGGTCCAAACCAAGACAGAAGAAGGAGAAAGAGTATCGCCGATTCAGTGACAAGTGTTTTTTCTATTTATTGATGAGCGACATTCCATTATTCGGGGTTCTACTGGGGTGCGGTACCTGTGGTCCAAACCGACTTATTTGATTAAAGGAATCTTCCCGCAAAACTATAGTCTAGGTGTATTCATAGCCATTCACTCTTGGAATGAACGACTGTTGCTTATTCATAGCCATTCACTCTTTTCTTTGGGTCGGAGTGCCGTACTATGCCCAGGGGTCGAATATTAGTTTTAATAAGACTCGTTTGCTTTGGCTTAGTTGTTGATAGCTTATTCGGCACTTAAAATAGTTGCTTTTGCCCGGGGTACTTAATATTCTGAGTCCCGAGGAGATGGCTCGAGCGGCAGAGAGTTCTTTCTTCACCTAATCCTTTTCCAGAGGGACCTAACACACCTATTATTCAGCTGCAGCAGCCGAAAGAGATTCTTCTATTAATTAAGCTCCTTTCATATGCCGGGAAGAGTAAATTATTATAGGCACCAGCGGGTTAAATATTTGGATCTTGTCCCTTTCTTTCTCTTCTTCTCTTATGATATTCTATTATCTTATGATCTTATGATATTCTATTATCTTATGAGATATTATGTTATCTTACTTCTTCTCTTCTTAGTATCTATTTTTCTCTTAGCTTGCCTCACTCGACTCGAGATAGCCTACTTTCTATAGCGCTAGGAAGTTCTTGCTATTTTCTATTTCATCAATCAGCTGTGAACGAGAAAGCAGGGGTACTGATTTGAGAGGGAACCTGTGACAATCAATCTATCCTTTCATCCGGCAAGCAAGGAGCCCCGTCGTTCTCACTCGGCCCTTCAGTCTAGTCCTGTCGTTTAGAATCTCCTGAGGGGGAAGCAGATATCTTAGAATCTGTCTTCCGAAGTGGAGTCTACTCAGCCCCAAGCGATAAAACTAAAAGTGCATGACTACCGCCCGTTCTGGTCGGGGCAAGGTAATGGCACTGATGGATTAAGTCATATTACTTCCTAGCCTACTGAGCCTAGCTATCCATCGTTGGGAACATGGCAACTCGTATCATCTTTATCTCATACTAGCTATGTGGAACTCATGGTCATGATGTCTATTTACTCGCCTCTTTCTCTTTGCCACTACACAAGCAATGGCTGCTTCCAACTAGCTGACACTCTCGCTTTCCAGGACCGATGCATCGTCAACCAATCTCGCGTACAGTCCATCTGGGGCTACCTTACTTAAGTATTATCCGCTTGCCATTCGGTTCTTAGGCCAGGCCACGTGGGCTCCCTCGGAAAAGAAGATCCTTCAACCTTCCCCACTGCCATTGCTTCTGATTAAGCCGATGATTCGGCATAAAAAAACATGATTGAAAAACCTTCCCTACGGAGAGGTCTCCACCTGAACCAACCTTTTCCGAGCCAAGAGGTGCGGATCGGATGTTAGTTGTCAGTAAGAAAAAAAAAGATGTATATTGTGATGAGGTTTTTTTGATGAAGTAAGTCAAATCAGTAATTCGCTCCATCAGTATATAGTCTGTTTTGAGCCAGTAGTCGTAGGTTAAGCCATTGCTTCTGCCTTCTCTGGGGGTTGAATGGAAGTGGTTCTTTCTGCCTTCGCTCGAGACGTCTACTACTGTTGTCACTCGTTGCTCTCGCTTACGCTCGAGTTGCTAACTATCCCTATGGTCGTTCCTCTCCTTATCAGTCGAGCCCTATCTAAATATAAGTCCTTCCCCCTCTCCTTATCAGTCGAGCATATCTGGGGATACCCTCTCGCATACGCTCGAGCTCTATCTCCTAATCTATAAGTCCTTCCCCCTCTCCTTTCAGTCGAGCATATCCAGTGGGTACCCTCTCGCATACGCTCGAGCCTATCGGGCTCTCCTTATCAGTCGAGGTCGTTCCTTAGAGAGAGTGAGAGTCCCAGTAGTTTGAGTTCCACTTGGAGTGCTGGAGTAAGCGCATGCAATTACAGTACTCTTTCCTTTCCTTATGTCTTCTCCACGTCGCGATGCTCGTCCCTATATTTCTATTCCAGTGAGTGCTCAGGCCTTTCCTGCCTATGGGAGTGCACCCCCATACCTCTATAAGTCTCTATAAGTATCATTTGTCCTCCTAGATCTAGTATGAGTATGAGTCTCAGTCTCAATAGTTCCATTCTTAGTAGTAGTAGTCTTTGGACCAATAGATCCAGTAGAAGTAGCAGTTCTAGAGGTTGGAGTTGTAGTTCTAGAGGTTGCCCTTTTCCCCGAAAGTACTAGAAACCAAATAGCTCTTCTAGTAGTAGAATTTAATAAGATTCCAGTGTACTCGGATATTTCCAACACAAGTACCTCTTTTATTATCTGTGGCTAGCAGCATCTTCTTCTATTTCCAGCGTGGGAGTATTGACTAGTGACATATTACATTGCTACTTGAAGGCAGTAGTCTAAAGATGAATCTAGTGGTTAATCTTAAGTGCTTTGATGTCGTGCCAGGTACAGGAAATTCTCTCTGGGAACCTTTTATCAACCATTATTTTCGGGTTAAACAAGTGAACACAAGCAGTCTCTCCAGCAAGATATTTGTTGCATTAAAGTAAGAAAGCTCTGGTTCACCAATAACCAATAGGAGATGCTACAGTAAGAGTCAAATTTCCTTCCCTATTTGTTTGCAACTTCTATCGATTCATCCAGGCAATGGGAATGCTGTTCCAACCAATATCTTGACCTCTCCTGTATCAATCATATTAGTCAAACTGAAAGGGTATCCCCGACTTTACTTTAGATTTAGAGCGAGCCACGTCGCTGCGCTCGTACCTCGCAGTCTCAAGCAGATTAGAGACTCCAATAACTAGCCCGCGCACTAAAGAGTTCGATACCTAACTCAAGGCTGAGGCCTGATTCTTCCCTCTTGAACGCTGGATTCTTCTAATGGAGTAAAATGTTGACCTCCTTCCGTTCAGGGGCAAGCTAGATCCGAGACCTCTAGCTCATGAGGTCAGGCCACTTCCCAATCCTTCTTTATAAAGAAAGAAATGGTAGTCAAAGCTCAAGAGCAAAGAAGCAAGGTTCGATTCAGTCAACACTCCCATCAGCAGCCCACTCGTAGATTCCATTTGAGCAGATAGATGTGATAATTGGATGGATATGTGTAACACACGCATCAAGACCCCGGGGGTTTTTCAGAGCTATTACAAGGGAGCAAGTCCATGAACTTCCAGGCAGGGTCAGATAAAAAAGAGCGGGAAGTCTTAGACAGCAGCGGCGCACAGACAGGATCGATTTAATGAAGTGGGTGCTTAGGGCTTTCTTATGAAAAAGAGGATTGGGCCCTCCTCCTTCTGCAGTGCACTCATTCGCTTCCGGTTCTCGTCCCTGGCCACTATGAGCGACTTCCCCACCTCCCCCCTTAATCGAACGCTTACGAAAGAAGAGATAAGAGAGACTATTTTAATAATAAAAGCTTACGAGATTAGATTCTTTATATTTATATCTCTACCCCCTTCCTTAATGATCCCGGTAGGCAAGTCTTCTAGGGTCTCTGACAGAGAAGTTGATTGAACCAATCCTATGAGCTAGCTCCTTTATTACATGGTGAACTATAAACTCTCTCTAATCCCCACTGACGAACATCTTCCGGTTCCTATCTTAAGAAAAAGATAGATAAGAAGCAAGCAGACTAGATATAGTTTACTATATCTAGTTAAAAGAAGATCCAATCAAGATAGTTCAACGAGGATCCAGTGACCAAGCCCGCTCGAGTTCAACAGTAGGGCAGGGAAAATCAGTATATAGACTCTCTCATTCATAGGTCTAGACTGGCAATAGAAGTAGCTTCCACCATTAAGACTGGGAGTCTCCCTTACAGAGTCTAAGACGCGAGGGCGGATTCTCAGACTCTCTACCCTTTGGATTCCTTCCACTCCATATCCCATCCCATTTCCATACCTCTCGCTCTGCCTGGACCCTGCCTCTCTTCTAGTCCCCTCTCTCTTTCTGGTGGCAATTTAGAATGAGAGGGACGAGCGGCAGCGAACGTGGACTTGTCTAATCCCACATCTTGGATAGAAGAGTGGTCAGGAGCTCCTAATCTTGAGCTAGGGCGGCAATGGCTATTGAACGGATAGTGACATTCTTTCTTTCCTATTCGGCGGGTGGGCTTCTTCTTTTGAGTAGCCAAGCTCGATACTGAAAGGTAGAGGTCAGATCTTGTGATTCTTCTCGGACCATGTTGATCATCCTTCGCCTATGGGATCTCGTCAAAGGAGTTGTATGGGAAGGACTGATTCATTCAATCCTCCCTCGCCTAGGAGACCATGCTTATCGAATAGGAGATCAGAAAGCAAGTTAGTTCCGAGCCTCACTGAGACAGACATGGAGCGCTCGGTGATCAGTCCCGGACTCCTAGCAGGCCTTAGAGAGGGATGAATCACATCTGTTCCGGTCTCTTGCAGACGAATAAATCTTGTCAACGATGATCCCCACTAATGAAAGAGGAATGCCATTGAGACAGACTACATCGCCAAAGTAGCTCTCATCAACTATCATTATATATTGTAAAAAGAGAGAAAGAGATCGCAGATGAAGATAGCCTGCATAAGGTAGATAGCGGACTTAGCCAAAGGAATGCAAAGATTCTAGCGTGTAGCCATTGCCCAGAGGTCTCACGTCTCGTTCACGCCCCTCAGAGACCAAAGAAAGAAGCGGTAGACAGGACCTTCCTTCCTCTTGGTATCCAATCCAATGATGAGGGCTTCCTATCATCCGCAGGCAAGAGCGAATCCGGTCGGGAGCTAAAAGAAAGAAGGGCTTAGCTAGACCATAGAAAGGAAAGTAGGGCCGAAGACCTCGAGAAAAAAAGTACTCTAGCCTTGAGTCCCGAGGAGTTTCTGTTCGGAAATAAGAGTAGCCCTTTTTAGTCAGTCTCACTTCCAGCTCAATCTCTTATATATCTTATCTTGCGAGTGAATGATAGGGCTTCTTCTCTTTTTTTGCCCGACCCGCTCTTATATCTTGCGAGTGAGGGGTTCTGGGGTCCGAGAAGTCAGCCTTACCATTTGTGACTCTATCTCTGGTGGGTCTACATTCTTCTGTCTGTTGGCTATTGTGCTTGTTCTTGTCTATTGGCTATCGCTTGTCTATTGGCTATTGTGCTTTCGTTCGTTCAGAGAGGGGGAGGTCAGAAGTTGTGGGGCTAGACGAGTCTGTCCATAGGGAGCACTTTTCAGTCTGTCCATAGGGAGCCATTCCTATTCTCTTCTCCATTCCTCTTCTCTCCAATAGCAGGTGCGGTCTTCGGGTAGAGAACCGTTCCCATTCTCCTCCAATGCTGGAGCGGTCTTCGGGATCCACTAAGAGGAGTCAGCCTAAGTAGCGAAGGTGCGGAGCGTGAGTAGCGGGTCACTGTCAGTTGAGATCGGAATGGAAAGTAAGGTCAAGTTCAGGCTAGTCCCGAGCACCGATGCACCGAACCTAACGGGTAGGCTTTTCAAGGGCTAAAGTAATCAAGTAGAAGTGAAAGTGGAGTGAATCAAGGATCTTAATTAAGGCCCGCGACGTAGAGGGCTCAAGTTATTGATTCAGAGGTGGTCCACTCCCAGTCGGCTAAGAGCCCCAGGAGCGGATGTGTACGGGGCAATGAGTTCATGGCACACCGTATCATGGAGCGGGCTACTTTCATAGGCATGCCCGGGACTTGCTCCCGACAGCAGGATTCAGCTAATCGGGAAAGAGTAGGTTGGGAACTTTAATGCTCAGCAGCGGGCAAGGGTTCCATCTCTTACTGAATAGGAAGAAGACTCTACACTCCACACCAAGGCAAGGGACCCCGAATGTTTGCCGAGAATGGCGATCCGAACCCTTTCTTTTGAACTATAGAAACCCCACCCCGTTCTAGTTAAAGCTAGTTCCTCCGCCTAGCCGCACCCATTCTTTCTAGAACCCGAAGCGGACCCCTTCTTAGTTACAGTATCACAGGTAGACTTTTTGGTCTTTAGCCGGTCTTCTTTCTCTTATTGACCGAATCTTGATACTTCCAGGCACAAGGCGAAAGAGACCAGGGCAGCGACTCCTCCTACCTTTTATAGTCTTTCTTTTTCCAATTCTCTTAATAGGTCTTGGTTTAGTAAGGGAAAGAACTGAGAGTGACTCAGTCGGAATAACTACTCTTTGATCTTTCTACTCTCCGGTACGGAATCGAATGAATCAAAGACTGCATGCTGTTCCTAGTCGAGTGGCCCTGGGAGAACCGATCTATTCCTACTATGCGAGAGTTCCGGCCTCAAGGCTTTGAACTCGTAGGCGAGCTAGGGAGACTTGGCTAAAGAATCTGTTCACTACGTCACGGGTTAGCTTGCTCAAGTCCCTGCCAGAATTATAATTTCGATAGTTGAACAGAACAGACAGAAGAGAGAAGACCGAGAAGTGCCGTTGAAGATAGAGCCCTAGGAGTGGATAGAAAGTGTCAGGACAGAGTGGGCTTACAACATAGAGGGACGGGCTGCATCATCATAGAAAGATGGTCAGTGAGCTAACGAAGGCAGGAGAAAGAGGTGCTTTATATCACTATTGTATCTGACGCTAGCACCGAGGAGACTGAGCAGAAGGATCTCACTATTGGAGCAGGTCGGGAGCACCAGCATCTACATATAGTATTTTAGTAAGACCCTCCGCTGAACTCCTTCACGAGCCCAGGAGAGCCGATCCTGGCTCTGGCTGCCCGCCCCGACCACTTCAATAAGATATTCTCCTGCTCCTTCGGATCCTGCCTCCGTACCTCTTTGCTGAACTAAAAGATTCAGATCCAATCCACCTATTCTATTAAAAAAAGATCTCAGAAAGGGTAGCGCCAGGAACTTTGACGCCCGCTGCTGTTGGATACTTGAATAGAAGGTCTCCTACTCTTGCTTGCTTTAGCTTCCTTCTCAACTCTTCTGGGGATGCCCATTCTTCCTTCGCGGCGGTCCTCTTTCCCCACAGTAAGTGGACTGAGCACTATCGAGATTGACCTTTACTCAAAACTACGCGTCACTCCCTTCCTCGGATCTTGGTTCTTGGTCTCGCTCCCGTCAGCCGACCATCGCCCCTTCTTTTCTTTCCACCGATCCGCCCCAGTGAGCCTTTGACCTCCGGTCCCCTTCTATCAATCCATTCGCGAGAACATCGCTATTGAAGGCCCCATAGAGAGAGCAACCCAACCATTGAATGAACTGGGGCCAAGCAAGAACTCATGGAGGACTCTTCCATGGACGGCTCTGGACTCCTCCTTAAAGGAGAGAAGCCGAGATCAGATTTGCGAGTGAGGCCTGCACTAGACCTCCCACTGAGACCCATACTAGTTCTTTAGTAGTGAGACGTAGAAGAAGTAGAAGAGCTCGTGATATGAGCCCGCCCCGTCCCATCCAATAATTAGCCAAGTAGCCCAGTCGGTGCCCTCGTTCCTTTCTTCCATTCGATGAGCCCAAGCAAGAATGAGGCTATGGTCAAGGGCTTCCCAGGAATTGGCAGTCCGGCTCTTGGCCTTTTCCTACTTTACTGCAAATGAGTCAGATGATAGCCGCTAAAGTAGCTTCGTAAGCTTAGTTGCTCCCGTCAACTTGTCCCTTGCTCCGCACGGTGTGATGAGTGTCCTATCCCGAGGGAGCCGGATGGAGTCCTATGCGAGGGCTTATTTCTTTCTCCTCCTCTGCTTGCCCGCTTCCTACTCTCCCACTTGCTCCACCTATCCTTATTTAAGAAGATCACTGCTGCCCACTTCAAGCTAGCTCCGGCTTATAGCCCTTGGACCTTCACTTGTCCGGCTCGGCTGTCTTGCGGTTCTGAGTCCCTAATCCAAGCACTGCCATTAGATTAGAAGGTCCCACTAATAGGTAGGCTACAGTACCAATAGGTTTTTGCGGCTCCTTTCTCCCACCTCGGATCAATTCAGGTAGGGTCTAATGGGATTCGAACCATCGAGATGATGATGAGCATGAGATTCGACTTTGCCCTTCCCTTATAGGAGTTCCCCGTGGAGCTCGATTTTCGTCTCCGACTGTCCGGTAAGCATCTCCGAAGTCCGAGCGAGGGTAGCATATCAGCAACTGTCCCAGTGGCTCTTAGCTGAGGTTGAGCTGTTGGAGTGGAGCTAGACCTCTCCCCTCTCTTAGCCATCCGCTCCTAGTAGACCGAGATGCTTGGGCCGGTTTGAATATCCGATCCGAGTTTGACTTCCGGGCTGACCTCGTGATTGTTGTCTTCACTTGCCATTCGATGAGGCGGGACTCCACAATTAAATAATTTATTAGCTATCAATATAGATAGATATGAGATGAGTCAAACTTAGTGTCTGCCGCTAATGTCTGCTCTATTTGGCTCAGCTCCACGTATTCTTTGCTGCCTATTATTTAGCTCTTCCTAATGGTTGGCTCGCTCATGGGCCATCATAAAGTCCTCTGCCGCAGCTGCTGCGAGCCAAAAAAGGCAGCAAATGAGAAGTAGCGGTAGAGAGAAGGAAGAAGCGGCAGCTAGACCCGTGTCGCACAGAGTTAGGCCCCGTGAATCTACCAACCTGTCCAGTAGGTGCTTTCTTTATCCCGGTGACGAGCTAATTATATAAATTAAGACCCGGCTTCTCAAAGGGAAGTCTTGCCTAACCTCACTTAAGCAAGGAGAGCGGGGGTCCGATCGCCCGACTTTAATCCCATTCACGATCTCAACTGGCGAACTCCTTGACTCAGAAAAAAAGAGCACTAGCCGGGACCTAAAAGAAAGTCTTCCACAGATCCAGGTAGAAAAAATAAAGTAACTTAAACCTCCCCCAAGCTCTGACCTCTTCTCTAGACACTCCCGTTCACCTCTTCTCCAGCTACACCCCTCTCTTTCTGCTCGAATCTGGGGAAGATGCCCTCTCTAGGCGACTTCTGAATAGGACTTGGTCAAAGTCCCGTACAGTCATCATTCCACTAAACGGGTCTAAGTTGGGTGGTTAGCTTCCGCATCTACAATTCTTTCGACCGGACTTGGGTTAGCTCCCGCATCTACAATTCCTTCGACCTCCCCACGTCGTCTACTCGAAGTTGGCGCTCCTCATTGTTTGCTTCAGTTCGGTGCCTCTCTACCCCGCATAGCACTCAATTCTCCATTTCTTGAGCATTGCCATGCCTTATAGGTTAGGTGATCGTGAACTGGAGTACCCTTTGAAAACCATTGCATGGATCCCAGATCTTGGGCAGAGCCTTGATTCACTCCTACCCCTTGTCCTACCCTACTATTGGGCCATAGCTTCCGGTATGTGTGACTACTCTTCGTTGTGTTTGGGCTTACTTCTCTTCGGTGTGCCCTTCTGGATATTTATAGGGACCTCCCTCTCCAGACCACTATCCGCCATCCCTCTCCGGACCTCTATCCGCCATCCCTCTCCGGACCTCTATCTGCCATAATAGCACCCGATAGCTGCTACTATACTAGAATGAATAGAAAGAAGCTCTCCCTAAACCAGATCAAGAATAGGAAACTCCGGCGAGAGAGACTCTGCATTTACACATTCATTCAGCTAGGGCAGTGTGGGGAATTAGAGTAGAGGCGGTGGCCTTCGCTCGTCCCCACACCCCAGGCCGGATTGTCTCAAGCCGCGTCTATATCTTCCTCGCCCGTTCGCTCCTCGTGTGCACCAGCCTCCTCAGTCCAGGGCCTCACCAGCGGGCTTGACCTGCCTCCCGCGAACTCGGTGCGCCATCTACTCTTTCCAGTAGCTCACTCACTTCTATCAATGGTAGGCGGGTAGTCTCATTGGTTGCCTAATCCGAGAAGAGAGAAGAGAGTAGAATTAGATTAGATAAGGTCGATCACGCTTGATTCTCTAAGGTGGGTTCGTGACTGGACCACTCGAAGCCGATCCGAACGATCATCATTAATAGAAGAGTTGGTTCGTCCGACCGAGAACACCGCTGTGCGGAGATTGTGCATCAGTAGTCCTATCCTTCGTTCGATCCACTAGTAAGTAGTCCACTATTCATTCGGATTTACACTAAGGTTCCTACGTGTGCTACAGGCTCTTCACTACATTGTAGTAGAAAGAAAAGGTTATCGAATATAAATAGTTGGAGAGGGAGAGAGACGAGCGATCATTCTCATTCTGCGACGTGGCGCCGCGATCGAAGCAATCAACCAACTAAGCTAAGAGAGAGGGAATCCGCTAACGGGAGCATTGCTCGACCGAATCGAATGCGAGAGCGGCGAGACTCTTGACTGACTGTACTCCCGTGGTTCTGCATTTCATTCAAATGAAAAAAGGAGGTAGAGAGATAATCTGTTTGGAACGGTGTACTACTTCAGCACTTCGGGGATCAAGATCTATTTGCCAAACAAAGTAGGCAGGAGTCGAGTAGCTCCAACTAACTTGAATCCGATCGAGCAAGATCAAAGTACTGGGGGTCTCAGATCGAGAGGCAAGGATTCTTACTAAGCGGAGTCCATTCAAGGAGCTACGGGGCGGGAGTCTTGACTTTGATTCTGATTCTTCCCCAACAGCAGTCGGATCTGTGGACTTTGAGGGGGATTAGCCTGACGCTGCATTCAGGTCGCGAAATACAGATCTTCTTCCACTATTCAAGCAACGGGGACGCCAACTGCTACTAAGGACTCTGGATAAAGACTTTATGAAGAGAAGTGGATGGTCTCCTTGTGTCTTCATTGCTTTTCCTTGATTGACTATTGACTGGAAGCGGCTCAGTCTCCTTCTAAGGGCTCAACCCCCCTTCAGGGCGGATTCTTCTTCAAAGGGTGCCTGGCGGGCGCTACCTTGAACTTGAACCAGCACTTCTACCTTGATCCTGTTTTAGCATTAGTCACTTAGGTTATACGCTATCTTTTGCCCTTTAGCTCCTATTCCATTGGAAGAGGTCCCTTCGTTCTAGTAGAGAGAGCAGAGCTCATCAGCCCATGGAAGGAAGGGGCGACTCTATGCCATCCCGGCTTGCTTTCTTGGCTTGGTCGATCAAAGAGTAAGCTACCGCTTGCCTATGTCTTTTAAAAGACAGATTAGCCAACCCTCTTACTGTTAGGAATCGATCTAGTTGCTCATCTAGTCCTTTATTCAAGACCTCACAAGAGTCAGAACTCTTGCTGCGTTCTATGGCCCGCCTGCCCTTCCTCTAGGGACTACGTTCACTTCCCTATAGAAGTTCGCCCTCAAGGATCTATTAGAGGACGGACTACCACAAGCCCAAGGCATGTAATTAGCCTTTCGTATCTTCTTTCTTTTGTTTTTTTCCTCTCTATCATCGCATCAGTAGATGTAATCGCCAATGAAAACCAGTCTCCCATGCCTTCTGCCTCTACCAATCACTTCTTTGGTCTGGAGGTCTTTCACCATACACTAATCCGCTTTCAATTTGACTGAACACTGCTTGCTTATCATCACATAGTTGCCTAACTGATATTGAGATTCTTTTTTACTTTAGGAACATATAAGACATATGAAAGAACTATTGTGCCAGCACATGCATTTTGAATAGCAACTGTACCCTCTGAATTGACAATGGAGAATTGTGACCCGTCAAATCAAACTCATTAAAGAGTATGGAGCAAATGAAACAAAGGCCCCTCTTATTTGGTTACTTGCTGCTGTATCATAGTACTCATTTGGATTTAGCAGACATTTGAGTTTGAAGAGGCAGATTAGGGACCGGTAAAAGCAGGATTCAATCTAAATGAACAATGTTGAGCTCTATGTCCTTGCTTAATAAAAAATGAGCAGGTAGTAGTGGTCATACCTCTTCCCATGGGAGTAGTTGATGAAGTAGAAGACCATAAGCATACCATGTGTGACCAAGATTTGATTTTAGAGGCCGGGGCAAGCCTGCGAATGATAATTCGACTTTAAGCAGCAAGCAGCTCGCTTCGGACCGATCTGTGCCTTGATCTCCGGCCATTAATCATAGAATCCTTAAGGCGAGCAGGGCCGTGCCGTGAACGTGAAGGAAAGGAAAGGTTAGGTTGCTTGCTCTCAGTCTCAGCCTCCTTATCAGAACAGAACGTTCCTTCCGAAAGGCAAGGTCCGAGTGAGTTAGACGTGGGAACTGCAACCGAACCAGTGGCGTGAAGGAATCTGAGAAAAGGTTTAGTCGAGCTCGGGAAAGCTATTAAACAGTCTTAAGTGCCGACCGAGAACTCACATATTAAGATTAGATTAAGGGAAGAAACCCAAGATCCATTAAGGGAAGAGTAGAACCGGGCAGCTGCATGCTTTCAATCAGGCATACCCACCTTTCCGACCGGATGGGATCAGTCTAAGAGTTCGTTCTTGTTGTTCCTTTCCGGATAAGAGTGATTGTTGGGAATGCTTTCGGGTTCAAGTACTCAGTTTGGAGTTGCAAGTCAAGGGGAGCTAATGCAAAGCCTGATGGTGTCGTCAGAGCAGTCATACTTAAAGGCAGTTCCCTAGTGAAAGCAAGGAGAGCAGAGAGAGAGGTAGTAGTAGGGTAGTGAAAGTTGTCCCGGTAGTGAAAGTCAAGGATCTTAGTCAAACTCACTCGTACCTTGCATTCAAATAGCGCCAAAACAATAAGTTTTTATACGGTCTTAGATGCCTAGGTAAACTAAAAGGCGTCCATTCAGATAAGAGGATAGCATTTTCTTACCATGAACGCAACTATATATTTGCGGTGAGGGGAAATCAGTCGCACTTGTACTCTTAGTTGAAGCAATTTATGCTTTCGATCGAATGAACTGAACCCGATCAATGACTCTTTGGAAGTTGAACACGTAAGATGGACTAACTGCCTATCGTGGAACGAAAGAGCCAACCTGATAGACTTGATTGATAGTTGGGAATTGTCTGCCCGGTCGCTCTTCTTTCTCTTCTCTTATCTTTCAGTTCAGTGAATTGGATTCGGAAGTTAAATAGTGAATTGGATTCGGAAGTTAAAATAAAGCAACTCTTGTCAACTATTCTCAGTGGTGGGAAAGGAAAGACCAATTAGGTGCGAGTGCTAGAAGAGGAGCAAGCGGGATGCCAGCCTGAAATGAGTCCTAGGCCAGGGAAGGCAGGCAGAGGGAGACAATGGAGACGGGGGAATCTATCCCGGAAAGCAAGATGTTAGCGAGCGAGAGAGCATCGGGAAGCCTTCTCATTGATCCAAGGAGCTCATGCCAGGGCTAGAAGAGTCATGCCAGGCCAAGTCAGAGGTGAGTGTAGGTCGGCTCTTCTGCAGCTCTACCTTGGATTTGGATAAGACTTTAGTCTTTTGTTCGGAGTCGGTTTCTTTGAATAATTGAATCGTTCGGGGACCGATAGCTGGCTACTTTCTCTTTGATAACTCCACCGCAGTTCCTTAGCCTCGCACCGCTCGTCTTTCCTCACTCTGTCCTACTTGCTTTTCCGAGTCCTCTTCTCTACTACGGGAACTTCAATTTATCAATCAAGATCTAAACCAACCACAGTCGATCAGACAAAGGAGTCCACGTTCTCTTGAATCTGTCCCAACTCGAGGTCCTTTCTCTCTTATCGCTCCTCTTTCTTTCATTATTATTCTATAATATATAGTTCTGATCCCATCCTCACCGATAACTCATCGAATATGAATCGACTGACCAGGGACTGAGAGGACTGATCTTAGGTGCCGAGCAGAGACAGGAATCTCACCCGTCCCGATCACGTATCGAACCCGTGCATGGTGGAAAGAAGACTACTGCCTTGCACGAGCAAAAGGGCGTGAGCTTTAGTGCATTCCTACTGGAATCTCCATCCCAAGCTTCCTACCGTCCTTAGCCGCACCTTGAATCTTCTTTCTTGACTCGCTGAGCCAGACGTCGCGCCTAGCCTATTTTCACCCTTCCGGAGCCGCTATGAAGCCCCCCGTTTCCACTTGCTGAGTTCAGTTATCTAGGGCCCTTCGTTCCGGACTTCGTGCTTCGTAGTAGTGTTTGATGCCCCTATGACCTCAGATCATATTCAAAGACTGGAGTTCAGGTCGAGCTACGACCCGGTTGAGTTGTCGTGCCGGTCGCATAGCATAGCTCCGGACGAGTCTTCCTTTCTTTCTTCTGGCTCGTCCGGGACAAGAAGAGAGGGCAGGCTATGGTTCCATTCCCAAAGCTAGGCCAGATTGAGAAAGCAAGACTTAGCCGCGGATATAAGTGCAAGTACGATCGTGAACCTACAATTGCCCGAAGCAGAAGATGGAGATGAGTGGAAAAGCCTACTGAATAGAGGAGGGCACCACAGAATAAGAGCATGAACGCTTCCCTTAAAGAAGAGTAGTGATAAGAGTTCTGCGTCACAGGTCCTAGTAAAGCTTCTTGCTTCCGCGTACATTAATTAACTTCTTAAGAAGGCAGCTGCCTTTTAGTAGAGTGGAATGGCCTTGCCTACTGCTAGGGTATGTAATAGCTCGACCGTTAGAGAGCATTTAGAGTGCAGTGCAAGTAGTATCCGAGGATAGTCCACTCTTGAGCTCTTAAGCGGCATCTGACTAACGGTCGAGCACGATCAGTCCCTGACTCCTCTGCTCAGCTCAGGGTCGAAGCACTACTGAATGAGATTAGCAGTAGCATTCGCTACCCTCACTCAAATAAAATAGATGAGTTGATCGTTTAAGATGGAGTTCCCTATGAATGAATGAAAGGTGCTACGCGAAGAGAATAGGATCTGTATAACTTGACTTGAGGGTGGTCGTCATGGCCTTGTTCTATCTGGTTCCCTCATAGTTTGGAGCGGAACTAAGGAATAGAATTATGAGCGATGAACCTGATTGGGGCGTCGTAAACAAGCTAAGCGTCTCCAAGGTAAGGGAAGACTAAGCAAGAAGCAAGAAATGGTAAAGACGAAGCAAGAAGAAGTAGTGCCTGCCAATCGAAGCAAGAAGTAGTGCCTGCCAATCCATGGAGGCAAGCGGAAAGAAGATAGAAACCTCCTATAGTTACGTGATGGATACCTAGTCAAGGCATGAAAGGCTTTCTTATATAAGAGTAGTGGCAGCATAGGACGAGTTCTAAGTGAGCTGACTGGGAAGTTCGGAATTCAAAGTCTGAGTTTCGAAGTGAGAGCGGAGAGTTTAGTTCAAGAACGGAGGACAAGTCTTCATTTATCAAGTTAAGTGTCCTAAATTACCATTTTTACACATTTATCAAGGCTTAGGAATGGCTGGGATGGAGCTCCTGGCCCGATCGAGGACAGATGGCGTCCTTCCTCGCTCCTAGAACCCCTGCACGTATTTATTTACTCGCAGCGGACACTACTTGGAGACGCTGGCCTCTCTTCCGGGTGCGTTAACCTCAGAACTGTCTACTCGCCCCTTCGTTGCCTAAAGATTAAAGATTATGCCTGCTGCTAGCTGCCCTATTTTACTTAGCTTAGCTTGTTTTGTTATTAATTAATAAACTGAGAACGAGGAGTCCTAGCGAGGGAAACGTTGATAAATGAAGAAATGAAACCCTCGTTTCCTCGGCAGATCTACTATTCTTTTCTTTCGCACGCTACTCTACCCTTGGACCCGAGACCCTAGTTGACCGCTGCTTATGAGTCCTCCCGACCCTACCTAAAGAGTGTTCTTGGCATAGCAGATGGTTCCCGACCCGTAGTTCTTACTGGCCCTAGGATAGGATTAGGCTTTTGATTTAGACCCGAGGGGAGGCATTTCTTTCTTTCCCCGACTCAGCGATGGACCGATCGATAAGTAAGATGGCCCGCTATTCAAGCAGCTCTTGCTTCATTCCGAGTGAACCCCCTTGCGGGTGACCCGCGACATCATTGGCCCGCGACTTGGCGACACTGGCGTTTGCTCCAGTAGTCGGATAGGCTTTGACTTTATTATAATTATGGTATGCCCGATACAAGTAAATAAATAGGAGGGGCCGAAACCCGATGGGTTGGAGCGACGTCGGATCTGATTTTGCTTTTTTGTTGATAGCTTTACCGGGGTGGGAGAACCGCCCATTTGACTTCTATACCCACCGCCCAGCCCCAGACTTCTATGCCTAGCACCACTTATAAGGAGCTGTCAGTTCTCGCGATTGTCCTACCCTCGCATTGGTCGATGAGCCGCAATCCCTCATTGGTCTTGTAGTAGCTGGTCACTTCTTTCTTTAGAGCCGAGCAATGCTCTCGGTTCTGAGTTCTCAGTCTCAGAGTTGATCACTCGCATGTATTGAATCCATCACTTTATTGGACGTGTCAAAGAAATGACCAGGGATGAGACTCTCGCAAGTCAGAGTGTTCGAGAGAGGGCCCCACTATAATTGATTCGCTAGACCGACCCCACTATAGACCAATCCAAATCATAGAAGCGCTAGACCGACCCCACTATAACGGACAAAGGCACCAAAGAAGAGTGAGTCAGAGAAGATAGGACTAGGGGGGAAGGGAGCAAGAGTGGCAAGAGGGAGGAAACACTCTAATAAGTATGAAGCTTCAGGTGCAGGGCTATGAACATATATATGGGTCCCACTGATAAAAGTAATCCGACATAGCTGCAACAAGGAGTACCGCTCTACAAGCAGTCTAATTTGGCAAAGAAATCGATCTCATATAGGTGCTACACCAGTTATGCTCTAGAGTTGGATTCATTTCACTGAGAATTCAGTCACTAGTTTTTTGGGGTTTGGGGAGGAGAACCATATAAAATATGAACAAGATGCCCACTGAACAAATGTTGCTAGTTATTACAAGTGCCCACTCCACTATTCTGCTTCGCTTCACTGAATTGATTCTTAATAGATTCATTCCTCATTGGCTTCGGCTTCACTCTTTTTTTATTATAGAAGATAGAGGTGTGCGATTGCTTTTCTTCGTTGAAGTAGGGCTACCCGCTCTGCCCACTGAACAAGCTGCTTTGACCTTTTTAAACTACTATTGATAGTGACTACCTGCTTGACTAGGTTCTATGGATTGCTCAGATGCGGAGCGAAACCAGTACTATGCGGAATCCGACCCACCTACGGCACTGCTCTGGTCCTGGAGAGGAATTAGGGCCCCATCTTTGAGTGCTCCTAATTTGCCAAGGCTCTCGATCTGCTACTGTGCTTATTATCCTACTTATATAATGATAATGAAAAGGAAGCGTCACGTCGCTGTCGCTCTTACATATCCTGAGTCTATGACATACCCTCTCGTTCGCACCCGGGCTTCTGTTCGCACCTCCCCTTTCTCTATGTAATGGCCGTGTTCACTGAGCTCTGACTATTCCTTCCGGCCCCAGGTTTGAGCTTGGCCCTTCTATGCCGGGAGCGTAGCTCCTTCTGACAGTGAGTTTTTGAGTGAGACTGTGTTCACTTGCTCTGCCTGCTTAGTCCACTCAATGCTACGCTCCTTTCCTACGCTGGTCCCAGTCACTATTCTTTGGTGCCTTTGTCCCAATCGCACCTTCGAGCACTCCTAATCTTCATTGCCCCTTCCATCGCACCGCGTAGTGGGCACCTCTGGCCTGGGCATGACTTTACCTGCGAGCAGCTGTCAGAAGGAGTGGGGGCAAAAGATCTGTGGTAGGCAAAAGTGCTCCGAAGCAGAGTAGAGCATCAATGCCTCCACTGGGGAGCCCCTCCCCCCCTGTTGTCTTTTCTATCCTCCGTGGGCTAGCAATTGCTTTTGAAAACCATTCACTCTTTTTTTCAGCAGCTACAGTTTCATATCCGGAAGAGAAAGAAGCTCGAGATTCATGATATTAATAGAAAGATAGATAGTTATGCCGGCAAGAGAAAGGAAAGGCACCGACTGCTCACCAGTGAATGTGGCTTCGCTTCGGATCGCTCACCAGTGAATGTGGCCCGAGCTCTCTGAAGAAAGAATAGGAAGATCCCGAGCCCGCCTTCTCTTTGAGTCTATGCCGCGTCTGACCGCTCCGCCCCTCTTCCTTCCATTCCACCAATTACTTGAATGACCACAAATTATCATCGGTGTTGCCAACCTCTATTCTAGCTAGCCCATCAGACAACTTCCACATCACTTCGCACCTTCTCTTTTCCTCCTTTTCTGTGTTCTACTCCTGTTGAACACCTAAAACAATGATTGGCTGCATTTAGAAGGGCACAAATGCTTAGTCCAAGTAGTACAAAAGACGTACAGGTACCGAAAGCAGGGAAGAGTCTGAGACTGATTGCTCATAAGCACCATTACCATATGCACTCCTTCGCTAAGGTGCACCCACGAGAGTTCACTAAACTCATTCGCACGGTCAGCTAGCTCAGATAGGGACAGGGACGAGAGGAACGACGAACTCAAACTTAATTGGAATATCAGTCCTCCATCTATCTGATACCCCAGCTTCCAAAGATAGGGATGATTTGAGAGTGAAAGTAGAAGAGCGCACTCAGCTTTTCTTGGGACATAGAGATCATAGGTCCATCGCATACTGGAGATCGCAGCGGTCCACATCCTCCCTTCTGAGGCCTCTAGGAAGACCCTTTCAATCAAGGACAGGAAGATCAAGATTAAATGAAAGCGAAGCAGCCAAGAACAACAAGAGCAGTTCCTTCTCAAGGTTCTTCTCACTGCTATGCCAGGCCAGCCACCAATAATAGTTGAGTTGCGCACAATAATAGTTGAGTTGCGCTGAGGCCTCCCTCAATCAAGGCTTCCTGAGCTAGAGAGAAAGCGGTGCTCTACCTCACGAGAATCGGAATCTGAGGATCTTTACTGAATTGAATGAGTGGCCCCCTCTCCATACTATACTCTCAGTTCTTCAAGGTAGAAAAGAAGGGAGATGGAAAGCTCCCGAGTTGAGTACTTTATCAGTTTGATGCTTCCTCTATCAATCAATCATTGTATAATGAAAAAGAAGGAATGTAGCGCAAGCAAGGATCTACTTTAGACCCGTTCCGCAGAAGTAGAGGGCTTCCAGGAAAGATGAAAGTAAAAGCATCCTTAAAGGCTGGGGCCCCGGGCGGGAGAGAAGATCCAATTCTTCCATTCGCTATTCGACTGGCACTCAAAAGAAAAGAGAAAAGCAGGTCCCTCCTCGGGTATAGTTCTGTCCTCTCTCTTAATAGAAAGAATAAGCTCTTATAAGACACATACGAGAGAAAGAGGCTCTTTTCACGAAAGGAGGACAATTTCTCTCTGTACTGATCTTCCCAAGGGACGGGCAAGAATTGGACCTTAGAAGGCTCACTGCATCCGATGCTGGTTATGGTTCTGACGAGGGATTGGAATTAGACTTTATTCTCGGGGTAGGTTCTTTTGCTCCACCATTGGGAATTCAAAAGGGAAGTTTATGACTTAAGGAGGGGGGCGTTCCAACTCAATCTGGAATCTTTGAGATTGAGTTCGATCTTAGAAGCCGCTTCGCTCATTCTGCTGGCTTTGGCAATGCCAATTAGTCCAATCAAGGTCAACTGTCATTATTTGTCAAAGAAGGTTTCTAGTCTAAGGAGTGCTCACTTGGCCGTTACACTACAGCTTGCTTGTCTGTCCCGTCCTCCCACCCTGGTTCGGAAATTATTGGGAGGACCGCCTAGGAGGTTCGGAGATCATGGGAAGCGGATAAGAAGCGGGCTTCGGAGCAAGCACAGTAGAGTTAGAGTAGTAAGATATCTGGAGAGAGTCTTGCAATGCTATTGCTATATAAGAATGAATAATGAGGTCGTCTAGTTCTCTGCCGCCTCGTTAGCTGACACCAGGCATGAGCTGAGCTTAGGCATGCTCCCACCTCTCATCCCAACTCAAGCCTAGCGCTCTGGCAGACTCAATGGCAGCACCCACAAAGTTGGGGACAGTCTTCGGCAGATCGAGATCACGGAGCAGAGGCAGAGGATAAAATAGGCTCATTCTTTCAATAGTCTAGCTCGACGGTCGGGCATCGTTCAAGGAGATCCCGGGTCAGAGGAGGCAAGGGAAGCAAGCACCTCGCTCTCTTCTGAATTGGCTTCTCCGGCAACAAACAGTTGGATTATTGGCTGAAGTTGGATTGTTCATGCCCTGGCTTCGAGATGGCGACCAGTACAAGGCTCCAAGCTAGTCAAGACCTAGTTGTGAGACCTCTTGCTTTCTCGTCCTCTCTCTATAATTGGTTCATGCAAGAGATTGGTTCATGCAAGAGATTCCCCGCCTTAGAGAGGCAAAGTGCTTCCTCGACTCGATGTCCCGGCAATCTCATCCGCTTTCAGTTAGAGAGAGGCTCATGTCACTCACGCAAGAAGAGACTCAGTGATGTTATCGAGTCAAGCTATCACACCCGAATGCAATCCTTGAAGAGAAGATCTGCCCTTGAAAGAGAAGATCTGCCTTAGAAGACCCTCACTCATGCAATCTGCTCCACTGGATAGAGCGGAGCAGCTACTCTTGCAAGATAGCCTACTAGGAGTTTCAAGCAAACTGACCCACTAGGCAAATGGTCTGACCGGTGAACTATCTTCGAAGACTCAACCTTATTCACTCCGGTGTCCGGTTCACTTTATTATTTGACGAAGACCGCTTCTCAGTTCAAATCTGTGTTAGACTTGCATGTGTTAAGCATAGAGCTTCAGAGCACTTTCTTTCTGATGAAGCAATCTGCTCCACTAGCAGCCAGCCCTCTTTCAAGATTCCAAGAATGAGTGTGCTATCTTTCGCCACGAGGGATTGACCGACCTGGGCGAGCCGTGCACGAAGCACCTTGGCCCATTAAGCCCCGCACATTGGATCCCTTACAACTACTAGATCAGAACTGAAATTCTCGTACTCTTTGAGAGGCTCTATTCTAACCAAATCAATCATCACACTATCCATATTAACCAAAGCTTTTCTGAGCATTCAAAGCATTCAATTAGAATGAGATAGAGACTGAAATTCATGGTTCGCACCCTCGCCCGCCGCAGATGGGCTGGCATGAGCTTCGGCCTCATTACATTTGCTCGGCTACTATCATTACAAGAGCTCGGCGTAGCACCTCGTCGTTCTTTCATCTTTCTTTTTAAATATCTTTCTTCTTTATATATAGTGATAGTGTAGTGCCTTTGGTTCTTCTCCGTAGATCTGATCTTGTCTGGAAGAGTATGATTGAGTGGCCGTTCTCGTTCGCTTCCCAGGGATGATCGATGCGGATCTATGATTGATGATTGCTTTCGGATGGCTGACCAGCTCGCTATCGCACCTCGATCGAAATGCCTAGTCCGCTTTCCCTGACTACCGCATAGAGCGTGGCTAAGGTTTGATCTCCTATTGTGTGATTGATGAGAGCTTGGTTCACTGTTCTTCTTGCTTCCCTCGCGTGAGTTGAGTGTTCGAGTTCGCTGACCTGGGAAGTTTAGTTTTGCGGTCAATGGTTAAGCAGGCATACTTGGCCTTTGAGACTGAGGTCGATTGAATATTCCCCGGTCGCACCTATTTTAAGCAGCACCTCCTTGCTACGCACCTATATTATCTTACAAATATCAAACAAGGATCACTAGAAATAGTTGTGAAATAAAGAGAATGCTTCCTCCGTCCCTTTAATGATAAAGAGAATGCTTCCTGAACAAAGCTATGTATGATCCGGCTGCCCTCACCGAGTATGGGTCTTACCTTTTGCAATGCATCGGGATCCCAACCGAGAACCTTCTCACCCCTCCTTCCTACCTGACTGTTCTAGCAGCTACCGCACTCTTTCTTTTCCTTATCTTTCTTTTCCTTATTAGGTTAGGTCCTCGCTACCAACTACTCACTCGGAACTCCCCTCTCTTCCCGCATCGTATATAGAGCAGCCCTTTATTCTCTGAACTCTCCTCTTCCCACATCGTATATTATATTGTAGAGCCCTTGATGAGGTGCTTCCTGGACCAATCTTTATGCTCATTATAGAGTCTCCGGCCACGTAGTCAGGGCTGAATTCGATAGGACCCGCCTCACTTATATGATGTAGCTTCCGTAGCGTCCTCGCACTCGCTGTAGCTTCCGTAGCGTCCTCGCTCCTCGAGCCAGACTTGAAGACAACTGAGCTCTGAACCTCTATAGGGAGGAGCATACGTCATCACACAACTCGAAGGGAGGTCTCGGATCCCACTCAGCCTAGTAGGACGTCTGCCTCTACTCCGTACAAGAACCGCGGATCTCCTTCTCGCTGCTCTGCCTAACCTCAAGTAATGGGAAAAATGGGACCTATTCGCAAGCACCTCGATTAGTAAGATCCGATCAGTGAGTGTGTCTGGTCGATCAGTGAAGCCCTCATCTATGCACCGAAGATTCATGGAATCTCCGACCGGGTAGTGGGCTAAAAGGCTGACCGGCTGGCTCGGATAGGTGGATGCGCTCGGCTAATGTGCTCGCTCGCATGACCTGTGGGAAGACCGCGTAGTGGGCCGTGGACTATTCTTTCTCCGCTGCACTTCTCATAGTCACTCGAGGTCAGAGTCAGTTCAGTTTAAGTCTCCCTCGCTTGAGTTAGCTGGCTTCACCTGGACTAGAAAGAGTCTCTCTTCTCTTCCCTTCAGTCGCAGGTCCCTCACGCTCCTACTCAGTTCTCAGGACGTCGCTCATCGCAACTGATCCTCTTTAGGCGATCCTCGCTGTCTTCTTCATTGGCTTCGTAGGCCAGAGCTTCCTAGACCCTTATCCGAGCATCGTAGGCACATGACTGAGTTTAGTAGGCATAGGCATGACTGAGTCCCTCTCTACCCGACCCCCAGACAAGAAAGAATGAGCCGCTCCTATCGACTGAGCTTTCCGAGTCGGATTTCCAGAGCCTGATAACGAACAATCAAATTGAAGAAAAGCACTGCACTACTGAAGCTAACTCTCCTGGAACGTAACCTCACTCACCCTTTCTCTGATCTTTCTAAGCCTTCCTCGCAACCTCCAGACTTTAATTGGAATGAGCCGCTCCCCGAACTTTATGTTCTATGAAAAGACAACTGAGCCAACGATTCTCTTATTGCTAATTGAACCCCTTCGACTTTTGTTTGCAAAGATTTCGTTGTCGCTTACTCTGCCGCGAGTAAGCTTGACTCTGCTGCGCTCAGCTGTAGCTTCGATCGCTTGTTTGCTGATTGCTTTGATTTCGTTTCGAAAGGATTGCTTCAATTGCTTCTTTGGATTTTCTAAGGATTGCAGAGATTGCGCATAACTTAACGTAGCTCTTTACTCAACGAAGCCCTGTCCCCAACTATCTATAATTCAAGTAAAGAGAATAGGCTCTCGGAATGAATCTCTACGACGCGTGCCAATCAATAGGTCAAGCTCTAGTCAGTGAGTTCGCCTCTCCTTTCCATCTTTCTTCGACCTGATCTTAGATGGTGCTGGTGCTTCGACTGAGCTTTGCAGGGCAGGACTCCGCTCCTTTCATCTGCTTTCTCTGAACTTATCCTCAGCCCGGTAGAGCTTGAACTAGAATTATAGTAGAGTGGTCATTGGCCTAACGAACCAAGAAACTGATGAAAGGTGAGCGCACAAGAACCTGACGGGAGGAATACCTCATTGCCAGTGACTCTTGTATGGTGCCTTTGACTATTCTTTCTCAGCCTAGTGGGACTCTGCTTCTGCCTCCCGTTGGTCTTTGCGTCGCTGTTGCTCGCTCCTTTGACTGTCCCCAACTTTGACGGGAACTCTGCCTCCCCTCATTCATTACTAGAGCGCACTGGTGACACGAGATTTGAACTTGAAGGATTGCTTTGATTTCGGGATAAGGACTGCTTCGAAGGGTTGCGTTTAAGCGGATTGCTTCGATAGGTACTGCAAACTAACGATCTCTGCAATCCAGCCTACACAACTCAATCTCATTGTTTTGGTTCTCTTTGCGACGTTTCACCGCTTCGCGCCTCGCTTTAATCTCTGACGCGTGGACGCTTCGCACCTTTCCGCACCTTCCGTACCGCACCGCGTAGTGAGGCAATCTACGCTACTTCGCTTCGCTTAGCTGGGCCGGACTACCGATGGCGAGCCCAACCATTCCCTTTCGCAGCCTCTGCCTGGGACGGGAACTCTGCCTCTCAGTCCTATGCCAGCGAAGAAGAGCCAACGAAGGAAAAGGAGCGGCCTCACTATCGACCGGAGGAGCTCCTCTTTCCATGCGGACACAACACAAGGTGCAGAGCGGACCATGCCTACTTTGGGATTTCAGTCGCTCCTCTCTTTCATCTGACTACGATTCCTGTTTTTGACAACAGTTACCACTTTTTCAACAAAATCGAAAAGAACTAGATCAAGGACTGACCTCACTGAAGAAGCTCGTGACCGACTACCATTGATTTGGTTGCTTCTTAGACCCTTTCCCGGCACTATTATATAAAGTTATGAATCGGCATGTTCGTCGGCTCTCTAATGAATGAGCTTAGGCCAATGAAGTGGTCGGCTTTATACGGCTAGGCTCTTAGGTGGGTGCATGATCGAAATAGAAAATAGAAAGTTTCGCGAAATGGCTTGAGTTCGCTAAAAAGGTCTCGAGATTGGATAAGATACCTCGTAGCTCGCTCATTGGCCAGGCCATTAATAGAGGTGCCTAAGAATCTTCCTCCCGCGTCACTCTCGTTCGCTCCTGGTAGACTTGACCCTCGACATGAACTTATATTATAGCAGCACACGAGGAGGTAGCTAACCTCTCTTATGGTCTCCGATCTCCCCCTTCCCGGGTCGCTTTCTACACGCTCCTTTTCTCCGCTGGTGCCGAAGACTCTTGTATGGTGCTGGTGCCAGTCAAGGTGCGGTGCCAGGGAACTTGACTCTGCCGATGCCCTTCCCGTCCAACTAGCATTCCCTCGTAGGTTAGTGTCAGACGTCGCTCATAGTCGCTATGCGTGACTGAGCCTCCCTATGGTACCGAGTCGGCTTTCCGAAGCCATGGTCCTCCTCTCGGGATGCTCTCTTCGCCACTCTTTCAATTCACTCTTCAGTCTCTTCTCTGCCGCTTCGCACCTTTGCTTTGCCTTGGAATCTATTCTCTCTCGCTTCGCACCTCGGACAGTTGTCTTCGCTTCTCTACTCCCGGATTCCCGTACCGCACCTCGTAGATCGCATGCCCACAAGTCCCGAGCTAGACTTCCGATAGCTGCCTGGGATGGGAGTTGAGGAGCCGATCCCCGAACTCAGATAATTGGCTAGGCGGGAATCGAACCCGTGCATCCGCTTTCTTTCATTAATTGATCGGTGTTTGCTTCAGATGGTAAATAAAGCAGCGGATTGCAGAGATTACGCTGCGCTTACTCTGCGGCAAAGATCGCGCATAGCTCTTAGAAGCCGCTACCGCTCCGCTCGCCCTTTCTATTATAATTATAATTTGAACTCCTGTTTTGCAAAGCTGCTGGCTAGGCTCCACTCGCACTCGCCTGTCAAAGGCTAGTCCGGCATCCTGGGGATGACTTGAGCTTTGATTCTCCTGTCCCCAACTTAGCTTCCCCTCGTAGTCGCATTGCTCATTGTCACCTCTCCGCTTTTCCCTATACTAGTTTATGTCCTCTAAATCCTTGCTTGCTGCTATGCCGGATCTTGCTTGCTGCTATGCCGGAGTCCTCTCATTCGATCCGAAGAGAGCAGGGCACTCATAATCTTTCCGCTCCGCACCCATCATTTGACCGAGCCCCGGTCTGTGCTATCCGAAGATAGGAGAAGTAGGTCACCGCTACGTGCTATCCGAAGAGAGGAGCCTCCGTCATGCGCCTACGCAGCTCGAAGAGTAACTCCATACCTTAGAGCATGAAGAACTATAGCCAGCCAGTAGAAGAGTGAACTATAGCCAGTGGAAAGAAGAGCTCGCGAAGCTCGTGACTCAGGACCGTGGGACTGACTATTGAAAAGAATAGCGATCGCAGAGCCTGTTAACTTGCATGGCTTGGGAGTAGCAGATAGAATTCTTCAAGTCCCGTCAAAGAAGAAAGTAGCGAACTGACCTAGCACTCAATTCTAAGCCTTGGACTCAGCCTGGGACTATTGGTGGGTGGAAGGGAAGGTCCGCCTGGCTGGATGGGAACTATGCCTCTCAGCTGCACTTCTCGCTGCTCTGCCTAACTTCAAGTAATGGTCTGGTCAAAATGGGATTCTGTCCTCTACTCGCATTAGTCGATCTGCGTCGAACTGAGACTCGTCACCGACTCCGCTTTCCTTCTCTGGTTTGCTTTGATTTCGCTTGAGAGTAGCTGCTTTGCCTTGTTGAGCTTTGCAAAATGCACCAAAAAAAGAAAGAAATTAGCAAGAAAAAACAAATTAGATAGCAAAAGCCTTCAAAGCAAGCCAGCCCAGCCTCACTGATGTATTCCCAAAGCTAGCCTCATTGAGCTTTTTTTCTATATATACGAAGATATACGAAATTCGGACTGACAACTGAGATGCGCTGCCTTTGCTTGCTGCCTTCGCATCCTGCAGATGGCAAGGAAAGACAGACTGCTTCTCCCTCTCCCTTACGCTCGAGCCTATCGGCCTCTAGCAACAGGTCGTGAATGGCATGGGCCAAAGATACCATCTCCCTTACGGTCGATCCCCCTTAGGTCGAGCGCTCAATTCGCCCCATTGCACTTTCATGGCTTTTCTGGTCGAGCCCTCAACTACTCTTATAGTCGCCCCTCTCGCTACCTTAATTGAATGATTAGAAAAGTCGAGACTGAAATTGAATGATTGGAAAAGTCGAGTCAAATTCAATTGAATGATTAGAAGTCGAGTCAATCTTAACCGAGCCAAAATTACTTAAATCGTACATAAGGGCAAAGCACTATCTCCCAGACTTACTAACGATTAAGAGCGACCCCAGAATTGACTTACTTTAGATTTAGTTTAAGTCTATCCCTTCCGTCCCTTCTTGTATTCAACTCTAACTCACTCGTCCCTGTCTCTACTGATCCTCCTTTACGTTCGGCTTTCCTTAAATCCTTCATGAGTCGGTTCACTTATCGTTCCAACTTCGTTTCGTTCGGCTGGGTGTGGGGATCTAAAGGGGTCTAAATCAAGATCAGAACGAGCGCTCCGGCGTCATTCACTCGTTCCTCGCTCCAACTTCGTTCACTCCTTGACTACCATATGCAGCAGTAGCCAGTGTCCTTTGGACTATTAGTTCTATTCCCCTCTTTCTTCTCTGATGAGGGGCACGCATTCCATGCTATCTCGTGGGAGATCAAGTTAATGATGCGGGAGACCGATGAAAGCGCTAATGTTCTAATAAGTGAGGAGCAGTGGGGACTCGGCTAAATCATAATCAGATCTGTCAGATAAATAAATGAGGCTGCGTCGATAAGTTCCTTCGACTTCCCCACCCATGACTCCAACTTCAGTCCACGAAAAGCGCTATTCCATGAGTGTGCCCATAAAGAAATGAATGGGACGAGAGGCAAGTAACCCATCTCCAACCAAGAGTAGGGAGCCGGCATGACGAAGGTGCTAGGCCACAAAGAGCTGAAAGAATCCTCATATCATAATACAATAAGGGAAGTGGAAAGGAAGAGTGCGCTTAGGCGGTATAGTTTATGCTTTTCTTTTTGTGCTAGACATTAGTCAGGCCTCTGAATGAAGACCACTTCTCATCCGATATCGGGTGCGAAAGCCCATAATTATTGCTGCCAGGGCAGGGAAGCGATCTAGCCTTTTTCGTGGAAGCGAGACGGTCAGAACTACCAGCTCCACCCACCCACAGAATCTGAATTCAATCTCTACGCCGGATAATGGAGTCATGGTTCTTTTGAGCCCCTTTCGAGCTGCTCTTGTATAGGAAGTCCGAGACCATGCCAAACCAAAGGTCAGGAAAGGTGCCAGAGTCAGTGCTGCGCTAGGAGATCTTTGCAGAAGAGAAGAGAGGGCTACTGGGAGCGATCGAACTGGGAAAGGGGACGCGGGATCAAGACTAGATAAACTTACTTGCAGCAGCTAATTTGATTACAAATAGTAGAAGAAAGCCTATTGTTACAGAGTCTAAAGCAGGACCAGTAGGACCAATAGAGGAGTGTGGGACGGTCATAAGTGGTAGTCTGAACAGGTGCCCACTATTGCTTCCCCGAATAATAAAGAATCAGTTAGGTTCAAATCTATCATGGCTTAGGGTGTATTGATTTACAGAGTTGGGTTCACCAGACCGGCACGTGGAATCTAGCAGAGAGGAAGAGTGCTCCGGGAGAGTGGAAGAGAGGACTTATAATAGAAAATCCTGAGCGCGTACCGTACAGTACTCTTAGTGGCTTTTCTCTCATCTCTTATCGCTCTTTGCTAAAGAAGAAGAACTATAATCAGAACTAAACTCTACGCTGGTGCACGAAGTTCTATTTCCATTCCCTATCCCGTCTGTCGGGGGATCTCTAGTTGAAGCATGGGAGAGGAAGGCATCGACTGGTGACGGGGGAGCAGAACAAAGAAAGGCTAAGTACAGGTACCAAAAGAACTCGGAGATTGACTCATCATATCATCTGGTAAGCGCCCGCCTATCGCATGCACTGTTGAATAAGAAAGAACCCTCTCGGGTGGTGCTTCTTCTATTATACGAATAAGCGCACGATTCTGAGTTCATGGCCGACCAGAGTGGAAGCTTGCTTGAACAGTAGGGAAAAGAATGCTAGAAAGTAGAGCTAGGCACACCATGCAATAAAAGTAGTAGTTGCTACGGTAGGGCTAGGAAGACCTGGGCTTTGAGCTGGTGATTCCTTCTTCTTTGTTATAGTAATCAAGATTATGAACTGAACTCTTCCCTTATGTATGGCAAAGAGAAAGACCCGCTTCTCCGGGCTTTGCTAATCTAATCTGAGTCGCGTATGCTGATCCTACCTACTCCCTTGTACGCTGGTACCTAATCTGATCTTCCTATTCGGCCTTGCGATAAAGTCAAGTGCCTGTGAGTGCCCAGTCCTTTCATTGAAGTCTAGCGCTTAAGTCGGAAAAGCAACCACAGATAATGTAGAAGAGAAGGCAAGCCCTTCATGAACAACTCTTTTAGGAGACTCTGGGACCACTTAGAGACTCGAGTTCATGCCCCTAATCATTCGAATGAGTTCTTGTTCCCTCCAACTTCGTAGAACTCGGACCCACATCGAAGAACCTCTTTTTGACGGGTGTCTTTCTCACTGCCCGGTATCCGTAGGCCTACATTTTCCGCTCTCTATTGCCTCCTCCTTTGAGGTCCTTTTTGACTCTTTCGTGATTTCATCGACCATCTCCCTATATAAGGTCATTTCAATCCTAGGATTTATAGGACGATTGGGGAAGTGGTGCCATTGAACTATATACTGTATCGCCTCGAACTCGCTTCGCACCTCGTTTAGTTGCCAGGTGCTGGGTCCATAGAAGTAGCATGGCATGTGAACAGCATCATGCTTGAACCCGTATTGAGCTGTACTGCTTTCATAAACCTTACATCAAAGCCTTCATTCGTTGCGGGCTCCATCCCATTGAGATTCATCCAGAGCTGAGGTCCTCTCACTTTGAACTAGTAGGCAACTCATTCTTCTTCTTTGCCTACATTACTTGAGCCCTCTTCGTTGGCTGGGATAAAATAGACGCTCCTTGAAGAGGTCTCCCGCACCTACCTGCAATGAAAGTAGCCATTGCTGCCAATGGTATCTAACCAAATAAAGGAAAGCAGCAGACAGGGAAGACTGGCTAGGAGTTATTCAACGAATGAGAGGAGCGAACGAGCGAGTGAAACGACTATGAGTACGGAAAAAGACTGGCCACTATATAATACTTTAAGAGAAAGAAAGGCAGGTTTACTAAGCGTTAGACCTATGGGAGAAAGCTTAAAGTAGGAAAGGATGCAATGCAGTACAGACGGTAGATCTCCGAACTTCCTTTGCGGAACTCAGCTCAGAGATTGTAGGTCTAGCATGCCTTGCCCTCTTCCCAGGAAGATTCTTTCTCTTCTCGTTCGCCAAGGTTTCTTTATAAAGAGATCACTCTTCCGGTCCCTTCCTTTCACTACGGCGTCACTGTCCTTCGCACCTTTTCGCCTGACCATTCTACTCCCTACTCTGCACTCGAATTAGCATAGCCGCATAGTTCGCACCTTCGCTTACTTCTCGCATCGCCTTGATCAAAACTCCTCCCTGCTCAGCTCCTCTCTTTCCTCTCTCGCTAACATATCTCTAGGATATAGATCTGTGGAACCATAGGATTCTGCTGACTCTGAACTCTTTGAATCGGCTAATCCGCTCGTTAGGCTAGTCTTTCTTCGCTCCTTGCTTTGATACTTTCCCCATTCAAAGGGTGCAGGCAGAAAGAATGATCAAAGCATTAGCTCAAGCCAGGTTCCGTGCCTTCAGAATACGCCGAGCGCCCACTCACAGCTGCCCGGTCTCAGTCCTCATAGGCTGCCTTCTTATATTACTTCTGAGAAGCGCGGATGGAGACTCTCTGCCAACTCCTCACGTCTGTCAATAGCTCACATCTCTGACTTTCTCTTGCCGTTGGAGCGCAGTGGTTCACCTAAACCCACCCCCAGCCAAGTCCATAATCGCTCGTTTCTTCCTTTATTCACACGTCGCTTCGCTCGTTCCTGAATGACTGATTATATCCGAATGACTGAATGAATCCATGCCAATCCCAGCCAATCCCAAGAAGAGACGCTCATTATAAAGTAGAAGAAAGTGCAGCGAACAAAGGATAAGTTTGAGACAAACATATCAAAGTGAAAAAGAAGAAGCCCATGAAAGAAAAAGAAAGAAGAAGCAACGAGATTGAATGCGACCAGCAAACGAAGAGAAGCGACCAGACAACAAGAGAGAATGCATTTCTTGCCTGCACCATTTCAAGCATTTCCTCAATCCATCTCTCAAAGGAAAGGTGAGAAGAAGAATGGAATCGGTCGCCGCAGCCCATTTACTTGAAGTCGGAGCATCTGCTCTTGCTTGCTGCTAGTCCGCTTCGCCTAACTGAATCTCTGCTCTCTTTGCTTCGGTGGGGATGCGCTCTGCTAAAGGGTCTGGCTCCTCCGCATCTTTTGACTAGCCCTGTCTACGGATTCAGAGCCCATGAGTTCGCTTGAGCACTCTGCGTGAGCCTCGATTTGGAGTCGTGCTGCTTCTGCTTAGCCAAGTGAACTTCGCCTTAACGGTTCCCGGTCGAGTAAGAGCGCTGCTCCTTCCTTCTTCTCCACAGTAGTCGCTCCCGTACCGGTCTCTTTTATTCTTAATCCTTCTTTCTGCTACGCACCTCGTCCCCTACTTTCACTCGCTACGCACCTTGATTGGCATTCCTTCTACTGACCTTGATTGGCATTCCTACGACTACTGCACCTTCTCCCATTGGATCTTCTTTTTGACTGCCTCTTGAACTTCCACTTTAGCCTATCACTTCTCCGCCACACCTTGCTTCCCGCACTCCGGAGGAGCTGTACTCTCTTCCCCTTCCCGCACACCGAGAAGACCCACTCTATCCAAGACCTCTAGGTCGGGATCTCTTACTCTCTTACTTTCTTACCAGCTACCATGGAAAGAAGCTTTCCCCTTTCTTCCCCTCTGTGTCACTCTCGTTCGCTCCTTCTCAGTGGCATCACGTAGCTCGCTACGCACCTACCTTCTATTAGCTCCTGACCCCAGTCCTGTCCCGTGAGATGTGTAAAGAAAGTGGCAAATAAAGACTAATTCGATAAGAAAGAAGGTCGGGAACATGAACGACCATAGCATAGAGCTCCAAGACTCCCTGATTCTTGGGTTTCGCCTATAGCTTCTTCAGTTGGCTTTTCGTCCTTTTCCCTCGGGTAGGATGATGGTTCATCAGAAGGTTCCATCAGAATCACAGGTGATATTGAAGAAGAAGCCCTTCCATAAAGTGCGTTTTCTCATTAGCCAGATCGTGTTTTTCTCCTACATTTTATAGTGAAGCTTCTCCTTCCCGTACAAGAGCCCTTTTCCCTTTAGTCTACTTCTACTTTCTATAAAAGAAAGAATCGGAGGCTCACAGCTTCGGAAGGAAGGCTGAGTCGTGGATGCCATTTTCTATCTATTTAGGCAGATAGGTCCCTAAGGCCTCTTTCTAAGCACACACCCTCTAGAAAAGTTCAATTCATTTCTTTTCATCTGTCATCTTCTAATCTTTTCAATTCAATGTAACGAGAAAGATTGTTCAAAAGAAGATCGCCAGACAAAGGGGAGCAGGGGAGTGAAGTTCATTCCTTAAATCGGCTCCGGGAACCATGGCGCAGAGGAAAAGAAGAGACATAAGATAGGGCTCACTGCATACTAGGAGTCTCCCACCCATCCACGAGGGACTACTCACTTGCTATGCCTATCTCTCTTTCCATTCTTATATTCAACTAGAACTGGTCGGTAGCGAATCTTCCTTCCATGCCTTGAGAGTGCTACTTCTCATTCCCAGCTGCTATTGATTATGAGCCTCATAGGTAGAGGGGGAGAGCAGACACTCGTGGGAGACCGGCTCACATTGCTAAGGAGGAGAGGCACCATCCAAAGTATGATGTTCAGACTCTGCTCGTGAACTCCTAAGGGTGATAGCTCAGAGCTTAGGTCAGAGTGGAATTCAAAAGAGAAAATAAAAAAGGACGAAAAAATGATATTGGGTGGTTGTTTTTTGTATATAATTTGGAAGCCTATGTTGTCTGCCCAAGTCACATTACCCGTCCTTTCTTGCCATACAAAGATCAGAATTCTCTTCTCTTCCCGACAGGAAGATTTATTGGCATCTACTATAGCGAAGAGTTGAAGTATGCCCGTGAGTTGGGATACCAAATTACACCTATCAGGGGATATATGTTTGAGATGAGGAGAAGTCCTTTCGAAAGCTTTATCTCCTACCTCTATGAGAGCCGACAAGAAGCTAGGAGAGCTGGTGATGACGCAATTGCCTATGTATACAAGATTCTTATGAACTCGCTATACGGGAGATTTGGTATTAATCCTGAGAGTACAGTAACGGAGGTCTGCAGAGAAGATCAATATTAAGAATTAATGAAGAAAGATCATTTCCAATCTGCTGACAAGCTGACCGATTCTGACTATCTTGTCAATTATATTAGAAATAGTTGCTGTGTTAACGACGAAGACTGGAAAGCACCAAGGCTAACGGCTGTTCAACTCTCAGCTGCTATTACCGCATGTGCTCGTATATATATGTATCCAACTATTTCAAGAGATGACTCTTTCTACACAGATACGGATTCCATAGTCATTGGAAAACCTCTTCCAATTGTGTGTCTTCCACTGAGATAGGGAAGTTCAAACTTGAGAACAATGTCCGTAGGGGTATATTCTTAGCACCCAAGAGTTCTTCGTTGGAAGTTGAAGATGATAGAAAGATCATCAAGCACAAAGGACCAGCCAAAGATTTTGTCACAACGGAATGGTTCGTTAGGCAATTTATGGATCTCTCTCAAACAAAGGTAATCCCTACTTCAGCAAACTTAAGAATTGATTGGAGTGATCTGAAGATAGTCAAAAAGGACATGCTGATCAAACTAGGTCCTCCAACGAGTACAAAAAGGGAGAAAGTCTATGAGAAGAACAATCTATGGATAGATACAAGACCTATAGAAGTCATTGACTTGGGGACAAAGGATGCAACTTGGATCTTCAAGCGAGAAATGCAAAAAACGGAAAGATGAGAAAGCCAATGCTGTGAGTCAGTCCTCTACTGAGGAGGGGAGAAAAAGGAGAAAAAAGATGAGCAATTCCAGACTTCAAGTGAAAGGGAAAGGGTATCCCCGATAGGCTCGAAATACCAGAAGTGTTTTTGAGGAGCGAAGAAGTATTTGACGCGTTCAAGTGAAAGTGAAAGGGAAAGTGCAACAGAAAGAATCTCGCACTTGAAACATTTCCAGAGTGCGTACTTTCATTTAATTTCAGTTACGTTATAAGAGTAGATGAATCTTCCATCCTTCTCACTCTTTTCTTTCGCGAAAGTGTTGATCGAGAAAGCTCCGAACTGACTATTAAGTATTTGCTTCGCAGTGGAATTTTCTTTCCCTGCCTCGCAGGTCTCCGGGGCCTAAGATCCTTTCTTGAAAGTGAAAGAGGACACTCAAGTTAAGGAGAAAGATAAGAAGATAGCATTTTGCTTAACTTGAGATATTTAGCTTACGAGAAAAAGATCAGAATTCTTTCAGTTGCAACTATAGAATCTTCATTGAACATTTCCAACTCGAACTAGAGAATCTGAATTGAAGTCTGAAAGCGCGAACGAGTGAAATTTCAGTTCAAAGATAAGTAGATCCGTTTTGCTTAACACATGCATTTTGCTTAACACATGCGCTTCTTATGAAACTATAGAATCATTCCTTAGCAACTCTAACTTAAGATCAAAACTAAACTCTTCGTCCCGAACGAGAGAAATTAGGGCTCAAATCTTTTCATGTAACTAAGTTAAGTGAGCGTGAGTTCGCTTCCGATAGAATCCCTATTTTGCTTAACACATGCACACTAGCAACTCGAACTGACGAGAATCATTCCCGAACGAGAGAATCATAATCTTCATTGAATGCAACTCGAACTAGAGAATCATTCTTTCGCATTTCAATTTCAGTTCAAAGATCAGAATATCCCTTTTGCGTAACGGGTCCCGAATCATAATTGAAGTCTGACTCGAACTCGAACTTAAGATCAAAAGAGAAATTCCCGAACTCAAGCGAAAGAAGAATTGAAGTCTGACTCGAACTCGAACTTAAGATCAAATTCCGAGAGAAGGTCCCGAACGAAAGAAGAATTGAAGTCAGAATTGAAGAACTCGAAAAGATGAAGTCATAATTTCAATTGAAGTGAGAAGTGAAAAGAGAAGAATCTCTATTTTGCTTAACATATGCATCTAAGGTCCCGGAATCAAATCATTTCATTCTTTCTAATTGAACAGTAAGAAAGATTTAGCTTAACACATGCGTATGTGCTCTCCCGTCATATATGGTCTTCGCGCTTTCGCCCCGTCTAACTAATTCTCACTCCTCTCGCCTACGTCATTATCACTCGTTCGTCATTCTTCGCTCCTCCTTTTCTAATTCCTTTTGGAATAGATGTTCTTTTGGCTTTCTTCTTCCAAATCTCTAGAGGCAGGCATGGGTCAAATAGAAGAAGGAACTCAAGCTAGAAGCCGACAGTGATTCAATAACCTACCAATCTGGGCTCAGAAGATTCCGTATAATTATAAGTGTGTGTTCTTCGAAGCTTAGACGAGTTGAATGGAAGACAAACACACCATTCTTAGAAAGTTTACTGGTTCGACTGTGAAAAGAGAGAAGCTGATGTAGAGGACCTGATGGGTGCCTAAGAATCCTGCCTGAGAAAACAAGAGTTTGAGGGGCCAAAGCGCGAAGACTGCTAAGGAGAGGGGCCAAAGGATACCTAAAAGTATGAAAATCAGTTTCTATTTATATAGGAAAACATTAGCCCCTAAGCTAATCTACCCCTCTTAGGTGAGCACTCCGATCGTCTAACAGGATTGAAGCCTAAACAACAAGATCCGAGCCAGGAGGGTTGCCCATCAGTTCATTCAGTGAGGATTTCCTCAAGGCAGCTACCCGAGAGATCAATCTTTATGCAAGGAATGTGGGACCTGAGGCATCTTCTATAGATGGACCGAAACCAGACCTAAAGGATTTTTTGGGGCAGAAAGTGAAAGTGGTCTCACCCGCACCAATTGCTGCTAACGATGCTTCTTGTTTTGTGTTTACTGACACAACGAGCCCAACAGGAACCTCTGAAAAAGAGGATTTTTTACAGTAAGTAGGGCAGTCAAGGAGCGAGTATAAAGTATTCGAGCGAGAATTCATGCGAGATAGAGATCATTGTTGGAGAGTGTTGCTGGACGAGTATTGCGATATTGTATTGTATGCGACGTGGCGACTGGGATATCTATTTCCATCTGAACTAAGGTTATCCCGGGCCCTAAGAACATGTGCTAAAGCACCTTTCCTTTCCGGCGATAAATCTGCTGAATAAGCTTGTGGGGGAGACTGCTAGCTCTTCTTGTTTCGGCTTTCTTGCGGTGGGCCTCCTAGCGTTAGCGAGAAAACTACCTATTTCAAGGTAGGACCGAGATCTTTTTTCTATGGCGAAGGATCTGAAGGTCTGAAAGCGCGTAAATAGCTTCTGAGATAATCCAGCTACTTAGGGTCTTCTCTTGAAGAGGTGTTTTACGCACTTGAATCTCTATCAATAACAATAGGAAAGAGCTTGCCTGATTAGAATCGTTAGGAAGTGCACTTATTTTCTTGTGTTAGGGCGGGGAAGTATATGCTGCGACACAACTAAAGCGGAAGACCTCCGGTTGTAACGGAAGCGAAAAGAGGAATTGGTTCGTCACCGTTTGGTAGACCTGGTCAAAGCCTGGTAATAGACTCAAACTCCGAAAAACAAAGGGACGTAAGGGCTCGTAAGTATTAAGTCCATTAGATCTGTCTACGTTTTGTAGAATGGCTATTTGCCATTCACGACTACTTACTGTAATGCCTAAAAGATATTCGTCTTTATGAGTCAAAAAGTAGCGGTTGGGATGGAACAACTTATATTTGGCCGATAGCCATGTTAGACCTGCGATCATTCCAGCGACGTGGCCTTTCTCTCTTCACTAACTCGGTAGACGAGACCCCCCACACGCTACTAGGAACAAAGGAATCAATCCAGCCCCAAGCAGGAGCCGGGGGCTACCCTCTTTACCGGATACTGAGAGGTCTGCCCGTCCTAGGCGGTCCCTCAAAATCTTTCATTAGGTCGGCCTAATAAATTGATGAAGGGGCCCTCCTCACCACTCCCCTTCCCCTTATCCCGGAAGCAAAGCACGGATGACAAGGGCCAGCGATCCCACTACGGCCTCTCGAGCCAAAAACAAACATACCGGAAAAAAGCAACATTCAAAAAGACCAAAGCAAGAAAAATGAGTACTACATCTGGGGTCCTTCAATCCATAAACACGTTCATTCCATCTCCAACTGAAACCAACCAACCACTCGACCGATCTCATCTATCCCCGTTAGAAAGCCGTTGGAGCAAGAGAAATGGGTTTTGCTTTTCGTGCCATATTAGCTTAGACTTGACTTAAACTTCCTTGTCTTCCCTTTCCTTTATTTGTTTTCGAATTCCGTGTAGAAGCAAACTCTCCAAATTTATGACCAACCTTTCCTTCAGTGATCTTACAACGAACAGGAGTTTTTCCATTGTAAATGAGTACGGAGCAATCAACGAATTCCGGCGAAATAGAAGATCTACGTGACCAAATTTTCCTGCTCCTTTCTCTGTTCTTCTTCATTCTAAACAGGAAAGCATCAACAAAACAGCCCTTCCATATAGATCGTCGTGGCATGAACTAAATTCTGCCTTTCCCCACCCCCACTACTGCCCGAAATCCTGCTTTGGTGGGCTTCCCCCAAGGTGAGACCGAAGGTCTACCTCCTTTTGTGCGCCCCTCACCTCCTCCATGAGGATGATCCACTGGATTCATTGCAACACCACGAACAATGGGGCCTCTGCCTAACCACCGGCTTTGTCCTGCTTTTCTAAGCTTACGTGCACCATGGTTGGGATGGGAAACAATACCAATAGTAGCTCGGCATCGGGAATCTATGACTTTTTCAACACCCGAAGGTAGCTGCACTTCACATTGTGGGGCTGGCTCCTTAATTATTTGAGCATAAGTTCCAGCGGCTCGAGCCAGCTTTGCGCCTTGACCTGGATGACATTCAATATCATGTACCCATGTTCCCATACGTATATCAGCTAATGGTATGCTATTTCCAACTTGATAATTTCGATCAAGTATCTCGTATCTATAAGCAGGGGGGCGTGGCCAAGAAGCTGCCAGCTGACTGCCCCCTTCAACCCGACCTTTATTCGCTGTGCGAACAAGGTCTTGGAACCGAAGGTATGTATGGGCATTCTGGGCAGGTCGCAAGAAGCCGCTTTTAGAAGGTTTGGACCAATCGCAATTCATCACTATCTTACCCGCTTCCAATTGATGACTGGCTAATATATAAGTGTTGACCTAAGCCCCTGTGCAGTGGCTCGGCTCCCGAACCGTACGTGAGCTGCCTCGTACGGCTCTTCCTAAGAAGGTAAGGTCGAAGCCCCCCTCTATCAAAACGTCGCTGTCGCTCCCCGTCGTTCTCACTCGGCCCTTCTCATATCTTCTTTCAGTCGCCCAAAAGTCTAACATGGCGCAAGTGAATGGCTATGAATAAGCAACAGTCTAACATGGTAAGAGTGAATGGCGTTAGAACAGTGTCTTATCTTTTTGGACTATAATACCGTAGTCGTTCATGGCTACGAAACTACGACAGATCTTGGAATGAACTTACACCATGAACGACTGTTCGGATGCCTAGTTTAAGCAGTCGTGAACTTCCGCAACAGTCTAATATTAACATGGTCTTGCAGACTAAACATAGTTGTAAGTAGTCGAATATCTGAATAAAGGAGTATAAATGGCCCCAAAGGCCATTTACTACTTTCCTACGAAACTACGACAGATCTTGGAATGAACTTTAATGCATTAAGTAATAATATAATATAAGTAAATAGTCGTGGGCCTCTTGGAATTCACTCTTTTCTTACCATGTTAGACTGTTCGGATAGCCATTCACTCACGTCGCTGTCGCTCCCCGTCGTTTCACTCGGGCCTAAGGTCGAGTGTCAAAGTTCCTTCGTTCCTTGACTTCGGTTCTCTGTGCTTTTCTTTATTATTAATGTTAGAGGGCTTCGTTTCTGATACCGGCTTTCTTAGTTACGAGCTCACTTTCGCTGACTTCTTCCTTAGTGTAGTCTCGGTGAATACTTAAGGACTCCTTAGCCTAGTCTATATCCACAGCTGACGTGACTCCGTACCTAAGCCTTTCCCTTTGTAGACGGATAAGTGACTCTTTAACTATTTTATCCTTTGTAGAACAGCTAAGCCAGAGTTTGACTTACCTAAAACCGACTCTGTAATTCCATAACCTTAGCCGAGCCGAGGCGTGCGTGACTTCTATCTTTTTTTTCCCATCAGGTCTAACCCAGGTTTTCGTCCCAGAGCCTATAGGCGGCGGCTTGGCTTCGCTATCGCTTTGGTATAGAAAGAAATCAGCGGTCGGCCTTCCCACCCAAACCTTCCTTACTTTTCTTATAAGCCCTTGACGTATATAAATAAAAGAAAGGGTATCCCAATAGGCTCGGTTTTTTGACTCGACTTTGAAATTTGACTCGACTTTTCTAATTTTACTCGACTTTTATAATTTGACTCGACTTTTCTAAAGTTGAAAATAAGCAAATAAGCAAATAAGGATGACTTTATTTTAAGGATGACACTTTTTTTGAAAGTGGAAAGTCAGTATTGGTTAAGTCTATCAGATCTTTCGTAGTTTTGTAGAATGGCTATTTGAACTTACTTATGAAGATATTTCGACGTAGGTATTATATGCCTAAATATGAATTCGTCTTTATGAGTCAAAAAGTAGCGGTTGGGTTTTATAGTGTTGTGATCTGTCTACGTTTTGAATGCCATTCACGACCTGCGATACCTAATAGTGCTAGCGAAGGGCTCGCTCTAAATCTAAAGTAAAGAAATTCAGTCTATCAGGTCTGTCGTAGTTTTGTTCCCAAAGAAATGACTTCCTTATGAAGATATTTCGTAATTTCGACCCTTTAAGTAAGTAATGATAATGACGCGGATAGGCTCGACCCCCATGGGTAGAGTGAATGGCCCAAAGACGATCTTTCGACTGCGGGAGAGGGGGAGAGAGGCAGGACGAGCGATACTAAATAGCTACTATATTAGGGTAGACGTGGAGACGGGGGCGACGTGGCACCTTTGCTTTTGAAATGAAACTTAGCTACTTAAGAAAATGAAGAAAAACGAAAGACAATAGTCAAGGGAACGGGGCTCCCAGGCCGGGCCGTCTGGGAGAATGCTTGGCGCGCCCTCACCCTTCGGGTTCTGGCGGTTAGCTTAACTTAAGTAGGGAGGCTGGAAGGAGGCAAGCAAGCAAATGAAGGGAGGCGGCCGACTACAAGAAAAGAAGCAAAGTAAACTCGACAAGTCGCTTATAGAATGCCGACTACTTATTGAAGTTTCATAAGGGGGGAAGCGAAGCTTAGCTTGCTTTAGTTGGCCTTAAACTACCCGCTAGCGGACACTTTTCCCTTCATTCGTAGCTAAGCCAAGGTCCCAGGTCTCCGAGTCAGCCCGCGCTTTTTCGAAGAATCCTGCACCCATGGGCATAGGGCCTGGCAGGCCTTCCCTTTCCGCCTTCATGGGCCTTGCCCCGTTCCCCAATCAGATGTTTGGATGTGAGCTATACTCCGGCGAGGAGCCACACGGGCGTATGGCCCTTTGCCTTGCCATTTGACCTCTCTTCCCGTGTGAGACGGAATGCTCAGTGACAACCTCTCAATTGTCACCGCCTGGCCTCTCTTGCAACCACGGTAGCACCTAGTGTGGTCAGCACCAATCGTGTTCGGGCAACGAAGCTTACACTCATTCACATTGGTTCATCCTGCAATGCCCCGGGCCTTTTGCTCTTCTAACAACAATGGTGGCCGGCCATTCGTCAAGGCCCCGGAATCCGCTGGACATCTCAGCGGCGGGATTGGATACCCGCATCAGATCGAAGTTCCATTGTAGTGCCTCCCTAAAAGAAAGGCCCGAGGACTCTTGTTCTTGAGACGGGTAGCGGGTCGCTTCGCGAAAGACATTGCTTAGGACCAACGGGTCACACGACAGGTGCACGATCGACTTTGCACGCTCCATCCTTCGTCCCTTCGCCTATAGGCTTGGCAGGCAAGCTACCTTGATCCGCGTTATGCTCAGCAGCTCCAACAAGCCCTAAACTTTCTTGCTGCCTCTGCCAAGAAAGCGCTGCTTTACGTTTGATCCTATGTGCCCAGAGAACGCAATGCGTTCTCCACTTTCGGATCTCGCAAAGAGAAAACAAAACCTTCCAATTTCCGATTACTTTCTCTCTCATTCGCGGAGCGAAGAAAGCGGGCTTTGCCCCAGCAACCGCTATCCTTGGGAAAGCCAAAGAGCTACCGAAGGAAAGGGATGCAGTCTCTCCCTTGGCCAAGGGAGAGGACAGGGCAGAGAAGAAAACGTCCTTTGCGCAAGTTTCTTTGCTTCCAGTGCTGGCTTGGCTCTTCGACCAAGGAGGCATGAAGGTAGGAAGGCCGACCACTACATAAAGCGTAAGCAAGCACTTGGCTTGGGAGCAAGCTACCTTTCTTTGATCCACTTTACCGGGCAGGAAGGAGAACGAAAAAAGGCAAAAGATGGTGGCCGTGGTAGGTTCGAGGATCTTACGCGGCGGAGCGAACTCTTCTATCGTGTAGCATTTCCTCTGGCTCAGTAGCTGCACCCCCTCGATCCATCGTACTAGAGCGATCCGAGAAGAACGATTAGGGTCATATTCAATCCTTTCTACAATGCCAATAGACGATGTGCTTCGTTTCAGGTCAATTTTTCGAAGCAATCGCTTCGATCCACCCCCTCGGTGAAAAGCAGTAATACGCCCGGAGGAATTCCTCCCTGCAGACTTCCCCGTACTCAAAGTGCAATGTCTAAGTGCTCTCCCGCTTTGTCTCATTCTCTCTCTCTCGTTATCATTCGATTCTACACGTCGCTATCGCTCGTTCCTCCTACTCTGCGCCTCCAACTCAAAATAGATCGTCGTTGGTCCTTTATCTGTCTTTGGTCATTTATTGTTTAGAACAGCGGCGGAAAAACACTCTTATTGGGCAACCCACGGGATCAGATATAATCAAATACACTCGACCAGCGTACGCGGGAGAGGGGCGAATATTGAGAAAGGAGCGCTCGACTATTTTTTTACTCGACTTTTATAATTTGACTCGACTTTTCTAAAGTTGAAAATAAGCAAATAAGTAAATAAGGATGACTTTATTTTAAGGATGACACTTTTTTTGAAAGTTTAAAGTCAGTTGGGCCGAGTGAAACGACGGGGCGACTACCGAGCGAGAGCGTTACTTACTTATTTAGAGCAAGAGTCATTGCGACAGCGACGTGAAGACGTGAACGACGGGGCTAAGGACGAGCGATAGCGACGGGCGACGTCTCGAGCGATAGCGAGAGGGACGACACCGACAAATTCAAGGGGAAGGGAGGGCTCTCGCGTAAGCGAGAGAGACGAGGTACCTCAAAAAAAGTCCGCTGCTATTTTGAAAGCAGTGATTGCTGTTGTTTAATAAGTTCATTTGACGAGGTACCAAAGGCCTTTGAAAACTCTATCCAATAGGCTTTTCCTCATATCATACATCTGACCTACGCTTTAGGGAGAGAAGAAGAACCCATGTTCTGAGAATCTACAATCGCTTGGCGGAGTAGCTAGTCCTTATGGAATTCATACTCAACCGCTCTAGTACACATGCTAGTACACCGAAGCACAGAGTCGCTTGTTATCGAGAGATTGGACATCCCAGCCACAGAGAGCCCTTCCGTCGAACGGGACTCATTCATCTTCTTGGAAAAACACTCTCGAGAGTTGGAACATGATGAACTATCACCAGTCAAGACGAGGAAGATTACGAGGACGATGGGAACCATGGTCTTCTTCTTTCTACAATTACCTCAAGGACGGGTTCATACCAGACCACTCGTGGTCAGAGGAGAGCCCGGAGGGCGACGATTTGTGAAAGAAAGTCCTTTACAAAAGGTCCTTCAAGGTCCGTGCCCCTTATATTGAATACATCGGGTCGGTAGTACACAATACACTTAGTGGTGAAAGATGGTACCGGCAACGCTATGATAGAGCGGATGTAGCGCATTGTGCTCCCTTATGTACGAGCCCTTGAATCTCCCTTTCATTCATCCTTATGAAGCTATTGGATGATGAAGGACCCACATAATGATAGCTCTGGCACAGATCCCTTGGCTTCCTAATAAGTCCAATAATCCCAGTCTTTCACCCCTGTGATCGCATCTTTCCTTTATCTTCCCTGTCTGTAATCAAACGAGGTCCCGTCGTTTCACTCGGCCGTCACTATCGTTCGTCTCGTCCCTTCTCTTCTATCTATTGGGATTCCCTTCAGACGATCTAAGGCACATGATCTCAAGCACTAGGCATAGGTGGTGGGGCTCCGTCGTCTTCAACTATGATTGTTCATATATCTATAATAAAGCCAATACTGAAGAAAAGGGCGAAGACAGAAGGAAGCTGCTTTTCACTCTATATAGAGAACCTAAACTCAGCCCTAGGGGACCCTATCGAGGGATCCGGAGAGAAGAACCACCAACAAAGCCTTTGATCTCATTCATAAATGGGGGCGCTAGAACTGAACCTAAGCCTGACTAGCAGGAATTCATGAGTTCCAATCCCATTTACTGACTAAAGTAGGAATTAGAACATTCACTAGAGCACAGAGTGGAGTCGACGGCAGGAGCGATACAGTGATAAGCGAAGGATAACACGGGGCTGGGGCATTGGTTGGCTTTATAAAGTCGGGGCCTTCTTTCAATCAAACTGGACACTCGCTCTTGAGGGGTACGGCATTTGTTCATGGTCCGACGAGAGGGCATTTTCAGTTTACCTGTAGCTGGGTCAGTAGCGGGTACGGAATCAGACTTAGATTAGCTCGTTGCTCACGTCGGTTCAAAGTTCCTGTTATCGGAGCAGAGCAGTTTGATCCTTGAGTTGCTAGTTGCTGCCTTTTCTCTTCTAGGCTTCCTGAGTCTCATTAGGTAATTAACCAATAGCAACCGGCGGAGACTGAATGGAAAGAGTTTATTGTACGCGTTCGGTACTACTATTAACATACGGTTCAGGAGAGGTACGGTACGAGAGAAACTAAGTGGGAAGCGACGGACGAGCGATAGCGACGTGGAGGGCTCCACTCCTGGCTCTGCTCCTTTGAATGGGAATTCCGGAAGTGCGCGTCATTATCATTCGCAGCAACTTACTTAAAGGGTCGAAATTGAATGGTAAGGGGCTACGAAACGTAGAAAGATCTACCCTTCTGTTCGCCGGTTTCAAGGGAGCGGACATCTTACTATAAGAAGCTTTTACCCGTGGTGTAGCTCCTAATGTTCGCTTTCTCGGCACTATAAACGACTTTCGGGTTCGGGAGGGTCCCGTCCCGAACTCTTGAAATACAAATACGGTACCAGCTTCTAAATATGCAATTTGTGCGTACGAGTCCGATCTTTGGTAGCCGACCCGAGAATCAGATTAAACTCCTCGAGCCTCCCACGTCGCTGTCGCCCTTCCTCTTCTATCTCCCTATCGGTCGATCCCTCCGGCCCTCTCTTCCCCTTTTTAGCCAACACCATCAACCTTGGGCAAAGCCACTGATGAATAGAAGGAGATCAGAAAGAGTAGCGGACGACTTGACCGTCGGATGTTGGAGTGAGCAGTAAGCAGCGGATCTCCCCTTTTTTGGAGGAAACCTGGTGGCCTGCGTCTTAATTCTTTCGACGGGGCGGCCTGATTCGTTCGGTAGATCCGGTCGAGGTGGTTTTCGTTTACCAGCGCGTAGGTGGTTGGTCTTCCTATGACCGAGTCTTTCTGGCCCCAGTGAACATATTCAATTAATGTATTAAAGAGGGCCTCTCTAACCGGTGAAAAGTGGTAGGTGTCCACTAACGGCTATTCCTGGCTCGGCTCCGAGAACGCAATTCCGGGAGGAGTCGGTAGTTGGGCACTGGATCCCTTCGGACCTGGAGAACGTGTGACGCTGGGTCGGGCTTTGGTGAACCAACAGGTCGCTCCTCTAGTTTCAGTATCGGGCCCCTTTTTCGTTGCCTAGGTTACACCTTCGGAATACCCTATAAGGGAATTTAGCTCTACTCCCCCCAATCCTCACTTTACGCCACGCCGACTCTCCGTCGTGGAATTAGACCAAGGGGAATCCCCATAGGACCCCCTCTCCCGTATCTTCTCTTTCGCACGTAGGAGATCGAGCGCTCTTATTTGTACTATCGCACTACTTAAAGCATATAGCCCTTAGCCTTAAGTAATCCACGTCGCAACTACTCTTAATTAAGTAAGTACTTCACGTCGCCCCGTCGCTGTCGCTCGGCCCTTGCGCCCCGAACCGGCTGAGCCGTGAATGGCGTAAACTAATTCACTCTCTTAATTCCCATTCATAGTAGCTGCAGTCGTTCATGGCTAAATGATAATGAACTCTGAAGGTGCGTAGCCTCTTTACATTCATTTGCCCCTTCTAATGCTTTAATGGGCTATGGGGAAAGTGGATCGATTGCCCTAGATAGACAAAGAACTACATAGAGGGTCTCTACAAGTCTATAAAGAAGTTTCACTAAATTGATCGGTAGTAGTCCAGTCGCACCCGAACAATAATATTCCAGAGGAAAATGCACCTAAGATCAAATATTTCAAGCCGGCTTCTGTGGAAAATTCATTCTTTCTTTTTGATGCTGCGATCACATAAAAACATAAACTTTGAAGCTCAATAGCTAAATACATTGCAATTAAATCATAAGCCGAGATCATTAAGAGCATACTGCAAGTAGAAAGTAGAATTAATACAATGAATTCAAAAGCATCAAACCTCTCTTGTTCGAAAAAATCGAAACACATCGAAATGGTACCAGCCGTACTTAATAATAGAAGGATTTGGCAGAAATATGTCAAATTGTCCCTCCTAAAAAAATGATTCCAGAAAGAAAGGGCTATAGTGCAGAGAGGTGCGCCAGCGGCGAGCAGAAGCAAGGTTATTAGATACCATTGGAAAGCCCGGCCAGAACCACACGTGCAAGTTTCCCTGCATGTGGCTCGTCCATGATAAATCGGATTTGCGTGAACTAGCGGACCGATCACTAAGTGGGATGCTCCCTCCAGCATGAGCGAACCTTTGAAGAACTGGTTAGGAATGGGCGCCATTATCCCAGCCCGGATCATAGTGAGGCGGAGGTGCGTCCACAGAAGAGGAAAGAGCAATGCATCTTGCTCAGCAGGCGTAGCTTGGAGTGGGAGTGTAGCGGGGGTAAGGTAAGTGGCCTAAGAGAGGAAGCCGGTCTATTGAGCTAAGCTAAGCTAATATGCGCCGAAGAAAGGGAGGTAAGTTGGTCCGGAGCTCCCCATAACGAATAGGCAAACTTTCTCTCTCAATTGCCTATCCTGTGCTCGAGAAGGTCCCCCAGTTCCTCGGCCTCGAGGTGCATTTAGTTGTCTAACTTTAGACTCTTCTCTATTCCCCACTCCATGGCACCTTTCGCTCATCCATTCAGCCCGCCCGTCTAGACGCTACCCCTTTCCCCTTTCGCATTATCATCTACCGCCCTTTCTTTCCTCCCGTCCCTTCACGCATGAAGATCGTCGTATCTATGTTCGACTTCGGTTTCCGGTGCAATATCATAGGTAGGAGTACATTATGGCAGGATCAGTCACCTGGGCAAACCAACCCTCCTCCAAGAATCATTGTGCTATGCCCCCCCGAGACCCCTATAGAGCGAAAGAGCTGCCTGGTGATCCCTAGGTTGCAGCACGTCCGGTCGTTAACTCCTCGCGCCGCTGCCGCCCTTTCTAGGACCGACCGACGCCTCACCAGCACAGGTACCTACTGTCGGTCGCACATTCAACATAGCGTTCGGACTCATGTGCCTTCCAGAACCAGGGGTCTTCGAGCCTGCTGCGTACGATTAGCCAGCCTTGCTAAGGCAAAAGGATTAGGACGTCCCCCCATGCTACGGTTCCCTGCGGTCCGGCCGCATTAGGTTAGGGAGCTGGTCCTCCGCATCCCAAGCGCGCTGCCCTCCTAGGCGCGCAACACTAAGTAATCCAAGCCAACCCACATTACTGACTAACGGTGGATAAGAATCTTTCTTAGAGGTACTAAATACAACTCCATGAATGAGCAAAATGAAGGTTGCGTTAATGATAAAGATCTCTGGGAAAACCGCTAAAAAAAGATTGAACATGTGGGAGGGAGGAGAGATAACGAATTCTGCTTTCATTTCCCCCGTCTTCAAAAGAAAAGAGTGAGGAATCTCGTCTTTCTCTCGACGCCGAGAATGTTGGACGTGTCCGGGTCGATCAGAGGTTCGGCTTGCTTCTCCCCCACCCTCGCCTATGAAATGGATAACCCTCTAAGCCATAGCAGCAGGATTTTCAGGGCTTCTGTCATTATTAGATGGCCCCTTCTCCATTAATATGCAATAGGCGTAGGCGAGAATGTCGATATCGGTCAAGACTGATCGTCCTTGAAATGACCAGTCCTCGCCCACCCAGGAGTGCCCCCCAGGACCCTTCCGCTCCGCTCGTTCCCACGTGCCTTCTTCCTACTATAGTCAAGCATCTGTCACTTCACCACGTCTACCCGTCGTCGCTATCGCTCGTCCCTCGCCAACCTTATCGGCAAGCAATTCTAATCGCGAGCAGAGAGAGCGTACAACCTTTGATAGTTGTCGTCTTGTAGTCGGTCCTAAAGGGTCTTTCAACCTTCATCATATAAACCAGAAAAAGAATGAAGCTGCATTCATTTCTTCAACTTGACAGGCGTAGAATGGGAAGGAAGGAAGAAATGACAAGGAGTGGCTTGGTCTCGCTCCCTTCCCGCGCGCCTGGACTCTTTCTAATCTCGAGAACCCTTCCGCGGGGCGATTTGAAAAGGAGTCTATCTTTCTTCACGTCGCTGTCGCTCGTTCCTTCCATTCCTCGAGAAAGAATCTCTTCTTCATTGGATTAAAAAACGATGCTTCCTTGGCCGTGTGGAACATGGATGAGCATTATTTCATTCCTACAAGTGATCCGACTGGAATCAGTCTTATATGAGGACTTCGAGATCAAATAGAGAATCTTTCTTTCCATTCCTCGTGAGCCACTTATTTCTCCGAAAGAAGAGATGAAAGTGCTTTTCCTCCTTTTTCCAAAATAGTCGACGGTCTTACACCATTGGGATACTTCAAATAAACTGGAGTACATATAGGATACACCGGTGCTCAAACCTTTTCTCGAGATATCTTCCAAACTCAGAGGGTCTTTGCTCAGGATCTTCTTCCCCCGGTGCGAAAGCAGTTGGTTCCGTAGTTTGATAATTCTGCTAATCCCAAGTACTCCATCTCCATCATTGCATATAGAAATATAAAAAACAAAAAGGAGAAGGCATAACCAGAAGAATTGTGTAAAATAAGTGAATTTATCTAGTTGAGGCATGATTTTTTGAAAAAAAAAAGAACCACAGAAAAACACTCCTTCCTCTACGAGTAGTAAGTGAAGAACTATAGAGTTGAGTTCTTCGTGCAATCCCATCCCCACCCCAACAAAGACTCGACCGCACCGCTCCGTGGGTGTTAGTGATCGAATGACGAAATAGATATATAACAAGTCTTGGATCATGCGCAGGAATAAAAGAAAGGCCCGAGGACGGGTAGACTATAGACGGGGGCGACGTTGAGACTATAGACGTGAGTCTATCGAGATCTTTTCTTTCTGCAGATCGTCTACGGAACAATAGATGAATTCTCACTCAACGCCTTGAAAGCATCGGAGCCCATCACGTTGGAGATCATTCAAGATCATGTGAAGCTTTTCCAACGAGGATTACCCGTAGAAGTGCTTGGCGAGTGCTCTAGCACCTTGTCCCAACCAGAACGGCAAGTACGTGACTATTACTACCGCTTCCTTTTATATATATATATATATAAGGCACCATGAATTTGTGAATTGCTTCCAACGTCGTTCATGGCTACTTATAATGAACTTAAGGAATGAGCCCCTTCTAATGCTTATTTCATACATCTGTAGTAGAGATTCATACCCCAACCACGTGATCGAGACCTATACCCCAGCAACAGTCGTTCATTCCAAGAGTGAATTCCAAGAGTGATAACTAAAAGGGACGAGTGAAACGAGGAGAAACTTAAATCCGACAGCGACGTGGCTCCACGTCACTATCGTTCGTCCCTTTGCTTTGGGGCATTTTCACCTTATCCTTGTCTGCATCCAACTCTACTTAAATATTATTAGTTAAAAAACTGAAAGCTCGTCCCTTGACTTTCCATCTATTCTTTCAGAACCTTACTCTCTATTGAGCTTGAACTACTAAATCTCTATTATTACATACCTGGTTTACTACAGTTTCACTGCCCTGAAGGTAGCTAGCCTCTTCAGTCTTTGCTAACTGCTTCTGTGCCTAATCCTGCATGAGAAGAGGAGGGTATCGTCAGATAGCTCGTTTTAAAGTAAGGGCAGGGATAAGATCTTTCTACGTTTTTCATCTTATTGCCATTCACTATAATATAGTTGCTGAGAGAGAGAGAGTGTTTTGTTTTGCTGGGACGACCTAATTGTGATAAAATATTCGACGCGGACACGGACTCAAACAAAACTCCCTGAGCCTATAACCTGGTGAACTCCCTGGGGCTGAGAAAAAAGCTTAGAATTCGATTGGAACATTTTCTTCGAGGGCAATCATAACTAAAGTACTGGCTCGCGAACTGCCACGTCGCTGTCGCTCGTACCTAGTGGATTCACCAGTCTTGCGGACTCCCTTCAGCTTACTTACGATCGAAATCACTATTTTGCTTTCTGAGCTATACGAAAGAACTAGATCAGGACTAATCTCTTGAAAACGGAAAGGGAAAGCCAGCCAATCGTACGTCCTGGTTTCCGGGACTTTCTTCCCACAGGTTATTCTATACAATTTATGAAAGAGAGGAGAAGCCCCACTCGGGGAGATGAGTCAAAGCTTTCTCTTATATACGAGACTTACCAGAGATCGCATTCTGACAGGGAGCACACAAAGGAAAGACTGGCCCGCGTAGTATTAGATAGAGGCCCGCAGAACTATCCTATGAAACTACAGTGGAACTGCCAGTGCTTCTATTGAAGAAGTTGACTGAGACGAAAGCCCAGCTCCTTGACTAATAACGGGTGAAACAATTTCATCTTCATTGTTGTCTTTGCTAGCTGCTTCTGCGCCTAATTCCTTGATAAGAGGGGAGAGAAAACTCACAACAATCAATAAGCTGAGGACGTACCAGAAGAGTCACCCGCAACGTGGAGATTCCCGGCTTATTGAGGGTGAGGGGATTGCACGGCACGAGAAGGCAACGATTGAATCGGGTTCTCCAAGTCCTGCTGAGCCGGGTAAGGAGACGCAGGGGGAAGACCACCCTGAAGATCAGCCCACAGGACCTGGGAGAGCTTGTGGGCCAAGATCGACCGATAGCGCCATACGTCAATGGGCTGGGAAGGGTATCCCTGATAGGCTCGAAATACAGATAGGGAGAGGGCCGAAAATGTAAGTTGCTGGGATCGCTCTAAATTAAAGTAAACTCTGGGAGATTGTAGAATTATATTAAGTGTTTCTGGCTCGAGCGTATGCGAGAGGGGCGAATATTGTGATTTCGACGCGTCACCAATACTGAATAAAAAAGCAGACACATTTCATCACCCACGCTGTAAATCTGTCAGAAAATCCCATGGCTCCTGTAGAAACTCCCAGCTTACTGTATCATAGGCCTTTTGTAGATCCACTTTTATCATACATCTAGGAGAGATTCGTTTCCTGGTATACTGTCTAAGCAATTCTTGTGCCAAATGGGTGTTGTCAGTAATACATCTCCCTCCTATAAAAGCTGTTTGTGCTGGATCTATAAGGTTGCTCAGTACTCCGGATAACCTGCTAGCAATGATTTTTGAAATGATTTTATAGAAAACATTGCAACACGCTATTTGCCTGAACTCCTCCACACTCTGTGCTTGACTGGTTTTCGGGATCAGTACTAACTCAGTGTGGTTGATTTGTTTCAGCATCTCCGCAGAATCAAAGAATTCCTTTACAGCAGCTGTAATATCATTTCCGATTATCCCCCAAGTTTTCTTGAAAAAGCATGAACAGGCGATTTGTCATCACCTATACTGAAAATAGCATTCCGAACCTCCTCCATATCTACTTCCTTACTGATGAGGACAGCTTGTTGATGTGTAAGGGTAGGACCGGCTGCTATAACTCCCAAATCAATCTGTTCTCGTTCAGCATCCCAGCAGTTTAGTGAAATATGTAACAAAACCATCAGCTATTTCCTTTTGAGACCATGTCATTTCGCCATCCGGTTTATTGATAGACAGCAGTTGCTTACGCTTTGTATTACGTTTAACCAAGTAATGAAAGAACTTAGTGCAGCGATCTCCATTTTGGATGAAGTTGCATTTCGCCTTTTGTTGGTAAAAGAGTCTTTCCGCCTCACTAAGAAGATAATTTATCCTCAAGTCAGCGACATCCTGCTGCAATTGCCGATTACCTGGCTGCTCAATCTGATTTTGTTGTAGTTCCCTAAGTCAAAGATTTGCCATTCGAGCCCGAGAGGAAATATTACTGAAATGTTCTTTGTTTAGCAATTTCAAGGACCTAAGGAGGAGCGAATGATAATGACGCCTTACAAATCATGAATTGTCTTGTCCCATAACATTGATAGTTCCAAACCTCCTTAACTACATTTTCAAAATCAGCATGTTTAGTCCACAAGTTGAAGAATCTAAACGTTTCTTTGCTGCTCTGTCCGGAAAAGTGAGACTACACAAGGTGAATGGTCCGATAAACAACCTGAGGGTAAGAAATTAGCCTGCCCAAAATAGTCCGCTTGCAACCATCCCGGATTTACCATAGCTCTATCTAATTTGCACCAAACTTGATTGTTTGTCCATGTATAAAAACAACCATAAGATGCCATATCAACCAGTCCCAATGCGAGACTCTAGCATGTCTTTGGTCTCCTGTGACTTCAGCACCATAAATCTTCTCATCTGGTGATGTGATACTGTTAAAGTCACCCATCACTAACCATGGTTGATCTGAATCTACTCCAATATTTTTGAGACCATAGTTGTCTTCTGTTCACAATGGTAAACAATCCATATACAAAGCTAATATGGAAGGAGATAGAGGTTTCCTTGCATCTAGCCTTACAATGAATGGTTTGTGGGGCTCTGGACATCCAGTGTCACTCTATCTGCATTCCACAATAACCCTCCTCTTAGCCATCTCTACCAATTGTATATAAGCATCGGAGGGCCAGGAAGAAAGGGAAAGATCAAGAGATTGATTGTAATGGGACTCTTATCGGATGATGGGATTCTTATCCACGGATTGTGCCGTCAAAGGCAGCATCAATCGTTGGGGCAAGATTCTTCTCATTATCCATGTACCTGGTCCTATCACACTCTTTTGTGAGGCGCATCAAACCCTATGTGGCAATCCGAGACCCATGGGGAAATTCAAAGAGCCCAGTGGGTTTCATTTCATAAGATCGAGCTATCCTAGGTAGGACTTAGTAGACATTTCTAGTCTCTAGCTGGCGATGTCCATTCAAGAGTGCCGGTCCCGAGCATATCTAATAATGGAAACCTATGACCTAGCATCCAAATCTACAAAATGAGTTGCCTAAGGAGTCCTATAGATAGGTGCAGCTTCCGCCCTCTTGCACTACTTTACTTTCGGTGATCTGACTTAGGAAAGAATATAGCTAGGCAGGCTCGCCCATACATGAACTGACTATCTGACCTTTTGGTATGTCTTCTATGATGACTGGGACAGTGGGAAGCAAAGATCATCGGAAGCTCTCTAATCCAAGAGCTAGGCCCTCTGATCTGTGGGCTCTTTCTACCTACAACTATCTCTAACTCCGCGGGAGATGGAGATTCATTCTTCTGGTTCAGAGGCGGAGGAAGAGGACCACAAGAAGACCGGAAGACACTCTAATCACAGAAAGGAAAAGCATAGCAGCGAGGATCCATGGAGGGAAGTCCAGCCTCAATTTCCTTAGGAGGAGGAACTTGTGGTCTCTCTGTCAGAGATACTTGAAGCATTGGCATTGGCTGAGCCCTGGCATCTCTACTTTGAGCTTAGTCTCTTCTAAGATATTCTTTCAATCGCTTTAGCACCCTGCTAGTTATGTTAGGGTTAGAATCTGAGTACCGACTAGTTTACTCCTCCGGGTTGAATCGACTCAGGACTGAACCCCGCTCTGCGCTTCGCCCCTTTGTTTAAGAATCCCCTCGCCCCTTTGTATTAATATAAAAAATATCCCTGCACTCGTGGCTGCTGAATAAGATATTCAGTGGAATGACTGAGACATGCCCGCCATTCAAGACCTGGGAGCTATGCCAACTCCACATTAGTGGTTGCCAATCTCAAGCCAGCCTTTTTAGGCGAGCAATGAGGACAAGACCCATTTGCGTATTAACAAAGGTTGGACTGGGAGATCCTACTCCTGCCACTAGAGCGTCTTCCAATGGTCTAGTCTAATCTTTCTGGCTTCAATCATGATAAAGGTTGGTAGCGGGAAGGGAATCTGAGCCAAGAGCGCAGCTATGGACTCTGGTTCGTTCTGGTTCCTCTTCATAAAGCGAATGGATTGGGATGGGGCTAATTCCCACTGAATAAGGTCAGGACTAGAAGGTCTTGATGATGGGGACTGCTCTCTTTGATCCCGTCAGGTGCGAGAGTGAGTTAGCACTCTTTCTTTCCCCTGGCTTTCAGGAGCAGGTGGGCTCTCACTCGCTAGTGACCGTTCGCTCCTCGTACTATCTGTCCCTGTCACCGAATAGTGACCGTTCGCTCCTCGTACTTTCAGTCGCTATCCTATGGCTCCCTTTCAAGATAGGCTCCCAAGTCTCCCATTCAAGAGAGGCTCGTGAGGCTCCTCTTTTCGGTAGGTGCCCCGGCTGGAACTCCAGCAAGAGATTAGCTTCGGTGTCCAGTCTTCTTCCTTCCAGTAGGCAGATCTACTACACTATCCGCTCCTATCCTCGGTTGCGTGACTTTCTCTCCCGGCTTCGATCGGACCAATGGGGACTTCCGACCAGTACTCGGCATATGTTGTTATGGAGCTAGTGGCATCTTCTTATACTCTTTTCACTCGCTCCCCTCCTCTACAGCTTGGCACGGAGAAATGGCACGGATAAATTCCCCGGGTGGAGAGAATCGGCTTACAAGCTCCTAGTCAATAAAGGCGTCACTGCGTTCGCTCCTATTGAAGTTCGAAAAATTGTTCAGCGGTTGGCTCGGCTCTTTGCAATCCGCTTCCCTCGTAGTGGAATGACTTATTAGGCCTCCCATTCCTATCTATTATAATTTAAGTAATGAACTGGCTAAAGTCAAGGAATGGGCTTTAAATGGCGCTAGCTGGGCTATTTTGACTACCTCTATCTCTATGTCTATGTCCCCGGGGAATAATATTATAGTATAGGTGGGCGACTGTGCACTCGCCAATCAATGGTGCTCCTCCCTCTCCGCTAGTCCTTCTGAGACCGGTGCTCTCATGAGCCGAGCCTACGCTAGTCCTTCTGAGACCGGTGCTCTCATGAGCCGAGCCTACGCTAGTCCTTCTTAGACCAGTCACGCCTCCCACCTCTGACCACCATACCATGGCTTGTCTGTCTGCTCAGGCCTACGTCCCTCTTTTCCCGGTCCAGTCATGACCAGATTACCTGAAGTGAAGATTGCAAGGCGACACCAGATCACAAAGAAAAAAGAAAATCATTAATCAATAGAACAAAGAACAAAATTAGAACTTATGATCTGAAGCGAGTGGGCTTTGCGGGAAAGCATCAAATGAATGGATTGCAACTCGTTTGACGAAGCGGGAAGAGAACAGAACGGTCCTCGGGGCTATTATATAAGACAAATGATATCTCCCGTACCGCTCGCGTAGCATCTTCGACCTAGCACTACTTGAGTTGAGTGAATGGCATCCGGCACAAGAACAGATTGAAACTAACTACTCTGATTGGCACGGCTCTTGAATAGAGCACTCATTGTTCATTGTTCTTTGACGGGACGGGTCTGAAGCCTACGCCTAGCATAGTTCGCTCCTCTTTTTTGTAGGTCTCTTCTTGCTTGCTCTACCGCACCGTGGGAAGGATGTTTAAGGAGCCGACCTTAGATCAACTATAGAAAGAAAGGAGCCAACCCTCAGCCTTTACAGTCGCTCCTTTAGGTAGGTGCCGACCTTAGAACGCAGCTTGAGTGAGCTTCTATGATAGTCGATCCTTCGTGCCTGCCCGTTAGAATAATCAACTGAAGAACCTGCCCTAACGAATCAACTGAAGAACCTGCCCTAACGACTGATGAAAGGCCTTCCTCTTAGCACCAGTTCTTGGTCGATCGCCTCTCCGCACCTTACCCGGTCACTAATCTTGAATCGACCCTCTTCTTTCTTTTCTTTCTTGAATCTCCTTCGCTGCTGCTTTCCGGATTGCTTTCCTTCAAGTAAGGGATTTGGGTTCACTTCTTGGGTTAAGATAATATGTCCGGTTAAGTTAACTCTCTCATTCGCTCCTCTCTGTATCACTTTCGGTCCCAGCCCCTATAATGTTCCTTCTCTTCTTCTGTAGGAAAGGTCAGGATGAGTTCCGACAGACTTGCGGGGGGACGCCTTCACAAGATGAATATGACTCTTTGTCTTATTCTGACCCTCATCAGTGGCTTTCCAGGCTTTGTACTGCTGAAGCAAAAGATCTGCCCGACGCGGGACTAGGTCCATCAATCCGGGCAACATCCATATGCAGTTCTCTCTAGGAAAGAAAATGCCAATCATTCTGGAGAGAGAGACAATACAACATTATCTTCTCTATCCACCAGTCGGCAAAGGCACCATTGCACCTTTGAACTCGGCAGGAGTGAAGCCTAGAGGGTCGACCCGCTGGAAAGAATTCCACCATTGTCGGATGACCCGTGCCACATCCGCCCCATCATAGCTTCCCCCTTGGGGCTTAAACTTCCAAGCTGGATCAATGACGCATTGCACATACTCTTATAGCTAAGGACAGGTGGAAGGTTCCAATACAACGGACTTCTTTTTCCTAAATACAAGCACGCTTGGCCGTATGCTGAGCAGAAAAGAACGTGCCGAGTCCTCCATGTTCGAGCATCTGCTCTCAACGCCTGTGATGGGGTGGATTTCAGTTCCCCAACCATCCTTTATCTCATCTTCAATGCGGCGGCCACTCGTTCCTATGCTTTGATAGTTGAATCTAGCACCCTCACTGTCTCTTGGAGGACCCAAGGTACGAGCATCGCGACGTGACACTTTGAAACTCTTTCTGTGCGTTGCCGTCCGCTATGCCAGCTAATCTGACCATCATCGCTCGCTCCTTACCGTGTTACAGAATGAGTGTAGCTCCCTCCTTCAAGTTCAAGTAGGCATGGATCTCTTTCGGTCCCCGCTTTAGCCCTGGAATGATTCTATGGTTCACCCGCTTTCTAACGATCCCCACCGAATCTAACTTGCGTCAGCCAATTCCAAGTCAATGCTCGCCCAATCACTTTGCTTGGTCCTCAGTTCCAAACATAGGGAAGAGAGGGGTGCACGCCTACACCTGCCAGTCCCTTTGATCCTTTCTCGGACGCTACCGATCGATAGTCAACTTACTCCGATCCATTCATTCAAATAGAGTTCATGGTGCTTCTCCTACTGTAGATGCTCGATGGCGACTTCGAGGAGGGTTCACTGCCAAAGCTGAGCGGACAACGGTGGATAATCAGAAAGGGGTCCTTCTCTCTTTTCCTGATCTTGAGAAATTGAGTAGGTCCCAGGGGCGAGCCCTTGGTTGAATCCTTGTGCATATTGTTCAACTGATTCAAAAGTCTGACTGCTTCCTTGGGCGACCGCACCCTCTGTTCATTATAATAGACCGGAAGCTGTTCTAAGCACTCGGAAGTCCAAGATCAAGAGAAAGTCAGGTCAGTTGCGGTAAACTTGGCACAGTGTAGGGGAAGAGTGAGCTCAGTGAGCTCTTCTTTCCAGTGAGGAGAGTAATTGCTGTCTTAGCGTTCAAGGAGGCTCTTTAAGTCTTATCCATAAGAAAGAGATAGTCAACAGAAGTTCATGGAAAGACTGAGAAGAGGGAGAGGGACGAAATTGCAAAGCGACGTCCGAATAAAGGAGGGGATGATCTTTTTTTATATATTTACTTATGTGATACCTACTGCGACGTGGGCAGGGAAGAGAGGTCAGACCCGACCAGTAGGGAGGTGGGTATAGGTGGGCTCTGAATACGACGTGGCTTAGCGGTACGGAAGATGTGGACAGACCTACCCGAAGCTATGGGTGAGGTGGCCCCTGAACGATGCATGGTGGGGTGTAGGGTAGGGAGCGGACTCTACGTCGCGGGCCACAGTGAAGATCCTTGTCCTAGGAATCGGCTACTCGTCCTAGGAAGCACTCGGAACTCTTCACTATTCACCCGTCCTCTTGCCTCTTCCCTCTTCATAGGAAAGGGCATGCTCTATTCATTAGCTGCTCTGGTCTAGCGAAGTCTCTTTTCTCCTTTCTTCCAATGGCCAATTCACCACTGAACTTACTTACTTCATATTTCAACGAACGGAATGGATATGACCTAAACGCTTGTGCAAGAGCTAAAAGGGCGAAGAATTGAGTTATGAAGAGAGGTACCTGGAATCTGGAGCGCTCATTCCAAGGCTGTAGAGAGTCCCGGCCAGACCAGACCTCCTCTTCTCTCCTTCTCTGTCTTGAAAGAAGGATAGCTTCTCTCCTGCAAGTTGAGCTAGAGATAGAAGAATCTTTTCCACACGAGGTACAACATTCTGATAGTTCTATTCTTTCCCAAGAGCTACAGTACCAATACGATTAATGGTCAGAGCTGGTATTAGACCATTGTCGATTACCTTTATTGATATAGAGCAGAGTCCGTGAAAGCATAGGGGCTGGACTCTCATATTCTTGCTTTCCTCCTGTCGTAGTACCTGGTACTGTAAGAGGGAAAATCTATGCTCATAGCTACAAGCTGATCTTGTTGGTTGTCAGTAGAAGCAGTTGTGAAAGCTAGATTGAGATTTTAGCGCAGAACATCGAGCAGCAAGACCGCCAGTTCCAAGTATCCCACGATAAAATGCTTCAGAGGGGGGTACTAGTCAAGTTGGAGTTGGCGACCGCGCCATCGGCCCCGACCTCCGCCACGCTTTCAATCCAAAAAAGCATTGTTCCGGCAATAAGAGCTTCATTTCATTAAGTAAAGATGCCTTGATGGAGGAATGATTACCAGCTTAGCTTATTCAGCTAGAAGAAGAGGGCGCTGCTCGTGCAGGGCGGGAACCATTTCTCCACTGGAAAGAAAAGTGAGAAAGATTTGAATTCACCAGAAGAGGGATACAAGGTTTGAGGCAAGCCACTCCTTTATTCATTATAGTAAGTTGATCATTAAGGCATTTTTGTTAGCACGTCGCTGTCGCTATTGCTCCTACCTCCCTTTCCGGAGAATCTGAGGGGTTCTTCGAAATGAGTTATAAGTGCGAGTCAGAGGTAGGGCGGACTTGGCTCATAAGTTAAGTGTCGGGAATTGAGTTATTGGCGTCATGCTGCTGTTGTTGAATAGGTGGCAGGATCCCGTCCCGATAGCATTCAACTTTACCCATTCACAGAAGGGAAGAAGCCCTCATCTGTCGCTCAAGCTCTCTTATCTTTTACCTTACCCCGGGGACCTGCTTACAAGGGAAGAAGCGTTTCAATATTTAATAATTGCCGTACAAGCTATCTTATTTTGAACCCTGGGTCTTTTTAATGTTTTTTTGGCTGCGGTGAAAGAAAGACTTATAATATTAGCAAGTCCATTCCCTTTTCTGTAGCAGCAGTTGGATCCTCTCCGGAACCAGCTCGGAATGGGACCTGCTTAACCGTGCTTTCCTCTTGTTGTTCTCCTGGAAGCTTTAGGGAATGAAAAGAAGGTAGCTAGAGGGAAAAGGAAAAGAGAATCTGATCCTCTGCCGTGAATTCGAAGAAGTACTCGAAAGCGCTAACGCGCTTGGTGCGAATCTCTAACTATACTGTACTATAAAATAAAGTGAAGTTGCTAATATTACTTATTCCACGCTCACTTTCCGGAGAATCGCTGCTTTGCTGCGTAGCCTTCCTATGCGAATAGTAGAATGGCATTACGTTCTTGAGTCTCATATCTTTTACGCATTACCAGTCGTGAATGGAAATTTGTATTGTATGGGACTACTTTCATTTAGAAGCGGATACCGAGATTCGTTGGCGTTGCACCATTAGAATAAGCCCAGCCGTTCGGGGCGCTATGAAGAGGTTTAAGGCACTTTGAATAACCGAGTGCTCAAGAGATGCACTTTCTTTGACGCTCGACCCTGGAGTGGGGAATTAGCATAAGTATATGCTAGGCCTTGACTACATAATGCTAAGAAGAAAAGACATCATTTGCTTTGTCTTTGTTGTTGTTTGTTTGCAAAAAAGAATACACTTAAAAAAGCAAATTTCATAAGGACTAGCATATATCATTACAGTTCCTTATTGAAATAGAACATTACAGTTCCTTATTGAAATAGAACTTATAAAGAATGAAAGCAAATACGCAACACGGAATCAAAAGGCAAGGATCTCATTTATTGTACCGAAAAGACTCTACTAAAATCACAGAAGTCATCTGACTGTTCTTTGCAAGTTCATCTTACTGTCTAGCTGCTTCAATCAAGGAATCATTCCTTTTCCTGAGGGTATAACCAATAGGATCGACCCTCACATTGTATACTTTAAGCTGCGGGCCTACAGGGATCGACCGTAAGGGAGTTGGAAGATCAGTAATATTAGTATTCATATTAATATACGTATTAGTAGTTTTTAATATCATACTTAGTCTAACATGGTATTTCCCGAAGGGTATCTTTAGATAGGCTCGGAGAGGGCCTACAGGGATCGACCGTTAGGGAGATAGTATACCAATAGGAGTATTCTCGAGCGTATGCGAGAGGGAGATATGTACGATCTTTCGTAGCTAAAAGCGATTGCAAGCGTCTATTGGTTTGTGCTTATAATTATTATAAGTACGCTACAGGCACTAGATATATTTTCAAGCTCCGCCCTCTAGAGCTTAACAACTGCAACTTTATCATACTCAACTTCTAACTCAAAGACGGGAGCATAACTCAAAGCCTTAAATCAGTCACTTGGTTCGGCCGTTGCAATTGGAAAGTAGGAAAGAAAGTTCAGTTATAAAACCCTTTTCCCTCTCCTTAGTCAATGAAAGTAAGGGTCAAAATCCCTCTTCTTGAATATTGAAGTTGGGCGTATGGCGTATTAAGATCTTTAATAGTTTTTCATAACGTACTATTCGAAAGACCAACCGTTCGCAGCATTGCTTATAGTTTGAGGCACCCCTTTTTGTCGTTTTAGGCGTACACAGGTGTTGCGGATTCTATTCCGTTTCTTTTATACCCTTAAGTTAAGCTTTACAAAAACTAATAAGTGTAGTATACGCCTCGGAAGGGCACAGACTTCAGCTGCAGTCTAACATGGAAATTCCAAGTAAAGTATACGTTACTAAATGAATGAATTTAACTACGTGTGAGTCCTCTGCTCCTGAGCTATCCCGACCATTAGTTATTGATATATCATCTTTCTTCCATTAGTTATTGATATATCATCTTTCTTCGACTGAGGATTAATTTGATCTTGATCTATCCCTCTTATACAGGTCTAACATGAAACATGAACTCTTTCCCTGTAGGTCGAAGCCTATCTTTTCTACAGAGCTTAAGTCTTTACTTTAATGGCCCATAAGCTATTCACTTACCCCGATGCGCTCGAGCCTATTGTTTTCTACGTACACTTCCCTGGGCGGTCGGAGTATATCGCAGTAGTTCGCCCCTCTCCCCAGCAACAAGTCGTAAATGGCCCGTGCCATTTACTCTACCAACAACAGGTCGTGAATGGCCGCTTATATAATTCCATTCACTTTCGGTCGAGAATATTCCTATCTATTATACAATCTCCCTAACGTATACATATAAGCGATCCCTACAACCGGACGTCTTTATCACTCGGACCTTGATTTGAGCCCGTCGTTACCTCGGACCTTAACCCGTCGTTTCCTCGGACCTTGAGTTGACGAACGTGGTCCCTCCGGGGGGAAAGAGGAGTGGGTATGTAGGGCTTCTTTCACTGTTCAAATTCTTCGATAATCAATTCTTCGTTTTGAAGAGAGCGCCTATGGATGTAGGCACGACTGGACTACTAAACTATACGTCTGACGACCGTCTATCTATTGAATCTACTTGCTTTTCACGAGCGAGGGCTTTCCAATTCTTGATGTTGTCGAAAGCATTCTGGCAAGCTTGATCCCATTCTTCGGGTACTCCTTTCTTCATGAGTCTAAAGAATGGCTGAGACCTCCCTGTGGATATAACGGATATAGGCAAGTCTCCTCTGTAGGCTTTGAAACTCTCGGATCTTCTTCGGAGGCGGCATTGCTTCCTTTTAGCTGCCGTCGTTCATTGCATATTTAAATGAACAACATCTCTTTCCTTTTGATTGTCAGTAGCACCACTCCCACATCTGACTATTTCGCCTAAAAGCTGCAGTCGTGAATGGCAATTCAGTACGTAGAAAGATCTGAGTTCATGGCCCGTAGGAGAAAGTAGTTGCCCAAAAGAAGGAAGGTACTACAGAGTCTCATAAAGGAGGACACAATTGTAGATTTGGTGCTGGTGCAACGACATCTGAATAGAAGGAAGGCAGTCAGATTAGAAAGGACTATAGATCTAACCAGCTAGCACCAGATCAACTTAGTTGTATTATTGGCTGGCCTTTCACTAAGTGGGTGGGAGTGTATCGGACGCATCTGAACCCTTCTGCACGGTATGAGTATCAAGAGCTCGAGAGATATCTAACGTGACCCCTTACTCGTAGTACACACTCAACATTCAGTCCAGTTTGATATGAGGATGCACCCCAGGCAAGCAATCCCTGCCCCTCACGAAATCGCTTTGTGAATAGCTTTGCTTGTCTTGAGATCATGAAAAGTGCGCCGTCTCACGGTGCTCCACAAAGTGGTCGCCAAACCAATGAACCAATGGCTGAATCTGAATCTTCTTCAAAGTCAAGGTATACGTTCCCAAGGCAAAAAAGTGTACAAGTTCAGTTCTTCTCTTAATAGATTGAACTTTCAGTGGTGACTGGTGCTAGCTTGTGATTCTTTATAACGAACTGGTGCTAGCTGGTGATGAAGGTAGGATATAAGCTGAGGTCAAGCCATTTAGGTCTGGGCCTTATCACGTAGGAAGTTCCGCAGGCTCTCTCTCGAAAGCAAGAAGTACCGATGCAAATATATTTCTAACATAGTTTATTAGCTAAAGCTAAGAAAGATATACTGAATTTAAATATAATATGAGTAGTGAATGATATGAGTAGTGAATGATATGAGTGAAATGGCTATGGCACATGAACGACTACTATTAATATTAAGTAGAATTAACGACTACTATTAATATTAAGTAGAATTAATATTAAGTAGATGTGGTTTTGAATATACTTTTTCTAATTCCATGAACTCGACTGGGGAAAGGGAAAGAACTGGAAGTGTTCGCGATCAAAATGAGCCTTCACGCCCATACCTGGGGGACCTAACCCAAACTTCCTCAGCCTGGACTGGCTCGCTAGCAAGATTAAGATGCTCGTACTAAAGAGCTCAAGCAATTCTATCAGTGTGCCCTACATCTCCCTGTCCTACTTATCCTGCTTCTCTTATTATTCTATTATAGGTATACGAAAGCATTAGCAATTAGGTATACGTCGGCCTCAACGCGTTTTTTTTCTATTTATATTTCGTGCGATGTGAATTCTTTGGTCATATGGCCTTGGAACATCTGCTATGGGGAAACTGTATCGAGAGCCCAGCAGCCCACCCCTTCGAGAGTGAGCCCCATCGGTCAGGCTTTCACTAAAATCGCTAAGGGGGGTCTGGGTAAGTTCGGGAATCCATGAAAAGTATATACGCAGGGTCTCTCTACTCATTCCGATCATTCCGCCTTTATATAATAAGAAAAGAAGTAGATTCAAACCAAAGACACGAACATAGTGAAGTATGAGTAGAAGGAAGGAAAGAGATCTTTAAGTCATTATAGAACTGGTGCTAAAGAGTGCAACTCAGTCTGAAGATAAGGAAGGCACGAACTTCAGTATAAAGAGTGAATTCAGTGAATGAACGACTTGGTGCTAGCTGAACATAGTGACAAGATAAGCGGGGCCTCCTGCGACGACCGAGTAGTAGTTGTAGTAGTAGTTGTAGTATATACGTAGACGGGTTTCACTTAGTCACTTCTAGAAGATTCCACTTTCTATTCAGATCGACTGAAGGGCATCTTGATAGAATGCATAAGGGATCTTCCCTCCGACTGGTTAGCTAAGGGTCTAAAGCAAAAAAAGTACCTACCGAGTGCTGAGTTATAGTACCTACCGAGTTATAGTTATTGTACTGAGTTATTATAGATAAATAGAGAAGTAAGGGCTTATGAACTTAAATAGAGTTATAGTTATTGTACTGAGTCATAGTTATAGTTATTGTGCTGAATTATAGTTATTGTACGATAAGCCTAGGTCCAACCTTCGGGAAAAGAGCATAAGAGTTGAGTGGCGACCGGGGTTCAAGGTTAGAAGCCTATATCTCGTACTCTTGCCTTTCCCAGCAGCTTAGGCATCCGGTCGGGGGTGCCTGGAATACTGGAATAATAATAGAGCTTTCTCGGGACTACCCACTTAATAATAATAGAGCTGGACTACTGAAGAGTGCGACGACTAAACTGCTTTATAGGGACTACTACCCTACCTCAGACTAAACTAATAATAGAGCTGGACTACTGAAAGTGCACTAAGAGGACAGGCGAACTCTCCTATCACTCCCATGTGATTTGACCTGGTGCTATCTTTATGGGTCTTTCATTCCTCTACCCGAAACAGAGAACCTTACTGTATAAACTAGAACAGAGAGAATATACGCGGATAGTACAAACTAGTTATCACCAGATTTCAATTAGAATTACTGAAACTAGAACTAGAACAGGCGGATCCTCTTTTCAGTATAGTATATTGAGGCTTCTTTCTTATTTATTAAGAGCCGGAATATGTTCGTAAGATGAATAGATCCTTGCTTTACCGATCCCGAGTCAGTCTCAGGTGGTGTAGCGTGGGTGATTTGATTTGCTTCAAGGCGTAATGCCGCCTACGTGCTAATAGTAATGAACTTCTAGTTTGATCGCGCAGATTCATCTTCATATCCTTCTTCTAGTCCCTAGATCCCAATGGGTCGGGGCTTCCATACATATGGAGCGGGGTGCCACCATGACATGATAGCATCTGAACCAATGTAAACATTTCCTGCCCAGACGTCTGGAAGCATTCAATCTTTTAGTTATCTAAAGTCTCACCCTAAAAACGAGGAGATAAAGAAAGAACCTCTTATACCAATAAATATATGAGATATTATATACATTCACCTAATCAGTATATCTTCGGATTCCCGCTTGAGTGCACCCTTCGAGCAAACTAACTAAGACAGACGAACTAGTAAGTTAAGTGAGTACTTTCTTTAGCAAACTCGGGAACTAGTCAGGTCCTTAAGGTTGGTGCTCCTTTGCTCAACATAAGTTTATACACTGCTTCCTACAGATATCCGCGAGCGAGAGAAGCGACTTAGAAGCTACAAGAGGAACGAGTGTGAGTTAATATTGAACGAACTGGTGCGTCAGAGTTCATTACTGACTTTTTGCGTTAGAACTGGAAAGAGTCAATGGTGCTGGTGAGTTAGGTAGAGTTAATATGATGTTAGACCTCTTGCTAAAGGATGGAACGGTAGAGTGTCTCGTTTTAAAGTGGTTCGAGTTCATGGACAAATATCATACCTAGTCGTGAATGTACCAAAGCGTGTCAGGATTATGAATTCGCTTCTTCTACTTAAGGGCTTCATATTCAGCAGTTCCTAAGGTTAAATTAGCATCTTGGGCAGATCTAGAGTCGTTTTGTCAATGGCGCAGAGCTAGTCTTCACTCAGGCACCAGTCTGTAAACATTAACTCAGGCACCAGTCTCCAATGTGTCCTCCTTTATGAGACTCTAACCCTACGTCCCTAAGGAAGCAAGAAAAGTACGAAACCGACATCGAAGCACTAAGGGGAAAGAAAGGAAAGTCAGAATAAGAACAATTGCGAAGTGCTATATAGATTTCATAGTAGCAAACTGGAACCCCATCTAATAGTCTGTACGGAACCCGAGAGTAGAATGCATAAAGTGTTCCTTCCTTATATATATATATGTATATTCTTTCCTACCCTTCCTTATAATGTATATGATCTTCCCATAAAGGAATGAGCCAGCTAGCTGAGGAACGAAGTCGCGAAGACCCGAGATCTAGTTTTGAATGTTAGACTGGTGTGCTACTGGGGATCTCACCAGAGCGCACCCGACCCATAATTGAATTGAAATTGCTTTACCAGAGAAATTGAATTGAAATTGCTTTCCCGTACTTGACTTGAATTCACGAATGAGCCAGCTACTCTTTATTCTGCTCTACTTTAGCTTATCATTCAAAGAAGTATGAACTCCGAGGGGCAAGTCTAACCTATTTGATGAACGGGTATGTGTCCATTGAATTTACTCTACTTTAACTGTCTGGGCATATAACTAGAAAAGCCACTCAACTCTATTCTGCTCAACTAGGGTCCCGTACTCACTGTCAGATCCATATATAGGGGTTAGGGAAATACACTCTGCAAATTCAAAGAGCTCGACGTCAAACTTGCACTTTCTGATCTGCTCCTCAACTCTATTTTGCTCCACTTTAAGCTAACACCAGTTCGGTTCGTGCGGTCAGCTCCGCATATTTGATGTTGGTTGAATCTTCGGCTCCGAAGTAGATAAATATAGTTGTTCTGTTTCGGTTCGGGAAAAGGAGTTATTAACAACATTAACAACTTTGTCTTAGCTAGCTGGCTACTATGCGATCTACTTGACCTCTCCACTTGAACTTCAATGCAATTGCTCTACATGGCTCTACTTTCACTGTCAGATCTATATACGGGTAAAGCTCTGGAAATATCTATGAATTAATTCCAATGGAATGGAAATAGAACAAGTTAGGTACATCAAGTAGATTCATATAAAGTAGAGTCATATAAAGTATCCTCAAGCATAAGCATACAAAGTAGGTCAATTCATTATTGGGTATATATATGAATGAAAAGTCTCTGAATTACAATTTGCTAGCCTGAGTGAATCTATGAACTGGTGCTAGGTCCCAGGTCTTAGCTAGGTGCCAGGAGCGAGCTTTGTGGAATTTGTTCAAATAGCTCCTTGGTAGTCAATATAATTAAATTAGGGCACTACTTTAATTATAATTAATTGAGTACGATAAGCGAAGTCGATCATGAGGACCGAGCGACAGCGACGTGAAGACGGGAAGGAGGGCATTCGATTCAATATCAATAAAAGTAGTTCTTTCACCATCTCACGAAGATCTCTGTGTTCAGTTCAATTTATAAGCATCTCTAAAGAAGAGTAGGAATGGCCTAGGCTTTCTATGGCAAGGATCTAATCCATTCTTCTATTTACCATAAAGAAAGCACACAATGCCATGCAATTACTAAAGAACGAGGATCACTTCACTAGTTGAATTACCTCGGTTCACTGAACTTGCTCCCCCTTCAAAGCATCTTTGAAGAATGCCTTTCTTTCTTCTCTTTTTATTTTTCTAGTTAGTGTCTCAAACAGCTCATTCCCTTCCCCTTGATCGGATTAACTGTCCGTGGGATATCTTCCAACTATTTATCCTTCCTTTACCTTTCCTCCCTCACTCTGTGATCCAATGCATATTAGGGTGAGTTTTGACCTTCTTGTTCTTCCTCCAAGAGCGCTTCCTCTTGCAGTAGATATTCAATCACTAGCAGCTTAACGTCCTTCTTTCAAACAGTCTATTCCGATAGTCCCACGGCCCTCTCTTTCCTCTTGCTTTAGGTGAATTACCGATGCTTGATGCAATAACCGGTGTGACGAACTCTTGGTCAACTATCACGCGGTTGTCGGACTAGAAATTGAATCACTAACCACTGTGAGAGTCACCGGTGTAAGATAGAAGACTGCTATAGAATCAGAATACGCTGCTTGGATCTTTGCACGAGTAGGCTCTTGGCCTTCTGCCTGTACTTTTGAGTATGCCTTTTTGCCGTCGATTACGGGATTTCCTGCTTGACTGCGTCGACTCTATGCCTTCCCGGCTTGCTTTCTTGGTGACTCTAACCCGGAGACTTTTGACCTTTACTCTTTCGGTATCGGTATGCCTTCGATGATTACTGCTTTAATGAATACCTTATCTTCGGCAAGTTAGGAAGCTACGAACTCTTCCCTCACCCGAAGGCGAGCGAGTGCACTACATTGAGTAGGAATTCGGAATAGAATAAGCTGTTGGGAAGAGAATACCACGAATACGCTCATAGAGAGAGAATCCGCATCTGGCAGCAGTTTTCACGTGGCGAATTTCTCTTTCCCTGTGTCTAAGTCGAGTATTCGATTCCCTCTAGCCCCTATGTGTATCCAAGGCCTAATCTCTTTGCCTGCCCATTGCGGTATCCTTTATTGGTAGGGTCATCCTTTTACTAAGTCCCCTTGTACTTTATGGTGTGAATTCGACGGATCTCAAATCATGCTTTTCAATCAAAGTGAGAAAGGAAAGAAGTGGTCTTGCGAGTGGTCCATGTAGTACTCTTGTCTCTTGTCGGTCAATTCTTCTAAGCCTTCCAGTCAAATCGGTAAGCCTTCCGTCCAGTCTCTTTTCTAGCCGCATCAGGGTCAATTGATTTGAGCCAGTCTACCTGCTTTGTAATCCGCTTTCTTTGTTGCCCGGCGCATTCCCGTAGCTTTTATCTTATTCGGAAAAGGGTCAATGCCCTGTCTTCTTTGCTATCATATGATCCGCTTCCCTACCCCTCCACTAAGGGTTCCAAACCTTCAAGGACCTCTCCTCGGCTCCGGTCCCGATCATTTCTTTTGGTAAGGTAGCAGTCAAGTCTTCCAATTCTGCCCGTTATATTACCATCGAGTTCATGTGGTATCGGTTCTTGCCCCATTTTCGAGCCTCTCCTGGTCAATTGCTTGATCCTTTTTAACTGCTCAAGAAGCAAGTCCTTTCTTCGTTGATTTCGGTAGTGCAGTTGCTCCCGTGCTTGATGGTGCACGATCGATATAATTCGGTCTTCCGTTAGTTGTTGGACCTGCTTTCCGTTCTCTTATCATTTGGCTAAGTCCCTTAGTCGTCTGTGTCCAAACATTTGTCGGAGAAGGGCCATGCGCTTTTACTTGAGTTCTTGGAAGCATTACAATCCGGCTTTTTGGTCCATTCTTCGAAAGCGAGAGGCATTGCCTTTCCGTAATGAAGTTGTTTTCGGTCTTGAAAGCAAGGAATTGTTTTATGTAGGGACTGGTGATTGGTGTCTTTCAACATTCCCTTAGGTAAGCAGCTTCGCAGCTTTCCAATCCATCTGGCCCCTACTTAGAGTTTGTCTAGCAGCACGTAGGCCGGCAGTACGTAATCAGTGCAGTCCGTCGAGTAGTCAATGTCGTCTTTTAGTCTAAGTAAGTGAATGGCTTTCCTGGTCTATTTCCATTGCCCTATGGTAAAGGAAAGGTGCTTTCCCTCTTCCGTTAGTTGTTGAAATGTCTTATGTAAGTGAAAGCGTGGTTACGGGTTTTCTTTTCTATCCCCATCGAATCGTACATCTCTTTTTCTTTCTTTGAGACTCGGGGACAGGGACTCAGAGGGATCAAATGTGTGACTTGCCAATGTCAAAGCAGTTTCTTCTTTGTTTTCGAATCCAGACTAAGGTCCGATCGAGGTTATCTTCTTCCTTGTCTAGGATCATTTCCCTAGCCCCTTTAGTGAGGTACCTTAACCTTGCATTAGCTTTCGAAGTGTTGTAAGGTGCATTTGCTTTAGCTTGAGTGCTTCCATGCTTGCTTCCCGTCTATTCTCTCCTAGGGAGTCCAGTAGATCGAGTTCATGTGCTTGGAGGTCTATCTCCATCCCCCGATGGTCGTATTGTGGTAAGGTTTCATTTTCTTCTTGCTTTATTTGAAAAAACTTCTCTTTCCGCTTTCAATGCTTTTTTGGTTGTTGCAAGGGAATAGCTTTCCGGTTGTCTGCTAGCCTGTGTAATAGCCCCCGGGGGCTTGGCTTCTCTTCTTTTCTTCTAGCATCTCCCGTAGCGGAGAAGGCTTTGCTTCGAATCAATCCTATCATCAGTAGGGTCCGAAGGAGTCTTCGAGGCAAGCGAATCAATTGTATCAACCTTTCCAGCACTAATCCTTGTGCTAATTTTTGTAGTGCTTGACTCAGTCTCTCCGTCAGTCCTAAATTCGTCTCGTAGGAAATGTCGTAGTATGAAAAAAGGAAAATCCTTCATCTTCTTTTATTACACTTCTCTTTGAAGCTCTTTCTCAGATAATGATTATCTTCTTAGTGTGTGAAGTCGATTCTTGCTTGACTTGTTGGCTCACCCGAGGCGAGGACTGAGTTTGCTTTCTTTCTTGCTTTGTATCGAGGGTATGTGTATGCGGTTGTAGGACATGTTTTTCTTTTTAGAAGTTTCCTTCTCTTTCTCTTATTGTATTTGTCTTGTATGGCGGGACTGGTGATTCACCATTTTCCTATCCTTTCTTGTTCTAAGGAGAATGTGTCAGAGCTCCTCCGTCGAAAAGGAATCCGCTTTCCCTGCTTTCTTATCATTGAAAGCCTTGGCAGCAACTAAAGCGGAATCTCGCCTAGCAGGTCTCCGAGAGCAATTGGCCAAACTCGTGACATGGTTTCTTTATCAATGAACTGTGTGTCAACGTTGTGCCGTCTTTTTCACTCTCTCACTATCTTAACTTGGCTTGAGGGTCAAGTGAGTGTTACGGGAAAGAAAGGTGGGGACGGGGCTAAGAAAAGCATCTAAAAGCTTCTAGATGCTAGGTGCGACCAGAAGCCTACGATTGATGAAGTCAGGCTCGAACGAGCTCGGTTCGCATTCACTCAGTTCTGACCTCTGCTGAATCTTCTTCTAGTGTGGAAGGAAGCAAGCGCTACGTGGGAGTGAGAGAGCTATAGAGTAGAGCCGACCTTCTTCATTGATCAAGCGAGAGAAAGGGCTGCCTTCCATAGGTCTGATCCGAGGCCCGGTCCCTGCCTATGCGAACGAACTCCACTGCCTATGCGATGGAACTCCACTCCCGGGATGAGCTTGAACGAAGACTTGCGAGATGCTTTCGTTGAGTGTGCGCTTTACGTCGCTGCCGCTCTTCCCTTCGCATTCGCATTCAATTAGGGATCAGAGCCCGGGATGCTTTACCATGCATGTGGTTCTGGGGATAGAAAGACTAGGACCGCTTCTGCTTCGGTGCGGCTCCAAAAGGTGGCATGGCTGTGAGGAGCGCTAACCGTTTGAACTCTACTGCGACTACTATTGACCGCGTCACGTGTTAATCAATAGTACTCTCCGACATCCGTCTCTGCCCTCGACGAACTCAGCCCGACCGACCTCTACTCCCCGACCTGGTCTGCGTCTTGTAGTCGCTGTAAACTGTGCCTCCTATTAGATCCGGCTGACGGACGGGTCTTACCAAATATTAGATCGGCGAACCTCTAACCTATGCCCTCAGACTCCTCATTCCTTAGCCCACTCACCGAGTAGTCGTCCCTTCCCCGAACAAAGATCATGCATAGGTACGGCACTACTTTAGCTATTATATTGGACTCATCCCGGTCCCATGGAAGTACGTGCTCTTCCCTTTCCTTTCCTTTCTGCGCCTTCCTGCTCTTCTGTCTGGCCTTTCTTTCCTTTCTGTGCCTTCCTGCTCTTCTCTTCTGTGGAATTGAACCTGCGACTGCTCGATTCAGCACACGAAATGTAGCTCATAGAGTTCCCTCATAGCCCTGGACTCTTCTCTTTTCTTTAAGTCAATCACTTGAGGGGCGGAGCGGCTATCTATCTTCCCCATCGCACCCGTCCGATCCAACTCACCGAACCTATCCGAAGCCCGGAGCAGAGTACCTAAAATCAAACCAGTCCACGAGTTCTACGTCACTGTCTCGTTCGTTCCTTCCTTTGAGCCCGTTGCTTGCTGATCCGTTGCTTACCTTGCTTCCCGAACCGTGCTTACCTTGCTTCCCTCCCTATGGTCGCCTGCTTTCCTTGCTTGAACTCATCTCTCCCAGTTTAACTTGAACACGGAATTACTCTCTCTTTTTAAGTAAGTTCGTTCGTCCCTTTCCTACTATATCTCGGCACATTCATTTCGGTGCAATATTGGCTACTCTACTGGTCAAATCCCTATCCCTCGGTAGATATAAAGCAGAGGAGAGGCGACCATACGGGAAGGAGAGTGCAACGCGAGCCCACCTTTGATTGTACGGTGGAGAGGAGCGACATAGTGAGAGCCCCTCGAGTGAGCTCTGTCGACTGAAGAGTTCATTGAAAGAGTGGCGAAGAGAACATCCCTATCGGAGGAGCAGTGAAGCTGAACGGAGTAGAGCCATTCATCCAATGGTAGGCCAGTTGGGGACAGCGAGGAAAGCCGAAGTCGGGGAAGGCGACCAAGGAGCTAGTGAGTGAACCCACCTATTCATTTCGTGCCGTCAAAGAAGTGATGGGGAGCCCACCTTAAAGGGCTTCGTTGAGCTCTGCGAAATCAAAGCAAGCAAAAACAAACAAAGTTGCAAGAAGTCGCTTTTCCTTTGCAAGATTTCCCAAAGTTGCAATCCGCAATGAAGTAGGGACGGCACGCACGAGGGCAGAGACGGATGTCGGAGAGCACTCAAGTCTGAATCAACTCAAGCAAGTCAGACCTAGGGGAGCTAGACCTGGAATGGGAGGGCATGCGATCTCAGAGGAACTAGCGAACAAGTTGAGCGGTAGCGAAATCTTTGCAAAGCAGTGACAGTGCGAGCCCACCTTAGAGCGGATCCGATCTGTTCAAGGAGTGAGAAGCCTATCCGATCAAGGATTGGAGTTCAAATCAAAGAGATAATCAATAGAGAAGAAAGAGGAGAAAGGTGCGGAGCGAAAGAAAGAAATGATCTATTTGATATTTCTTGATACCCTTTAAGTCAGTTGCAGAATAACACTCTTTCCTCTGACTCGGGATCGGGAGAGTCCTAACAGACCTATGATCAAACCATTGAAGCTACTAAAGCTACCGGAAATTCCACTCTAAAAGCGTAGGGGTAGTCGTAGTTTCGTAGCCCTTAAAATAAAATAAAGAAGAGAATTTATTATATTATAGTTGATATTTGACTGGTGCTCTGGGCGATAGCGACGAAATAAAAAGAATGGCGTATTATATTATAATGATAATGAACTCTTCACAGCTCTTGTTTGGTCTTTGGTTGGATTAGAGTACTCGTCTGGTTTAAGCAAAGGTAGCCGACCCGTAACTCACTTAAACCCGGGAATCCCCCCTTTTGAGGAGTATTCTTTCTTCTCTCGCCAGTCTCGGTCAATTGAATCTGACTGAACAGGTTCGGACTTGCCAAAGAGTCTCTAATATGAATGGCATTGCGCCTCAAACGAGATTCCCGTACTCTTCCTTAGCTGCTTTTCTTCACCTTCTTTTAGGCCCTTTCTGAACCGGTCGAGACTTCAGAGCTTTATTGGAGCGCATATCTTCCTACTATTCTATGTCTTTCCTAGTCTTTCCTGGCACCTATCCAGTTGATGTTGAGTGACCTTCCCCGTCCCCAGTAGAGTGAATATGAGGCGTAGCACCTGTTTCAAGTTAATCCCGGGGAGCAAACAAAGCTTCAAGGGCCGAGTGAAACGACGGGATCGACCGATAGTCCGATAGAAGAGGAAGGGCGACAGCGACGTCTTGAATTCTTTTACCCAAAAGCAGACCAGATTATTCTAGTTATACCGCCTATGAGGATTGAAAGGTAGGTAGGATCCAGAGGAGCGAGTGATAATGACGCCTCTGCTTAGTTATCACTCGAGCGATAGCTTTATTTAGTTCCTTTGCCTCGCTCCCCAACGGTCCAAGCGCTCCCTACCGTTCTGCTCTGCCTGATCGAATGTCGTCTCGCCCGTTCGTTCGTCACTCCATTCGCCCCTTGCACGTTGCCAGTCGATTGAACTTGGGTAAGGAACCAGTACTGGACACCAGACAAGCCCTAAAAGAAAGACAGAGTCACAAATATAATACCTCTTCGACTGAATAGAGTAGATATATTTGTTCCTGGCAGCATCGCCTCCAATTCCTTCTTTTGCTATGCCCGTCGAAGAGTCACCATTCATTTCTTTGGTGAGATTCTTATGGGAAAAAACACGCATCTATCACTCTTTGAAGAACTCAATTCATTCACTCTTTCACCGGTCTTGACTTCCCCGAACACAAGGATAAGAGCGGGTGCCAAGCATTTGAATGACTGTCTCCACTGGCTTCTATTAAAAGAGTGAGCAGGCATAGCCTTGAGAGTAGATCTTCATTCTATAGTAAAGAAAAGGACCTCGAACTATTCTTTTCGGCACGCGTACAGGAGAGGGAGAGGCCTTTCCCTCAGCTGAGAAATCCTACAATCCCAGTTTTTACGGATGTTAAAAGTTCTTTGCATAAGAAAGCTTGAAGAGTCGTATCATAGGCCCACTGAGTTTAGTTCTTGTCAGCGTCCCAATTCCGAACTTCCATAAAGGTTGAGATCAAATTAGGCACTCTGCGCAAGAGTGAATAAATAGATTTAGCCGGCCCGCTCCGCACCTCTACTCGCCATGGAGGTCTCTTATCGGATCAACTCTTGGCAGGCCTCGATCAGATCCAGCAGATAGAGAAGAACCTGCTCGTCAGAACTTCCCAGAGCTGACATTAGGCAAAGCGAAGCCTTACTCAACAATTTCCCCTAGATCAGTTTAGCAAGGACCAAAGTGAGACTCCTTATAAGTAGATAGATTCCTGGATTGAAGGTTGATACTAAACTCAGAGAGAGTGGTTCCTACCTCTATTGTATTGTTCAGTCTCACTCGTAGTATTGCGCTCTTAGTGAACTAAGAGGCTCACGACTCGGTTACAGCTCTTCATTCACAGAGTTAAGTGTCAACGGACAAGGCGCAGGGATAGCACGACTAAGACCTAAAAGAGCCAAGAACTCTAACTGAACAGGCTGAACCGGGTACAATTAGTGTTGTGATCTCTTCCATCTGCAAGGGAGGAGGCGAATGATTAATCCTGCACTCTGGGCTTGGGGTTAGAGGCTCACTCTACAATAGGTTCTCTTGAAAGGCTCTTTCTTGGTTCACATCCTATGAACGAGACTGAAAGGGGCCTGGCCTACGCCCGATGAAGCCAATTCAAGTCAGACCTCTTCAGATTCATAACTATTACGGCTCCTCATACTGCTAGCTCACATAAGCAGGAATATATTCTTATCTAAACTCATAGGTGCGAGCCTGAACCGTAGAAGGAAAAGCAGTAGTGGGCGAGGGCCTATTTACTTACTTCTTTAAGCTGGATTTCACTTTTCTGCGTCACGGGTCTATGCGTCACGGGTCTCTTATCGCTCCTCATCTTCTGTTGAACCTGGAATTAATCATCCTAGTACCAGAGCATCCAGGCAGGCCTAGTTACTTTCCTCTTTCTTGCTGACTCAGTCGGAGGATTCAAAGAAAGGTTTCGGCTTCCCCTTTCAAGCCTCAATGCCGCTGATAGGTATGGATCATAGGGTTTGAGGTCAAAGGGCGACCTACCGAGTTCGTGTTCTCCTAGGTTGAGGAGTGCGATACTAGCTGTTCCCTCTTGTGAGCTATCCTTGTCCGGGCGCAAGGGCACTGAGAGTATTCAACATTACCTGAAGCGTCTACCTTTGAGAATAATCAGTCAAAGTCCCTTGACGATGTCTATCTTCATGCCATCTTCAAATATGAAAAGAGGGAGTCGACCCGTAAAGAAGGAGTTGGCCAAATATAGGTTCTCATTCTCTTTCTGAGGGGAGAGAGGGCAGGGTGCGTGAATCCACCATTCCAATCAGGCTTTGCTTCCCTTTGACAATCTTACACTTTCCTTTGTCCACAGGGCTCTTTCAGTCTCTTCTCTGCAATAAGAAGAAAAGAATGGCTTGAAGAAGGAGTGAGCCGAGACGAGAGCTTACAGAATCCAGAAGTGAAGGGCCCTTTTTCTTCATCTGATTCAAGTGCGAAGACTACTTGTAATGCGCTTTCCCGATATGGACGAGACAGCTTCCGCGAAGGAGTTCCTTTTCTTCAACCTCTCCATCACTAACTGAAGCGGTACACTCATACTAGGTGTGAGGTGAACCATAATCTTGATCTGAAACCGCTTCTTAAAGACAGTCTCCCGTACGCACACTGATCATCATTCCGGGGACTCAGGAGGCTACCTTGATCTCGGTTTGGTTCTAGGGAGAGGTAGTGAGAGGAGTGTGAAGTGGGCCTAGGGCCCTGCCTTTTCAGTAGTGTGTGTAGCTCGCCAGATCAGTCACTCAATCTGTCTGCACTCACTTGCATCACTCCCGACAGTCCAATCAGTCACTCCATTTACTTTACTATGAGCTTGACTTCTCTTCTTGCTTCTCTTTCTCCCCACCTGGCCGCAAGCACTCCTCTCTGCCCAGCTAGAGTTAAGTGAGAAAAGCAGTCTTCTTTCTACCCATCTTCTCTCTATCCACAAACTCTGGTACGCTCTTCCCGAAGCGAGTAGTGGGTTTGCGATCCATCTCTCCGACCCAAGAGCTCGAAGATGCAGGCTGACTCTTTTCTTTTACTGAACTGGCAGCTGCTTTTTCATAAGTCCCAGTAGCACAAGGGGCTACGCTTAGTGAGTTCAATCTTTCCCCTCTACTGAGTGAGCCAGAGAAAACTCCCCCAAAGAGAAAGGAGATCCCCGGAGAGCAGATCTGACCTCGCGGGTATCTTCATGGACTTAAAGAAATGAATGCATGCTTCCCGGTATAGCAATCAGACCAGACCCACGGGAAAAGAGTGATAAGGAAAGGTGAGAGATATGATCAAGAAGACTGCCTTCCGAGGAGTATCCATAAAACGGAGGAAGTACGGATAAAATCTTGAGTGGACTTCAAACGCACAAGCCGAGTTCAAAATAAAGGCAAAGAGTGAGATCCGCCCCATCCTTCTGATATTGGAAATAGGGACAGCGAGAGAATCTCTAATGAGAGAGGCTTTCCAACTTCCGGGTGCGTAGCGCTTCCCCGAAGAGGAGGGGCCTTCCCCTTTCCACTGTTCTAATGTGGATTTCATTCACTCTTGGAAGACACTCTCACCATCCAATGACTTATCGGCAGCGCCAAGCCTTCACCACCAATGACTTTCATGACAAGATTATGAGAGAATAGCCCTAGAAGGGGACTCACTTAGACCATTCCGGAATCAGAGGGAAAGCAGGAGGACTGGGTGGAAGCTCTGCTTAGTCCTTCTTAGGTAAATCGTTTCCCAAGAGCCACCAGGCTTTATAATGAAAAAAAAAAGTAGCCTGAAGGCCTCGAGTGCGAGTTCTCTTTCCTGCTCATCTTCTTGTGTTGGTGAATCTACCCGACCCGGTCAAACCATCATATCCTCGAGCAGAAAATGGCTCTCCAGTTGCTTCCGCACACCACCATGGTTCTTCAGTCTTACCCATCGAGCTATACTTACATTAAAAAGAAGAAGGAAGGGAACGGGAATTGTGACTCTACCCCGGAGCGAACGAATACATATTGAAAGAAAGCCAAGCATGCAATTCCAACAGCAATCGGGGAAATTAAGTAAGAAGGTAGAGATGAAGTCAGGCTAGGTAGTCATTAATCAATTTATTAGTTGGATTGTCCGGCCCCCTCTTAATAGTACAGTGATTCGAGTCGTAAAGGGATTGAGTTCTTCTAGGGCTCGTTCCAGGAGCTAGCGAACACTTTGCTTCTTCCGGACTCTCGAGAGGAAAGCAAAGTTGCTCCCCCCTCACTTAGCTACCTCTTCAAACTACCAGTGGAGACACCTTTTAGAGAGAGTCTTGGATAGCTTGAGAATCTTTATGGAAATGTGTGATAGCTCAATCTCTTCTTTAGTACTGATAGCTCTTTTGCCACTTCTGCTTCTTATGGGCATTCGAGTGAGCTGGACCGATGAGTGGAGAGGAGGCCCGTTGAGGGGATTGGACGAATGTATTCAAAGCGCGGTGAGCTTGGATTATCGAAGGTACCAGCAGTTGAAAGCGAACTACGAGACTTCCACTAACCTTTGAAAATGTAACTCACTGGGATGTGCTATTTCTATATTTAATATTATTAAATTAAGCGGTGCCGGATCTCTTTGCCTGAGTGAGAGCACCTTACTTCAGTAAGCTAGTTTAAGGAAAAGGGCTCCGTTCATATCTCTTATATTATAATAATGGGACCTATAGTTTAGCATTCAAGTCTTTAAGAGCGGATTCTTACTTGTGAGGCTTAATAGAGCGAGCTGGATATCGAAGAGTTGGGGGGCCTCTGATGAGGTTGGGTTAAGACTCACTTGCCCTTCGTGCGCTTCTCAGCCCCATGCCTACCGTACGCATACTTTCCCACTTCCGTGAGCCTCTCTCACATAGAGGGCTGGGCTTCCGATCAGCAGCCGAAAAAGCAATTTTATTAGATTTGCTACGGGTACTCTCTTCTGGGACCATTAACTGAGTATTAAACTTCCCAAGCCAAGTGGAGAGGTTGTGAATGTGTACCATGAACTCTTTGGTCAGTCACGGTCCCAATTGACTCTGCGCTGTTCTATGTGAGCCCCTTTTCTAATTAGAGTCTTACTAGCACCTGAAGCTGCTTTTCCATACTTGTTCTAATCCGTAGCTCGGTTCATAATATGTTTCAGGAGCCCAGGGAGCGGTGCGACCTCTTATACTTTCTAAGGAGTAGCGTTCCAAAGGCAAGGGTAGTTTAAGTGAGTCGGCTAGCTCCTAACAAGTAGTAGACCAGATCAGGCAGCAAAGTGAAATAAAGGAAGGGACGACCCGAAAGGCTCAGACGAAGGGCACGCGTCCTTTCCTCTTCTGCGTCGCTGTCGCTCGCTCCTCTCTCGCAGAGCAATTTGTTTGAGATCGTAGTCGAAGAGAGCCCTTCGTATACTTCCCGTCGGTTTAATGTGGTGCTGGGGTCGACTTCACTCTACCGGCACGATCAATATCAGGTGGTTCATAATCAGACCCATTACTAATAAAAAGATGGAAGAGAGTGATTCGCCGGCACCCGCTGCTCTTCAATCTGTAGAGGAATCCGTTATTGAATAATAGATGGGCTCCCGAACTAGCTTACAATGGAGTGCAGGCTTATGTGAAAGTTATCTGTGACTGCTTGTGTTCTTGGCTACTTTCTTATCTTGTCCCGGCTCCATGTAGCCTTGGGAGGAAGAGGCCTAGCAAGTGAGCAGCCGTGAGAGCATAGAGAACTTCAACCCTTCTGTCAGGGGAGATTATAATTCCCTTCTTTTCTTATATAAGAAAAATTTGGCGTACAAAGAAAGAACCATGAACGTACGAGGGCAACCTTTCCTGCATTCTAGAGGACAGGTGCACCAGATAAGCTCTTCTCTGCCTTAAGTCTCGATAAATAGGATTCGACCATCTCCTTCACCCGAAGGTCTTTCTGGTCTGGCCTAATGTCCGATGGTTCTTGTTCAAATGAACTTCACTCCCCCGCCCTTTAGGATGGTGTGGATGGATTCCCTTTACAACTGCCCTCCTTCCAGCTCTATAGGACCCGGGCACCTAATAATAAAGCGTGGTCTCAAACCTTTCCTAGTATGAGGATGCAGATGAACTTGAATCAAATGAAGATGGAGAAGTGAAAAAGGGGAAGTACTATTGACCACAAAAGTAGCACTAACCTATCTTCTATGCGAAGAGGTCGTCCATATCTCTCGTCAGAGTCAGATCAGAGGTCGGGCCGAGGAATTGCCCTCTTAAGAGAGGATGCGGACCTCAATCGGAGACCCACAAAGAGGAGTCAAGCAAGTGAGCTCCCATTGACTAGTGATAGCTTTCTTGCACTCGTACCTATTGCTCTTGGCTTCAACTTATTCTTAGAATGAGGGGAGGCGGGCTTCTATTGACAAGTTTGAGTCTTTCATTATTACATTCACTCGACGCAGATAAGACTAGCGAGGATCCTTAAGTGCTCTACCGAATAGGAAAGGTGTGCGGGAAGAAAGGAGGGCAGCGTCGGCTCCAGCTGCTTTTGCAAGGGCGGTTCTTTATCGGAATCGTAGACCGAACTAGAAGGTCTTTCTCGGGAAATAGATATAGCAGAGACAAAACTCCGACTGAGGAAAGAATCACCCTGCCATGCCGCAAAGGGATTGATTATAATACCAACCAAGGAGCATCCGGTCTTCTGGTTCCAGAGATCGGGGTGCGGACTCTTTATCCTTCTTTTCTTTATATTGTAAATTAAGTAAGACTTTTCTTCTTCTCTGCCCTGCCTAAGTAGCCTACGAGTTTTCAATACTAGTATACTTCACGAACCGTAAAGGTGAAGACAGAAAGAGTCAGAACCCACTTGCAGCTGAGCCAAGAAAGTTGATAGTGCCGAGTGCAAGGAGTGGAATGATGCTCCTTTCTTGTAAAGGAGTGTGAGCTGGCGATTGACTTTGACAGAGAGGAAAGAATAGAATCTCCCCTTTCGAGTAGCATACGTCTTATCCGTTGAAGGCGAACTACTCTTGTAGTAAGAGCACTCTTAAGTGAGCGCGTCACGGGTCTAAATAAAGAACCTCTGATTCCTTTTCATTAGCTTTGTGCATCAAAAGGGAAGTGATAAATCAACACACCCATTAAAGAGAACTAGTTCCCGGACGCCATGTCAATTACTGGTTTCAGCAGCTCTTTGGAACTAAGAGCCCGGCTGTGGCACGCAAGAAGGATTTGAATACTAATTGCCATGCCGAGCATTATACCTTTATCTTAGGCCTCAAAAGGAGGCTTGAATGAAGAGAGGGTTCCCATCGAACTAGTAGCGTGCCGACCTCGCTAGTCTCTTCTGAACTGTCTTCCTCGCTAGTCTCTTCTGAACTGTCCGCCCTAGCTCCCATCTGAGTTCTTGCTGCATAGGTCTGGACTACCTATCTCTCTCTCTTTATTCTACGTACTACCTATCTCTCTTTATTCGTGGAGAGAAGTCTGACTCACGAGCGGAATAGGTCTGCCAGAGCAGGGGCGCTAGAGCACCTTCTTCCAGCTTACCAGTCGAGAGAGTTTCATTCTACCCGAACTACTCTACTTACCAGTTTCATTCTACCCGAACTACTCTACTTACCAGTTACCAGTCGAGAGAGTTTCATTCTACCCGAACTACTCTACTTACCAGTTTCATTCTACCCGAACTAGAGGCATTCTACCCGTACCCGAACTACTCTACTTACCAGTCCCGAAAGATTCATTCCTAACGAGCAAGTTTATCTGAAAGCTACCATACGAGCAAGTGCATCTGAAAGCTACGATACGAGGAGCAAGTTTATCTGAAAAGCTACGAGCAAGTTCATCTGAAAGCCTAGCCTAAGCAGGCACTGCTAGCCAAAGCTAGGTGTCCGGAGAGGGTGCCCAGGCTGGAGAAAGCTTTCCGCTATGAAAGGGAAGACGAGTCAGGAGCAGAGACACAGATCAGTCTTAACTAGGACGCTCAGTCTTAACTAGGAATGCCTAGATGCCTAGTAGCTGAAAACCGACAGACCATTGCTCCCATTACTCTGAGTCCCTTTACCTTACTGGTCCCATTACTCAATGTTACCTGTCCCATTACTCAATGAGGTTTCGCCGATCCGGACTAAGACGAAGTCGGAAGGGAAGTAGGCTCCTCCTTTCCATATCCATACAAAGTCACTCTTTCATTGTTTCAATACTTTCAATACTTATCTTAACTCAATACTTATCTTCTCCTCTTTCATTGTTTGAATACAAAGGCACTCTAGGAACTCTTTCATTGTTCTCATGGCATGGCTTCTCAGTGGCATGGCTTCTCAGTGGCATGGCTTCTCAGTTTGAATCTTGATCATTGTCTTCTCGCCTTGGCTGCTCTTTCATCATATTATTTGATCTCTTTTTGTTATCATACTCAAGAGCTTGTCAGGAGTTCAACCATAGCTCGCATAGCTCCTTCCGACCTACTTCCATAGCTCGCTCGCATAGCTCCTTCCTCCTCCGACCTACTTCCTGAATGAAGTACCTGTGTTGTGACTTCCTGAACTACCTGTGTTGTCTGTGTTGTTACTTCCTGAAGTTGTGACTTCCTGAACTACCTTACCTGTCTTGTTACTTCCTGAAGTCTGAAGTACCTTTAGTACCTTTCTTGTGTAGTACATAGGAGATCGAAAGCAAACTACCTGTCTTGTCTTGTAAAGCAAACTACCTGTTATGTCTAGTACATAGGAGATCGAAAGCATTCCTCCTCTAGGAGATCGAAAGCATTCCTCCTCCCACTACCCACTAGCTAGAAGTATCCAGTCTTACATTCCATTTAGCTAAGATATAGCTAGAAGTATCCAGTCTTACAGCTAATCCAGTCTTACATTCCATTTAGCTAAGATATAGCTAGAAGTATCCAGTCTCACAAGTCTCACATTCCATTTCGCGAAGATATAGCTATCAATCGGGACATTGCTAAGATATTTCTATCAGGATCTATCAGGTCTGAACATCATGCCTCATCACACAGGTCTGAACATCATGCCTCATCACAGTGGGCACGTCTCTTATCGCTACCCGGGCACGCACGTCTCTTATCGCTACCCGGGCACGTCTCCTAAACCTCCCTCCTCAAAACACAGACCTCTAGCTCCTCGCTAGGGCACGTCTCCTAAACCTCCCTCTTCAAACACCTCGCTATGAAAACCGCTCCGAAGATCTTATTACATTAACATGTAAATGTAAAGTGAAAGGCGGAAAAGGCAATATCTAACCACGTCTATCTTCGCCATCTAAGATCTAAGATCCCAATCCAGAACTCAACAAAAGAAAGTAGAAAGGCGGAAAAGGCAATAGGCAATATAATATCTAACCACGTCTATCTTCGCATCCCGATCCAGAAAGAAAGGCTGAAAATAGATGTTGCAAGCAAGAGTAACATAACAGTAGAGAGAAAGAAAAAGAATCCTGCCCCTACTCACGTCCTTGAACGCACACCTCTAAGTTAAGTAGAGAGAAAGAATCGCCCCTACTCACGTCCTTGAACGCACACCTCTAGACCTCTAGTATGATAGTATAGAGTAGGCCTAGTATAGAGTAGGCACGGGCTTGATTCAGTCCTTGAACGCACACCTCTTCAGTCCTTGTCCTTGAACGCACACCCCTAGTATAGAGTAGGCACGGGCTTGATTCAGTCCTTGGACTTGGACCCATCACCCGCAACCAGATGCACTTTACAGTGTGTCTTCTATATCTATATCACCAGTTAGATGCACTTTACAGTGTGTCTTCTATATCACCAGCAACTCTCTTTCTCTTCAATGGAACTATTACCTCTCTTTCTCTTCTATGTACTCTTTCTTCTCTTTGCCTTTCTATGTACTCTGATCAATCTGCAACTAGCATCAATAAATAATGCAACTAGCAACTGCAACTAGCAACTTTCTTGCTTTCTAACTGCAACTAGCAACTTTCTTGCTTTCTATGTACTCTTTCCGCTCTTGTCCTTTCTATGTACTCCTCTCTTGGACTAGTGTCTATGTACTCCTCTCTTGGACTAGTGGGAGATGGATGGGTAAGCCCATACGACTAGAGCCCTTTCAGTCCTGTGGTCGGGTTCGGGGGAAGAAAGTCAACAAAGACGGGACTCTTTCCTCGCTAAAGAGAAAGAGGCATAGCGGCCAGTAAACTGAACTTCTTCGGTATGCCAAACCAGAGTCAAGGACAGGAAGATTTGGGCTAATTGAATCTTGGTAGTCCGGACCCTAGAATCAAGCAAACTGTCCCGGCAGAAAGGGCATCAAATTGCACTTGCTTTTTAATTGAATGTCAAGAGTCCGGTCCGATTCACAACCTAATTTCCATTATCTCTATACTCCTTGCCTGGGAGTATCGAAGATAGCATATGGATTCCTCCTTTTCCGCTCCGCGCCTTCCCTTGCGTAAGCCGAACGAGATAAAGAAAATAAAGGGCGTGTTTAAGTCGGGACTTGGCCAGATTCACCCTTCCCAGTCGAGTAAAGAGAGCTCAATTCTTTATAGCCACTCGAGCAGTGTGTGGAAAGGATGAGACTGACTGATGAATTGGTTTCTGCATGGGAGGCGAGTGCGCAGGGGCAGGAGCAAACAACGTTCAGCGGAGCAGGTCTTGATTCCTTTGAGTGAGGTGCGCCAACTATTTAGAGACCTAAGGCATAGGACCTGTACGCGTCCTTATTTAAGAGAGTCCGTACCCGATGAAGAGCTTGAAAGGAACGAGGAACGAACGATAGTGAGCAGAGCAAGATTGTTGGACCCGTGTCGCAGAAAGACTATAAGAAGCACTCTGGTCCCCCCATCTCCCGACTGATTGCTATCTCCCGACTTCCCTCACGCAAGACACCAATGCTGACCTTCCAGCCCATCCCTACATGCTATCCACTACGCGAGCTACTGCTACTGCTACTTCTTGAGGAAGATCGGTCGGCCTCCCACTGGACATGCTCGGCCAGGAGGGGAATGCAAAAGCTTCCGGCTGCCGCTTCTATTCCTCACTCCCCATGCGGTCCATCCTTCGGCTCTCCCTCTCCTTGCCCATAGGTAATGAACCCGAGCACAATCTATAGCAGCCCTGTTACTCATAGTAAGGAGGCTCAGAAGGATTAAATCACATAACAAAAGATGACACACTTTAGGGGTATTTAATGATAAAATGAAAGAAAAGAGTCACAAATGATAAATCGAGACGGTCAGTTAGGTTAGGTGCGAAAACCCTAATAGGAATAGGCCGCTTTCTATTGTCCAAGGGGCAGACAAAGCCTTGAGTCTGGGTTACCTTAGGCAGCAGCTGCAGTCGATCTGGAAGCCCACGCAGCCATGGAAATCTCCCAAGGTAAGGCTCAAAAAGAGTTTGATTCTTTGGAAGATAGGGATCGGATATTGAAACGTGGCCTCGTCAAGCCCGGGCTGTTAACAGGTGATGGGTGCCTTTAGAACAGAACGGCTCAATTGAAGACCAAGCAAGGTTTTTTACTTATCCACCAAGGGAGGAAGCAGGAAGAGTTCATCGACCAGTTAAGTCTATCAGATCAGATAGAGCTTCGGGTCGGTCCTCTACTTTCAATATTTGGCAAGGTTATAAGCTTCAAAACCTACTTTAGAAGCAGTGATAGGGTCCGGACCTTAGCAGCTCCAAGGAGTCTTGAACACTTACCGTTGAGCATTTACCGATCTCCTGTTACTGAAGTCTAAGGGAAGCCACCATAGTACACGGCTGGAATAAAGGGTGCTCCATGGCCATTCTCGTAGCTTCTACCACAGTTTTTCAATCTTCCCGGTTCTACAATCCAATTCTATTTACCAACCCCCGAGGATATTATGAATCGCCTCTGAAACTAATCCAATGCTTGAGTCGAGGAGGCTTGTTTCCGTACCCCGGGTAGTCCTTACCAACTGAAAGAACTAGTGTGGGATAAACTAGAAGCTATACTTTGAAAGATCTCTCTTCTATGGACCAGTTGATTACACAGAAAGGGCCTTTCGAAGCGCTTCCCCGGGCGGATGGGCACTCGGCTTTCCTCCGGCCGTCTCATTTTGGTACTAGCCTTAGGGCAGTTCTACCACGGGCGAATTCCGACCCTCAAAGCAGGAAACCAAGAGAGGTAGGCGCGCTAACTGAGCTCTATCATACGTACTGAGAGGTGGGCAGAGGCTACGCGCTTATTATCGTTGTTGACTTGCTAGTGCTCTGCTGGAAGTATGCGCTGGATGATCTCTTTCTGGAATGGGATTGAAGGAGGAAGGTCTTCTAGCTAGTGAGTGGGTGCGGAAGAGAATAGAGAAGGAATTGGCCCTTGCAGCTATGTGTCGCTGAGTTTCATTTTCAATGGTTCGCGGAGTTCCTTTCGTTCGCTACGTTACCAGGAGTTCTCTTTGCCGGGGCTGGTGGGTCAGGTGTCTCTAAGGATTCTCACGCCAGGGCTGCAGGTGTCTAAGCTAAGGATTATCAGAAGAGGTGATGCGATGCTAGTGTTGTCAAATAGTGTTTTCTCAAGCCCTATCTTTCTCGTGCCCTAGTTGAGTTACTCGTGCGTGTGGAAGATTTCCGATGTCATTCGTATGGAACTCTTGTATTGCTTGGTAAATCGAGGACTACTCTACTCGCTTTAAATAGAGGACTGGACTACTCTACTTGCTTGGGAAGGGTACAGATTTTGGGAAAGAGAGGACCAGACCTAAGGGAGGAGCAGGAATGGAGCCCGACTAGCGCATATCTTACCAGAGCGCATACCTCATTCATTAGTCAATGAATCTCGTAGATAGGGACAGGGGGTTTCTTCGTACGTCCATTGCTGCAGGAAGAGAGTTTGAGTATAGTCTAAGAAGGAATGGAGGCGTGATAGTTGTTTTGATCGCAGCATGATAGCTAGTGTGTGTGGGCTAGATATGATATCTAGTTCATGGAATGGAGGCATGGATATTCACGGTCCTTTGTGCGACGTGTGATCAATCTTTGGATACGTCGACTTTGAGGCTAAGGAGCGAACACCGTGACGCGGAGCCAGTTGAGCGCTGCAATGCGGCTCACAGGCCCTGTGGTATGGAAGTAGTAAAGTGACTTAGCTAGTGGGTGGGAAGAGGAGGACATACTAGACTAGATCGGAAGAAGACTTCCTTGCGCTGGATCGAAGAGAGGTTTGCCTGGGAGAGTGGAACCAGAGGGAAGGGGCGAAGCGGTTCTCTTTCCGAACTCAAGCGAGAAGAATTAGCAAATATAGATTAGATTGTGAGGAGGCCAATCTCTCTGCGAATATGGGATTGTGCAAGAGGGGAGTCTTAGGTCTGGTCTGAGTCTTACCTTATCTGATCCGACTACTTGTATTTGTCCTTTGTTGGATAGTTCCGAGCATGTCGCGTGAGGTGAGACCTTAGTTCATGGTTCCGAGCATGTCGCGCTTTGTTCTTTTGTAGCCCGAGATCGAAGTTGAGACAAACTCTCCTAGCGAATGGAATGGGAGCTGTGGAAGCCTAAGGGAAAAGCCCACTACGCGACGGAAACTACTCACAGTAGTGGTACGGAGACACATGGCGAATCAGATAGAGCAGAAAGGGATCGCTCAACCAACTGCTGAGTCTGGTCCGAGAAGTCCATGAACTACCTTTCATAACATAAGTTAGAGTCCCTTAGGCGCGTCTGCTATCTTTCATAAGTCAGAGTCCCGTAGGCAGTCTCATAAGTGCTGTAGGCAAGAGAAAGCTAGGCGAGCTCAGTAGTGGGAATGAAGAGTAGTCAGTGGGATAGTGCCCAGGCAATCCTTACCTCATGTAAAGAAAGCTCACGTAAAGAAAGGGTAGAGATCTGGAGAGCGAAGTGCACAACGGATAACCAAGCGGGCTAATTAAATTAGTCTCTTTTCAATAGTCAGAGTAGCTATAGTTAGTCGTCATGCGATCGGGGGTTCGTTATGGGCTGAAGAGGGTTTGCTAGTGTGATATTTCGATTTTCGATGTATTGGGTTTCGATGGTCGGGGATTCTATCAAGTCTTTCCCTACTGGCCTGTGCCCTTACTTTATCTTTCGGCTAAGTCCTGGGATTGAATTTAGATCTGGTGGACCTCTCTCTCTATTCAAGTTTTCTTTAGTAATGTGTGTGGAGTTCAAGCGACTCAAGGGCATGCATTTTCACGATTCACGCGCTCAAGGGCATGCAGTCTTAATCTTAAGTTGTAAGAGCTTCTTGTGGAGGAATTCGCTAAGCACGGTAAGGCGGGTTCAGGTCGATAAGTGCATGTTCCGTTCGGGAAGGACTAGTCTGCGGGGTAGCAAAGAGGGAAGGATGAGAGCTCAACAAGGGCTTCTTATGCGCTCACTCACTGGACATGGGCCGGCCTAGGCCAGTCTCTAGTCACCTGAGTACCGAACAGATCTCCTTCTCTGGCCGGACGATTGGCATTCAATCTCTGAGTGTAAGACCTAGGGTGATAGGAGCTAGCTAAGGACCTGGATAGGGGTTTTTGGGGGGTACGGGTACATCTGGTAGCACAAGAGGTGTTTTATCGACTGGCAAAAGTCTAGTGGCACACATATGTCTGTTCGAATGCCTGGCTCGGGAAGTCAATAATCCTGGAAGACGTGACTGGACCCTCTCACTTGGGAAGTCTTTCAATCCAAGTCTGTCAATCTCACTATACTGGGGAAAGGGAGCTAGATCTTTTAGATAAAGCCGTCAAGATCACTTCCACAAGCTCTATTAGATCAAGTCCAGCCGTAGTCGAGAGGAGGAAACCCTTCTGTGTTAGGACCTCTTCTCTTGGGAAGGACATGTGGAGGCATGCAGGTTCTTTTGAGTGCCTGAACTATTTCACGAGGAAGCGGGATCATGTGTCCCAATTTATCTTTCACGAGGTCTCTGGAAGGGCGAGAGCTTTGGAGTTAATTAAGTCTCTTCTTTCATGGCTAAACGAATTCATGACAACGAATGTTGGAGTTACTTTCATGTCGCATCCTCTTAGTAGACGAGCGCACATGGATATCGGGGGAGACAGAGCGCAGAAGCCAGCCTATCTGCAGTCGAAGAAGGAGCATGAGAATTAGGACTGACGAGTGGAAGAGGTAGAAAAGTTCAAATTAGGACTCCAGGAGAGGAAGAGGGGGACTATAGGAAGCGCATTCCTTAGAAGGAGAGGGGATCGCCTTCTTTGGTTGGTTCTCTTCTCCGAGGTGTGTCAGGTGGCTATTCAGACTTCTTTCTAGTCCGCGATCCCAGGCAAGATAGCTCTCTCTAGTCCCAGACCACAGCACCGGGACCTAATTATGGCTCATCTTTCTCTAGTCCCAGACCGCTACTGGCATATGGTTCATCTAATGAATGAGGGCTATGATTTAAGTCAGATAGCGAACGGAGCTCAAGCCTTAGAGGACCAATCACCAATCAAGTCAAGTCTATTCAAGAGCGTAAAAGGGAGAACTCAATCTAGGCCCCTAATAAAATAAGTGAGATTATTTGGAATCTACTGCTGGGAAGGAAGGAAAAGCTGGGCCCCACTTCTGAGTATGATTCTCTACCTTCTGAGTATGATTCCACCTTCTTGCCGGGATCTCTTGGATTCAAGCCTAGGATCCTCCGCCCGCGTACCTAACGCAGAGCTTTGGCTCTAGTCATCAGTGGCATGCTAACCCTAACCTAAGTCAGTGTCGTCAGTGGCATGTTCGATCTCTAAGTCTGTGTCATCAGTGGCATGCTTGCTCGATCCCTCTAAGTTGTCTTTGGAGTCCTAACCAAACCTTCTTAGCTGGATAAGTCTGTGGGAGTCCTAAGCTCTCAGCTGGAGGGACCCTGGAAGGATCTAATAATTCCAATCCTTCGTCCGAGCGCAGCATCGGATGCAGTGAGCCGGTCGCATTCTAGCCCGTCCCTTGGGAATTTCATTTTGTTCAAGAGCCGAAGATGATTCGTTCAAGAGAGGGGATTGGGTTCGTTTACTATTTATTTTATTCCGCATACAATTCGTTCACTATTTATCGTCAGAGCCGCATATGTATAAGAGCTTCTTCTTTCTATTAGGAGAGTGGGCTTACCAGTACCAGTGGTATAGGGGAGTCATTTTATTCTTTTGTGTGCCAGTCGAGTAGCTAATGTAGGACCTGCCCGGGGTTCCTAAGGATTTGATATCTTCAGGTAGGTTCTCTTTGTTCGAGAGTATGTGTGTTGAGTCCGGAATGCCGGGAAATCCGATCTCAGCAGCCGGGCATAAGCTATCTATATCTAATCTAGAACGAGTGTCCCATAGAGAGGTCACATAGAGTAAGGAATGTCCTATAGAGCGAATGTGCCATATAGTCAGTCCCATGGAGAACGAATGTGCCAAGCGGACTGTGGGGAATCATCTGACTCTGTTCTTGTCTGGTGAATTATTCCTCCTAGTTGTTCGTGCTTATCTCTGATCTTGGTTTTTGCCTATCTCGCAGCGAATTAGATAACATTTTCATCTTTGTCGGCCCCGCTCCTCGCTTCCACTCTTCGGCATAGCCCTCCCCGAGCCACTTGCCATCTTGTCCAGCATTCTCTACTTTATATTGTTTGCCCAAGCCATCCTTTCAGTCTAGCTTCCCTCGTTCCCCGAGCATATAATAAATAGATCAATTCAAAGCTCCCAAACTCTACTTTAAACTCCACTTTCTGCGCACTTATTGGAACGGAGTGAATCTAGATCAAGAAGTACCTATTTGAAGGCTCACAATCAGAGGTAAGCCCCGACTCGGTGCGAATGCAGGAGCGGTTCGGTTAATGAACTGAGTCCGTCCCATGTGATGTGCTATTCGAATGCTATGTGCCTGCTATTCTCTTTCGCAATGCAATTGGATTCCTTGCCTGATATGATAAATTCCACAGGATCATGCCTAGAGAGGGAAAGGCGGAGAAGTCGGGTCTAGCACTCCGAGCCAGGAAAGAAAGACAGCTCAGCATACGATCCGGAGCCGGGGCAAGCGACGAGGGGAATATATGAGTTTCTATCGTAAAGCGACCAACGGGAGGAGCAGAGAGCTCGACAAGTTGGGAGTTAAAGGAAGGACTATGCCGTCTAGCGGTAGACCAGAAGAAGAGATAGCAGTGGCAGTCCTCCGAGTAGAAAGAGAGGGATTGGATTGGCTGAACTGAGGCGTCGTTTCACTTGTGAACTTGATTCAAAAAGTGGTTGAACGGGGCTCACTCAATTAAGAAGCACCGGCACTCAATAAATCCCACTAAGATCTCGAGAGAGCCCTTCACTTCAATCAAGCACGCGTTCTCTCGTTCACTTATATGTCGAATCAAGCATTCGTTCTCTCGTTCACTTATATGTCGGACTTCACTTCATTCTTTTCTTAATGTCACTTTCTTATTATATTTCACTCGCTCCTTCTTTATTCGCTTAACTACGCTTATTATATTTCAATTACTTCTCACTTGCTCCTTTCACTTTATTTGAATACAAAGCGTTCCGCGCCTTACCTCGCCTGGCACTTGGGCAAAAGAAAGTCAATCATGATTCTCCAACGGAAGAATATCTTTAATGCGCTGTGCTAGGTAAGTTGCTCCTGCTTCCTGCCTCTGCTACTAAAATGTTTTTTTTTTTCAACATTAGTGTCGAAATTTTTACATTTTTCAACATTTAGTAGCGTTCGTCAATCGCGATTCTTGAACGCAGATTCACAACACATGTCTCTATTTGACATATGAACACATCATGTATGGTGGGTTTAGATAAAGCTTTTGACATATGAACACATTCTTGACTTCGCTAATGTCGGAGTTTACCAATTGATTAGCGCATTCTTGAACGCAGTCAACTCAGCTATGGCATCGTTATATAAAGAAATACGTGGCTGCATGGGACGCATCGCATGGAAGCGTTGGTATTAGTAGGCTATCGTTCCCGCTCTTGAATTGGTTTCAGTTTCGAATGGGTATAGCTGAGCTCGGTAGGCATGGGACGCATCTAAATCTACTTCCCCCACCTCCGCACTTATTTTTAGCGCCTTCCATCTCTAAGTTCAGTTTCAAGACAGACAAGCCACGCCAAGCCAATAGGGCAGTTCTCTCAACGTGGAACTCAAGACTGAAATTCCAGAATCAAGACTGAAAACGCGACTGACAAGGAGCGCCTACCGATGATGATAAGACTGAATTCTGAGCTGCGGGTGACCGTGACCCAAGCCGGGGCGTGAACTTGATTAAAGCATTCCAAAGAAGGGAGCTCAGTTCATCAGTGCATTCGCAGATCCCGCTAGTTCCCGTACCTCGGGCTGCAGTTGCACTTGAGAGCCGTGGGAAAGACTCGCTACTCCGCCTAGCCTTTCAAGTTTATTAGGGCAGCTACTTTACTCTTTGCCTAGAGTCTTTGTTCTTTAATTAGTCCGATGAAACAATTGTAAAAGAGCTTGCTGGATGGTTCACCCATTCCTTGAACCGAACCCCTGAGACTTAATTAATTCCCAATCTCCACTCGGAGTCAAGTCTCATTTCTCTTCAGTCTTGATTGGGGCGTTTAGGTCTTTATTAAGAATGAATTTCAGTCTTCTCCGCTGACTTATCGATCGGGCAGTAGAGCAAGGAGCGGAACTGACCACTGAGTTCATAGTTCTCTAGGGCTCGAAATACTCTTTTGGAGCTCACTTCTTAATTTGATCTAGGGCTCGAAATACTCTTTTGGAGCTCACTTCTGATGATTTCATTTCGAATCTTAATTTAACTAAGTTCTATATAAGATAAAGAAAAGTAGAGCTCAACAACGCCATCCGATGCCGAGAGAGAACGAGGAATGAATCAACTGCAGACTTTATCCACTCCATGCTGCCATCAACGGGGTCACCCCGCTAAATCAAGGAGTCGTCCCTAGTCGGACCACTAAACTGAAAGTCGGGTCTTGAAACTTCTCACTCGGAGGGCTAAATGTCTAAATAAGGAAAGAGTGATGAATCAGTCTATCTTAGCTCTCTAAGTTTTTCGAATCACGTCGCGGGCAAAAGTCAGAGTCCCATCCCATTACCTAAATCACCAACAAGCAAAGAGAGGGGGGAATGCCATCCAACTTGGAGGGGGAAATGCCATCCCATCATAGGAGTGCGAGGTCTATGCCCAGCTCAGATCTTCTCCCCGGGAATGGAAGACTCAAAGGAGCGATGGGACAGGGCAGCATCGGATAAGTCTTTTATGCGCACCTTGACTAAGCTGCCGCGGCTATCTTAAACTCCTCTCCGCTCAACCATCGGATAGAGTAGCTCGTGACTACAAATACTGGGCATAATCAGATTCGAACCAACGAGACAGATACGTGAAACACGAAAACCGGGTACCTTGTCGGATAAACTGAACTGCTTATGAAGGTGTGCGAGGTCTATGCCCGGCTCATCTACAAGAGCTAAACCCACCCAGCTCATCGGAGACTTGACAACAGGTAGCTCATCTCATCTACTCTACTACTTTATCTAAGCTCTTAATCCATCTATCCACCCATCCTAACCATACCGTCGATAGCTGCCCCTTACGACGCTTCTTCCTCTCTCTTTCTCCTCTCTGTCCACTTCTGACCGCTGCGACTGAACTTGGGCATGAAATTACGCGAACCTAAAACCAAGCTAAGCGTCTACGAACTCCACTACGCGGTATCAAGGGAATATTTCAGTTCAGTTGACCCACTACGCGGTATCAAGATGAACTAGGCTTCCTTACCCACACTGAACGCTGAGCTAGGCTCTCGTCCAGCCGTAGCAGCTATGCATAGCTCTCCACCCCAACCTGGGCATTTTCCGTTCTCGCAGAACCTAGCATCAAAAAGTGTCTCTCCCCAACGCAGCTATATAAGCGGTACTCAAATCACTTCAGATATTGGCGCACCTAGCGAACTGTAGCGACCTTCTTATTTTCTTGGTTATGACTATACCCACCCTTTCTCTCCCTTATTCTCACTGAGATACTTCCGAGATTGATGTCTTCATTTCCCATTTGACTAGCCATGCCCTCAAGTCTGCATTTATCAAGTGTTGTGTCCGAATTGACCATTGAATTGATTAGCCCATTTGTGTAGCGTTCGTAACTGCCACTTTTTGAACTCAAATAGGAAAGCTAGTCCTTTATCATCTTCTCGGCTCTCTGTAGTACCTGTAGTGGTAGCACTTCTTCGCACTCTTCTTTCTTTAGCTCACTTACTTGGAGATCTGATGGGCTAAACCTAAACCCTTTACTTAGCTGGTGCTTCTTCCTCGCTTGAATTACTTGACTGCCCTCTTTCTTCGATCTTGGCTCCTTTCTAAGCAGCACCAACTCTGAGCTCCTTTCTAAGCTAAGCACTCTGAGCTCCTTGCAGCACCAACTCTGAAGACTTTCTTTCCTTGCTAGTCGAAGAGGCTCTTTATATCTATCTCCCCGACATCTGAAAGCAGCTCTCTGAAGATCTGCATAGTCTCGGTCCCGTCCGCTGTGCTCCTCAGCTTGGTTCCACGGTCGGATGCCTGCTTTAATCGAGTTTAGCATTGTCTCTCGATCTAAAGAAAGGAAGAAAGCTCATGCGGGATCGACCAACTACCCTCACAACCTCAACCCTAACTACACAAACTCAACCCTAACTACACCTTATACACCAACAAAGGACATGGAGGCACCAGCAGGAGTTGATGCTCTAGCACGCTGTCGCTTATCAATTCTCCTAGTGGTAGGAATGATCCTCGCCACCTTCCCTTCCTCTAGTAGTTGGGGTAGTCGATCAAGTCTCCGATAGCCAAGCAAGGGAGTATAGTCGATCAAGTCTCCGATAGCCAAGCAAGTCTCCGAGTCCTAGTCAGCTCCTCTTCCGCTGAACGACCGGCACGAGCTCCTTCTGAGTCTCCCATACCGGCGCGAGCAGTTCCTTCTAACATACCATACCGGCTCATTCCAATAGCTAGTGTAAGCAGATCTCCTTCTAACATACATATCGAGATTCACTATCGTTCCAATCTACTGCTGCCCCAAAGTAGCATCAAATGAGTAGTTGTTGAGTCCTATATGGGAAATTCCGTTGAGTCTCATATAACTGGGAAAGTAGTCCTTGTCTGGCTTATTAGGGAAAGTTGCTGAAAAGAGACTTGAAAGTCGCATCTCAGTTATCTCCCCTATGGGCCAAAGTAGTCGCACTGAAATCCAAGTTATCGAGGTAAACTAGCTAAAAACAAGCATCAAAATTCAGATACTTTGATCTCCCCATGGGCAAAAGTGGTAGTTTTTTGAGTCTCATATAACTGGAAAAGCACCTCAGTCGTTTAAGTTGAGTCTCATATAACTGGGAAAGCACTGATAAATCCGAAGTAAAGAACAAGTTAGAACCGAAGTCAAGAACAAGTGAGCATTGGATGAGTACTAACTATAAGTAAAGAACAAGTTAGAACCGAAGAACAAATGAGAACCGAAGTCAAGAACAAGTAGTAACTATAAGTAAAGAACAAATGAGAAGATAGGTAGTCGAGAACAAGTGAGAAGATAGGTAGTCGAGAGCACGCCTCGTTCGCAACACACTTTACATTGGTCTCCAGATCGTACCAAAGCCAAAGATGGTTTTGCCATGTCCCCAGATCGTTGCAAAAGAGAGTTCTTCTCCCATAGGTGGTATGCTTCTATATAGAGTTCTTCCATGTTCCCTTAGGTGGCTTACAACCATGTTCCCTTAGGTGGCTGCTTACAACCATGTTCCCTTAGGTGGCTTCTATATCTCTATCTGCCATGTCTCCAGTCTATCTGCCATGTCTCCAGATCGTTGCAAAGCAAAAGAGAGCGCTTCCTAGTCTTTAGGTATGGGTCTTTATATTATAGTGGTACGTGAGCATCTGTCTCAACATAGTTGGTGGTACGTGAGCATCTGTCTCAACATAGTTGGTGGCACGTGAGCATCTATGGGTGGGACGAGTGCAACGAAGTAGAGTAGGCGGGGCAATGGGGGATTATAGAGCCATCGAGGAATGATGTCGCAGCCTTGCATCCAACCGTCTCTCACAGCTCCGCTTCTCGGATCACATTCATTTATTGGATCACACCTAAAGAAGAACATTTATAGATTGAGATGCCAGAAAGAACATTCATTTATCGGAACGAGATGCCAGAATGAACTTGAGGTCTCTTTTATAGATTGAGATGCCAGAAAGAACATTCATTTATCGGCTCTGCGTCGTTGAATCTGACTTTGTCAACGGAAATTCGCTCCATTACTTTCTTTCTTTATATTGAATCTTTATATGAACTTTGCTCCTCCTTTGTTTGTAGTTCTATCGTTCGCTCCTCCTTTTCTAAAAAGAACTCTCGTTCGCTCCTCCTTTGTTTGCTCTTTCCTTAGTTCTTCCTTAGCTCTTTATCTTCTTTATATTTCTCTTTATTCCTTTGCTCCAACTGAATGGCTTAAATCAAGTTATGGGTGAGAATGCAACTAGCTCCTTGACACGCTTAATCATGAAGTGATTGGTTCGAATGCAACTAGTTAAATGAAGTGATTGGTTCGAATGCAACTATCTTCTCCGTTCACCGCTCCTTCCAGTCGCTCCTGGTTTTGCTTCTACTCCTAGTAGGTTCTTTACGCGCTCCCCTCTATCGCTTGCTTTAGGCACTCCTGGGGTCTTTCTCATTCCGATAGTCTATATAGTTCTCAAGCGGCTTCCCTCTCGTGTCTTTCCTCGCTCCGCTCATCTTTCTCATTCCGATAGTCTATATAGTTCTCAAGCCAACTCTTGAACTCAACACTCAAGCCCTGCCCTACTTAAGCCACTCTTCTTTCGTGTCTCTGCTTCGCTCCAATAGTCGGGGTCGAGCTATCATTACTTCCTTGCCGAACCGGAGTTGAACTCGCTTACTTTCTTTAAATAGAAGACGAACTTCCTTGCCGTGCAGTAGTAGTTATTAGTTGAACGAGCTCACTTATAGAAGACTGACATGAAGGAATACTGACTTTCAGATTCAAAGCCCTTTCTATAGAACAAAGAAATTAAGACAGAGCCAAGGAACTCGGAGACAAAGAAATTCATATTCAACAGCAGACCTTCCATGAATAACTTTTATAATAATCAAGTTCCGGTCGCTCCCACTTCCATTCTATCCAATGCAAGTTCAACTCAAACTCACTTCCTCGGGCCGATCCACTTCTTTAACGGGAAACTCACTTCTCTTCTCCTTCCACTCCATCCAATGCAAGTTCCGGTAAACTCACTCCAACTTCCATGAATTCCACTCTATCTAATGTGATTCCTCCTGCCTATCGTAACATCTCAGCCATGCATTCACTCATCAGAGCAATCTACTATCATCGTATCTCAGCCACGCGTGCAGTCACTCATCTCATCAAGCCACGCTTACATTCCATTCAGTCAGAGCCTCTCATCAAGCCACGCTTACATTCCATTCAGTCAGAGCCTCTCATCAAGCCACGCTTACATTCCATTCAGTCAGAGCTCTTTAGTCAAGTTCAGTACTGCGAAGAATGAAAAGAAGGTCACTTAGCTAAGGTTGCTATTGCTGATTCAGTTCAAGGTGCTGTGCTAAGGCAGTGTAAGATTAGGTGCTATTGCTGATTCAGTTCAAGGTGCTGTGTTAAGGCAGTGTAAGATCTAAGGCAATGTAAGATTAGGTGCTAAGGCAGTGTAATCATCTTATTAATCCAACGGCGGAATCTCTTCTTTAATTAATGAACCGTGGTGGAGCCTCTCTCGGGCCATATGCATCAATGAACCGTGGTGGATCTCGGGCAGTAGAGCTGCAACTTATAGCGGGCCATCCTCTCTCTCGGGACATGCATCAAAGGTAGTAGAACTGGAAGGAAAGAAGAGAGCGGAGCAGGAAGAGCAAAGAACGCTTATATATTAAGCCGACGCCTCGAGAGCAAAGCTCGATCGATCCGGCCCCGGCCACTTCCTTTAATCGAAAATAGCCTATTTTAGCTCTGCGGAGGGCCTTTATTTCCGAAGCACAGAAGCACCTAAGGAGCTCTACGGGTCTTAGCTAGTCAGTCGCCTGTATGGAAGCGTCTGACTCCGAGCTCTTCACCAGTAGTCGCTCCTTTAATTCATCTTTCACTCTTTCAGAGCCTTCACGTCCTCGTCCCTCTCGTTTCCTATCCTCTGGCAGTAGTCGCACTGGCTACTTCTCCTTCTCATACTTGATTGCTTGGCTTGGTCTTCATCAGATCTATGGCTACCTGCACTCGAAACTACTTGGTCAAATGGGGAAAGCCTAACCCTATCTATAAGCGGCATGGGAAAGAAGCTATCTTCTATCGTTAAAGCATGGGACTTCTATTCCGTTAGCGCTACGGAGCCGAGGTCCTTATCAAAAAGGTACTCGAATGATATACCTGAGTAACCCATACGAGCAGCAGCAAGAAAGACAGAACTTAGGAATGAATATCAAGCTATACTTTATCATTCGGCCAGCCGCCTAACCTATGCTATTCTTGCCCTATCTGAATGGCCTTCTCTGAATTACTTCTCCACTTCCGAAGAGCTGGAGCGAACGACTACTCACCCCAGGAAGCAAAGAAAAGAAAAGGAGCTCAGTACTTAGAGTGCAGGCATCTCGTCTTCTCTATTGAAAAAGAACCTAATCCCTGAGAGCCTCATAGCCGATGAATCATCTTGCGGATTCACTGACTGAAGCCTGTCCATTCCCTAAAGCAGATCTTGGAACGAGATCTTAGGCAAAGAGGTTACTCACGAGTTCGCACTCTTGAAGTAACTCATTCGTGCTCAGCCGATTGAGCTGGGACTGTGGAGTGGGAAGATAGTTGTTCACATCTGCATGCTCTCTAGCTAGGTTCCTTCGCCGAGGCTTGTGCGACGTCCTGCCCCTTTTTGAACCTATCCTTTGTCTACTGCCCGTCAGTTTGAGTTGTTTTTCTTTGCATTTAATTTAAGGAGAGGGAGAGAGTGCCGCTGAACTGCTGGGAGAGCGACAGCGACGTTGTGCGGAGTACAGTATCTTTCTTTCTATATAAGAGGAACAGAATCTTCCTATCCTCTTTTTAGAAGTCATTTTAGCATTCAAAATTCTTTTCTTTCGCGAGAGCACTCAAACAATGATTGAAGATCTTCAGTTCTTCGGTCGGCAGCCGCAGTCAGTAATAGCAAGCAGCAGTCTGTCCCATACTACTTTTTTTTCCTTTTTGTTTTTTGAATGTTCATTCTTGAATTGAATGTCACAAACAAGACTCATACTTCAGACTTTGACTAAGCGTAGGAAAGAAACTTCAAGGTGTATTCGACAGGATAGGAATAGATTATTGATTGGGATAGATGCGTGGGCTCTGACATTCAGCCAAGGGCAGTCCTTTAATCCTTTTAAGAGAAAGCGGAAAGAGGTGCGTAGCGGAGCTGGTCTCACGTCATTGGTCTGCTCAGGCAGGAGGGCCGCTTTCTTCTTTATCGGTAGTACCAAGGTGCGGAGCTGATCCTATTTGGGAGAGTTTCTTCCAGAAGAGGGAAGCATTTCTTTCGTTAAGGATGTGCTGCTTCGAGTTCATTGTGAGGAATGAGTATCATCACTAGTTCTTGTGCGCCCATTCCTTCTCATAGAGTAATGTGTACTACTGGAAGAGGAAAGAGGAAAAGAGTGAGTTCAGCCGGGGCAGGTGTCCGATGCTCTCTTCTTTCTCTTTTGGTTTCTGTCTCGCTCCTTTCTCTTCTTTTGTCGCTCCCGGGGCACTTATAATACTGAACTTCCTTCACGTCGCTGCACTGCTTCGCACCTTTTTGACTTCTATTGAGCCTGACACTTATGATTCTAAAGAAAGCTACCTTCAGATAAGAAAGAAGAGTGTTAGGCATGCTCCCCCGATTGGGATGTCTGTGCTGCAGCCCACACCTGCCGACTAGCTTCATCACCTATCTCTTGTCGCTTCCTAGCCGAGTCACCGACGTATAACCGAACAAAAGAAAATTCCCCCGGTCAACCCTTCTTTCATCGAGTACCCCACATCCCGAAGCATTCCCATTCCCATTCTCTTGCTTGAGTAGAGTGCTTCTTTTCCCGGGTGTCCTCTTATTCTCTCTGTCCACGGATCACTCACACTTCATAGTCACCCTTCCTCGCCTCTTTGCTTAGTTGAACTTGCTCCTTGGATGGGCTGACATGGTGTGATCTTGCCCTCTTGTTCTTGTGATTAGGGTAGCTCGGCTTGAACGCAGCATGCAGTGGAGTCGGTCCGGAGCAGCTAGGGAGGCGCTCGGGCACAACTATACTATACTAAAAGGTCAGGTCGATTGCATGTTGGGTGAGATTGCTTCAGTGCTCTTTTGCTATACTATATGCTTAACACATGCTTGTAGAAGAGTCTCTGATTGCATCAAGTAGAAAAGTAGGAGATTGCCGAGCCAGACTAGCAAGATTGAACCGCATGAGTCGGCTCAACATTTATGCTGCGAGGCTCATCCCCCACCCCAATAGGTTAAGCTAGTTAGAGTTCCTTCGCATAGGATGGTACCGTCACGGATCTCAGGTTCCTTAGTGGATTGCAAAGAAGTAGCTACCGCAGGGACATGCCCGCCCTTGCCTGGCGTTGAGTTTTCGTTGGCACCGGCAGAGTCAAGCGGAGCGCGATCTCTGCAATTAAACGAGCAAAGCAAGGGCATGCATCGGGAGTAGGCGGATCAGAAGGAAAGACCAGACCAATTGGTGCTAAGAGGCAAGTCTCATAAGCGAGGTGTGGAGTTTCTCTGCCGCTTCACTAAACATAGAAAGTGCCTTGGTTGGAGTACTAGACTCCGTGGGCAATTAAAGAGATGGTTCATTGGTGGAGGTCGGCTCTACTCTACTTGCACCATTTAAAGCCGAGTTCCTCTCCATGCCTCTGCTGCGTAGAGCTGTGATCACTTGTTCGGTAGGCGACTGCTTTCAGGAAGATAGAGTCCTTCCTTCTCAGAGTCTTCCGCCTAGCCACTTTCAGTCCCTTATCGAGATCCAAGGGCTTTCTAGCCACTTCGTGCCTTTTCCTTATATAGTCCTTTCGAGATCTTTACTATTGTATTGAACAAGGGCAACGGCTTTCCTTTCTCGAGATCCCTCTATTGAACAAGGGCATAGAAGTCGGATGCTGGATTGGTGAGAGCCTCTCTGGGCATAGAAGTCGGATGCTTGATTGGTGAGAGCTCCCTGGCAAATGACTCAAAGGCTAAACCTACCGTGTCAAGTCCATAGAGGTTAGAATAGAACCCGGGCGCCCCTTTATCTCTTCACTTAGAGTTCTGCACGTCATCTATCTTTTCATTCCCTGCTGCCGGGCATAAAGATTTTAATGGAACTGGAACTCTTGAATTGACCAGAAACTGAGAAGAGAAAGAAGCGAATGAAACGTAGCGAGCTCGTGCTTAGAAGTGGAACGACCGCGGCCTCTATTATCTCCCACCATTAGGACGCTTCATTATATCTATTAAAGAACAAAACAATTCAATTTCTATGTCCCAAACCATTACATTAAGAGTAGAAGCTTTAGGGGTCTTACTATCCTCCCGACTGCTGCTTTAGCGATATGATATTCTTATCAAAGCATGTCGAGGAAGCTATTATGCAAGGAAGCCATCACAGCGGATACGAAGAAAAGGAAGGTCACAATCTCTATTGTATAGTAATGTGTACGCAAGAAAGCCCTTGTTATGGAAAGCCAACTAAGGAGGCTCAGTTATGACGCCTCATGCCCGGAGGGAGCTCCCCCTCTCTTTTCCCGGACAGCTTGAGATAGTAGTTCTACTTTCCCAGACAGCTTGAGATAGTAGTTCTGCTAATGCCTTCGCAAGGAAGAATAAACCCTCGTTTGCCAGGAAGAGCCTGGAATTAAAGCACTATTCTCCATCGGTAGTATGGGCTATCACAAATGAGCCTTACGAAACTGATTAGCCTTAGACACAGTGCCTGGGTAGGTAGGAGAAGAGTCAAGTCAGATAGACACAAAACTTGGAGAAGAGTCAGAACGGACAAAAGGAAGAGCGAAGGAAAGGATCAAATGCTCACTAGTTCACCACATGAATTAGCTTGACCACGACCGGCAGCATATTGAAAGAGAATCCGCCCACGCACTCACAAGTATCATCCACAGAGAGATGTATGTAGCTATCCTTCCACAAGCTCACGCACTCTCATAGCGCACCACATCTTTCCTACCCTCACTTTAGGAGCAGGCACCGGCACGAATACAACCTTCACTTAGGAACAGGCACAGGCCCCATACGCTCTCGCTCTAATCAAGCATCTCAGGAACTAGATTCAGAACACATTCACTCTTCAGTACGTACGGATCACTCACATTTGTTGGACTGCATTGGATCGGATTCGGATTAGGCACCAGTCGCATGGATAGGAAAATGGATATGCCGGACTGCATTGGACTACTCTACCTCACTCACTTATCATCAAGTAAGGTAAACACACTCCCCTCTCTATAAGTAAGGTAAGCCTGGGTCTCCTACTCGCAGTCGGCTCCCGTGGGAATCAAGAGTCCTACGGCCCGCTTCTCCTTCTCTACTCCAACGAAGACTTCTCTTCTAGTCCTTGCTCTGCTAGCTCACTAATTCTTTTGAGGATCCGCCATTGCAGAGGATCCGCCATTGATTGACTCCTTGAGTGTCTAACACTGATTCATCTTCTAATTGATTGATATGAGGAGCACCCACTAGTCCAGAGCTTGGATTCCTCAGTGATTGATAGGAGAGATCGGACTTCTGTCTCCCCCTATTCCTCTCTCCTGGTCTTTCATGGGTCTCCTCTTTCAGTAGGTCTCATAGCTATCGAAGTGCGGGCCTCTTCTCTATTCCGACGGCCACTAATGCGGACCTCTTCTCTATTCCGACGGCCACTAGAATAGAATTCAAGCTTTGAGTATACCTGCTACTAGCTGTGCGTCAGAGCTTCCCTTCCCGGGGTCAGATAGACGAGGGACGAGACGGGTAGACGTGCTCGACCCATTTTTTGACTCGACTTTTCGAAATTTTTTGATTTTTGACTCGACTTTTCTAATCATTCAATTGAATTTGACTCGACTTTTCCAATCATTCAATTGAATTTGACTCGACTTTTCCAATCATTCAATTTCAGTCTCGACTTTTCGAAAGTTTCAAATAATAAAATAAGTATGACACTTTTTTTGAAAGTGGAAAGTCAGTTAGGGAGAGGGCTGGGAGATATTATATTCTTTATTAAGAACTCCGGTGCCAGCGAACTCTTAGTGAGAGCATCTATCTTCTCCATCGTTTCTGATCGTCCAATTCGTTTGCCGGGCCCACTACGCGGTGACTATTAGGAGGTGGACGAACGGAGCCATTGGTTGGACAGAGGGTGTGGGGACGAACGAATGAAGGAGCGAGTGAGCCCTTCCTACTTTTGTGGTTGCTTTTCCTACTGGTCAGCTTCATGACATTTAGTTTTGGGGAAAAGAATCCCGTCCCTTGCTGCTACTAAGAAACATATCCAATTTCCACCGGTCCGTGGGCTTGCAACTCCAAACTTAGTACTTGCTTGAGCAAACGTGAACCCTAGTTCGTTTCCTTCGATGCATGGTGCTCAAGGGAAGATGCATTCTGACTATAGTTGAAAGTGGAACCCGCGTGTGTTCATATGAGCTTCGGTTAGGTATTGAACCACTCCTTATGTGAGTTATACGTGGCAGACAGAGCTGACAGCGAAAGCAAGGGAATGTGTCCGGAGTACTTTTATAATGCTCCCACCCAGTGGAAGAGAACTAATTGAAACCCATTACACAGTACCCAGTTTCCTATGGAGTTCCTTATATGAGTGAGAAGCTGGTTAGAGGCACTCCAACTCCTTTCCTTCTTTGTTTGAATTAAAGAGTACGCACTCGGTAGCGGAAACTTATCTTATTTAATTGAATGCACGTATGGTTACTTAAAAGATGAACCACTCCGGTCAACTGAAACTAAAGGGAAGAAAGATCTAAATCTAAGGTGTTCAATACTAGGGTGAGGCAGTTTCAATATGCCTAGTTAGACTTAGCAGCACACATGGTACCGTAAGTCGGAACGTCCGGAACCTGAACCAGAACTCTAAAGGGGAGTTCAAGTTGTCCGTCAAGGAAAGTAATTTAAACCGAACCGGCTGATAAATAGGAGACTGCAAGGGGAGTACTTTTCTTCCCTAACCGAACCTTAATAATAGACTTGGACCTCCCCAGCACAATAAACTTATATTATAGCAAGGAACATAAGCCTTCTACCACGAAAGGCCGTTAAGAGGGCATTTGACTGCTTCCCTTGAGCTTCATGAAAGCAGCAGTGAATTCAAAGAGTGAAGAGATGAAGATGAAGAGTTGAACGGTTTGATCATTCCTCTATAGAACTCATCTCCTATAATAAGTGGTCGGACTAATAAATTAACTCGTTCACGACTCCGCATCTATTCGACTGTTTTTGCAGCGGTTGGGAGAGAGCCGACACAGCTGCTGTTCATGCAATTAGAGTGGTTTCCTCCCCTTAAGATCCAACTACGAAATCCAACCTCAAGGGATCCTTATCGACTTAACTAACTTAAGCAACAGACTCGTACGGGACTCAACAGAATTAAACCTTTCAGCTGCAAGGGGAGAGTCAAAAGAGTTGCACAAGGGGAGAAGCTTTAAGATGTGCTTGCTTTGTCTTTGTCTTTGGTTCGTTTAGGGAAGTTCAAAGAAACCGGAAGAGAGCGCACTTAATAAGAGTAGTTGTGCTGTTCGCTCCAGAGATCTTTATTGATAATAACTCCTCCTCGGTATGGCACAGTCGGCCAAGAGAAAAACAAGTTCATTCGTAGCAAACAAGTTCAATTTCATTCCAAGAGTGAATGGCGAATGCAATTAGTATTTCTCAATAGTTAAATAACTTCCATGGGATGCGAGAGTCTTGGTTTCTTCGGTTAGGGAAGTACACCTATCAGAAGGGAAGAAATCCAAGCAAACGCAACGAATGAACCGGATCCATCCTGAAAGTCAAGGTACGAGCCATAGGATGCTCGTGAAGGGGAGAGCACCTATCAAGTTGTGAATTCGATCGAAAAAAGGGGAACTAAAGGAGTGGCTCGGAAAGATAATCATACTCTTAGGAAAGGGATGTCCCAAGAACAGTATAAGTATAAGCGCGCCTTATTGCACCTTTCATTTCATTTGATCCAGTAAGCTCTCCTCAAGAGTCTTAGGGAGGTTAGACACCCAATCGCATTTGATTGAGCTAGATTAAGAGTCCCGTCCGATCGTTTATATGATCTTCTCAGATCTTATCTTCCCTTTCAGCTTACCTTCGCAAATCTTGATTATTAATCCTCTCTCCTAATATCCTCTCTCGCTGTCGCTCGACTCTCTTGCCTGATCTTCCCTCTTACCCCTTGAAGCTTCCCTTCGCAATCATCTGTAAATTAGTGTTATATTATAGTAGAGGTCAAGGAGAGCAAAGATCAAAGCAGCCAATCAACATGCTACGGGAACATCAACAACTACTTGGCACAGATCGCAGTGATGAAACTAAAAAAGCGTACGGAACTGAATAAACTATCAAACCGGAAACAACTTGATCATTTCATTTAACAGAAAGAATGAAAGTGAAAGTGTCCTCTAATGGAAGCACGCTGGTGCCCTACCAGCCCCTTCTCCTCTTGTTGCGGTCGCTCGAGCAACTCAGCTACTCGTCACGATTTTATACGAAGCCTGGGCCTGGTCTTAGTGGCGTCCTATGGTCTGAGTGGCGTCCTAAGTCCGGCTTGAGTCCTCCTTCGATGCATGGTGCGGCCTAGTGGCAGGAATACCTAAACCTACCCTCTTTCTCTTTCAAGACCCGGATCTAAGCGAGGTAGCTCGACCATTAGGGTCAGAGTTCATGGCCGATAGTCAATTAGGAAGGGAACTTCGACTTACTATTTCCCAAAGCCTTCTATTGTAAGTGCCAACTATAGGAGATGGCCGACTATCCGATGGCCCACGACTGCAGCGGTTGAATGTTGGAGCGAATGAGAATGCTTGAATGGCTCTACCGATAGGTGCGAATGAGCTTACAATATTCGTTCATTCCCCACGACTGACTGCAGCGGTTTCATTCTGGGACGAGCACTTTGGCGTTACGACGGGGCTCAGTGTTAAGTGTTTATCGACCGTGACGTTAGGTACGAGCGCTGCGACGTGCCGCAAGCAGTCGAATGGTTTGGGATACCAATTACAGGAGTTCATTCCAACTGACTATAAATCAAATAAAGCTCTCTTCTCTTCACTTGATAAAGAAGAAAATATTGATCTCATCTCCTCTTATTCAACTCACTGGACTTAGCAAAGTATGCGTATCGCGCAGTAAACGACAAGGGAATGAACTAAGGAATGAACGACTCTCAGAGCTCGACCCCTCTCCCCAGCAACTTACTAACAGGGTCCCAATTTCATGGCTATTCAAAACTCCGAAAGATCTACCCCTCTGGCCCTCAGCTACCGTCGTGAATATAGTGATTCAAAAAACACACTATGAAAGAATCCAGCAGAAACCAGTATTGCGTGAATGGCGCCATTCAAAACGTAGAAAGATCTGCCCGTGGGGGTCGAGACGTCGAATACTTTATCGTTCGTCGTTCTCACTCGCCCCTAACTATATAAGATAAGCGATCCCAGCACCAGCAGATTACAGTATTGCGTGAATGGCTGAGGAAGATCAGATATAAGTTCGTCTTCCCCGCTCCCTGTATTCAGCTCCCCGTGCTCTTACTTCAGCTGCCCTAACCTAACCGCTCCGTGGGCTAGCAATACAATATTTAAACCATTAACTCTAACACGTCGCGATGCTCGTTCCTCATACGGGAATAATATCAAATCCATGGAGCTACGCCTAATGAACAACAGGAGCGAATGATAATGACGCGCTGCTGTTTTGTCTTTGTCTTTTCCCGTGCCGAACGAGTACTTCTTGAACGAATTGAATTCCATCTCTTTATATTTATCTTTCCATGGAATCTGAATCAATATCTTAGAAGAATAAGGGAAGATATTTCTCTTGGTGCCTAGCCTTATTGAGAAGGAAAGCTATCAACTCACTCTTGTAATTCAGATCTTTCTCAGCCGGGGCATAATTAATATATGACTAAAAGGGGTGCCTAAAACTAGAAGCAATTGAACTCAGTCTCCTCTCCCCCACTGCCCGAACCCGAACAGAGATAGAATAATCATTGCCTTGCGCTACGAACTCTTTGCATTAACTCTTAATCAACAGGTGCTACGCCGAGGTCTCCAACAGCTTGAGTCTAGGCTGGCTATACGCAGCCGGAGTGTTCACTATCTTGTAGTTCTGATCAGCACAGGGAAGCATTCAAAACTCTTAGTGGGGGGGATCCCATGAAAGGAAGGGAATAGGGAATACTCTACCGGGATTCAAAAAGAGGGACGAACGCTAACTTATTGATAGGAGAAAAACACGGGAACAAGCTCAAAAGCACGGGCAAAAGAACCATGAACTTTTTCTGGAGCAGCTTATGTGTATCTTCATTCCGCTCCTTGGAGCTGAGTTGGAGATCCTTTCCCGTTCAAACTCTCCCGAGTCCGTAGCTGCAGTTGGAAAGAGTCCCGACCCCTCTAGTTTAAGGTCCCCTCATTTCCCGTCCCCTCCGCTTTCCCTTCTTGGAATGCCCTCTTAATCTACCCCAGGTACGCCTACTAGATTAAATCAAGGCCCGAGGCATCGACGGGGTGACGCGCCTAAACCGGAAGAGATGAGACTCACTAAGCAACGGGAATGAAAGGGCCGAGTATAACGACGGGGCAAGAACTTCAAGCATGTTAGACTCGGATTCGGCTGCTATTTAGTTGTTGCTATTCTTTTTCTTTCCTTTCTCAGTTGGGTTGGATCCCGATAGCGTACATTAGGATAAGGATAAAGAGACTGGCACCAGACCTGCTTCAACATGTCATTTGTGCCGAACTATTACTTATAGGAATTCTTTCTTCTCGTCTCGTGAATCCGGAAATGGAAAGGTAGTTGTAGCCATTCACGACTCAATTAAAGGGGCATGATTAAGATTTTAATATGTTAGATCCCGTCCAGCTCCACTCAGCGTAACTTCATTCTTTTGTCTTCGGCTTGTTTGAATGTCCTCGCGTGAAGAATTGTTTGCTACGTGAAATTAATATAATATAAGAGTAGTTGGTATCGCAAGATAGCTCAAAGAAACCTTGACTTGAATTTAAGGGTAGATCTGTCGTAGGAAAGTAGGAAAGTAGGAAATGTTTGGAGTCTAAATTCCCTTTGGGGCAATTGTAGACTACTTAATTTCGGGGCCATTTATACTCCTTCATGAACGACTGTTGCTGGGATCGCCATAAACATAAGTTAGGTGCGAGTGACAACGACGCCGATAGCTCGCAATACAATTAACATTAAGGGCAATTGCTATAAGTAAGGATCGACCGATAGGGAGATAGAGAGGGACGATTCCATAGGGTGCGATAGTGACGTGGCGGGCCATTTAGACTCCTTCCATTTAGACTATCCGATGCATACCGCGGAAAATAGGCCACCGAGAGGGTTGATTTAGCATTCTATGAGTCGCCGGCTATGACAAGAGAATAAGAAATAAGAAGAGGAGTTCACAAAGCATATTCAGTTAGAGTGAGACTCGAGGCTGCTTCTTTTCGTGCTAGTTAGACTCATGGCTGAATGTGTGCTTGTTCGAGTTAGACTCTTAAGATGATCTTTTCTGTCTTTTTTCTCTATAAATGAGTAACTTTGCTATTCCATTTGCAAGGACAGCCAATGGTACCGATGCGTAGTCGGGAGCCAATAACTCATTGTGCGAGTGAAAAGATAAGCTTTTTCTTTCGGTGCTCTTTTCGAGTCCCTTCCTTCCTCTTTTTCCCTCCACCATCAAAGCACTTGAGTGCGATGTCCCAACCCCCGTGAGGGGGACAGCGGTTGGATAGAGCAGAGCGACGTGCGCATGAGACTTTATCGAGCGAGAGAGAATGCCGGTGAGGTTGCGACTTATCACTTTCCCAATCTATCCTATTTCAGGGCATTGCCCAACCCCAAAGGCGAAAGCCCAACAACCAATAGAGAAGGGCAAAGCCCCTCAAGCAAAGGGGCCCCTACAGACGAGCCAAGCCAGAATGCATGGTCGTAGTGGTCTCAGTCGAAGGCGGGTCCCATTCACTCCCGGTGCATGAAGGGAAGGGCATTGCCCCATTCACGACGAAAAAAAAAAAGCACATCATGTGCGTATAGACGGGTGAATGTGCGATAGTGTGCGACTCCTCTTATGGAAAGCGAAAGCTAACTGGAAAAAGCACGAAAAAAGTTCAGTGAAAGCGCAAGAGAGGGAATATGCGATAGTATAGCGACGGGGACAGAAAAAGCACATCATGTGCGTATATCGGACTGGGCATTGCGTGAATGTAGAGTGAACCATTCAAGACAGAGTTGAAAACGGAGATTCCTTGATGCCGTTCGCTTGACGTGAGGTCATTCCGCCTATACCCATCATATGATGAGCTTTGGATCAAATGGTGCCTAGCCGGGTCTGTACACACCTTATGAGTCGAGTGTACCAAAAGGGATCGGATAAAAGCACGATGCGCGTCCAACGGCAACAAAGACCTTGACCCGTCCCTTTCCCCCATTATCAAACAAAAACCGGAGATCCTTCCGCCCTATCATTTATCGTAGGCTGGGCCGTCGTAATCAAATTATCCAGCCGTCTCAGCAGCACCTTTACGATCGTACTGACTCCAACTATCATTCCCAACCGTAGGCTCCCACCGAGCTTGGTTCGAAGCATCTTCGTTTAGCAACTCCGGACTTATCAAGCGCTCTTCCTCTCTTCTCACTTGCTGGATGAGCTGTTCTTGTTCCTTCTCGAGATCCAGGATCCGTTCTATGACTGGCTCTGTTGGCATGCCCCGCTCTTCGCGCCAGCACACTTGGCGTTCGAACTCCTCACCCTAGATTTGATCAAGTCTCTTCTCTTCTGCAATAGTTCTATCCCTGAGGAGTGATAATATACGCGGTCTTCATGTTTCACGGCTGGAACAGCGGCATTCACCGTAGCAGTTTCGTTCAACGAAGGAGCAGCAGTGGTATTGTCAGCATTTGGAGACCCTTCTTTCCACTTCCTTTCTTTGGCAAATGCCAAGGCTTCTTGCCATCTTCGATCAAAGTCTGGATCCTCTGGTAACTCTGGTTCGTCCGACCGTACTTCAACAGGAAGATCAGGTTGGGCGGGCTCTTGATCATCGTAAAGAGATCTATCAATTGAGTGGCTATCTGGCTTCGCCACCTGCCCAGACGATCGAATCGAACTTCCGTAAGTTCTCCGGCAGCAGGATCCCGCCTATCTACTTTACTTTTCTTAGTCCAGGGACGCCTTTATTGATGAGAGAATTGATCGCTATGTGTCCTAGTTGATTCGTCTGGTTTAGGAACACCCAGCTGTGTAGCCTCGGCTTCTTCCTGTGCTAGTGCTTTAAGGGCCAGTTCTAATTGTTCTTTCAATTGTTCTCGGATTCTTTGTAGTGGAGTGGCTTTGCTGTTAAAGTCTGCTATTAGTGCGCTCACTTCCCTCCTTTTCTTAGCGATTAGTCGATCACTGACGTAACTGTCCGTTAGTCTATCTATCTGTTCGTCCAAGAAGTCTATTTTATCTTTATAAAGGACTCTGAGCCTTTCGATTCTGCCTTCGTTCTCGTGAATGAGCCTTTCTATTTCCCGTTTGGCTGTAGCCCGGGCAAGGGATATCTATTCTTGGAGGAAGCGATCAGATGAATCAGATCTTGGGTTGGCCTTTGAGTTGCCCTTCCTTTGAAAGGAGCTTCTCGCCCTCAGCTCTTTTTCCGGCTTTACCGATTAGATCAGTTTAGACCGGATTGGCTAGTGCCCTTTAAGGCTGACCCTTTCCCTTTATCTTCCCCCCGATCCCACTCATTGTCTTCACCCGAGCGTCGATCTTCGAATTGCGTACAAAAGGAAGTTGCTGTCGGATTTCCCGATTAAGGTATGACAAGACCGCCGTGACACTCATCTATTCAACCCGACTTGACCTCCTCGAATGTGATCCCAACAGCTCGTAGTCATAGTCAAAGCTCGGGCTGAGGCTTCTTCACCCGGCCGGGCTTCAAAGTCAGAGTCGGAACTATTGAATTGAACCTCTTCCACTCGGGAAAGCTGCAGTCCTTCCTTACCTTTCATGGGATGAGACTGCCCCACTCTCTTTCTTGCTGTCTGGCTTTGTTGGTTGCTTTCTTCTAGCTGGAAAGAGTGCTGGAAGAGCCCTCCCCGTCTTAAGTTTAATGTGTGTGTGCACGAGCCAATTCAAGCTATAGCCCGCTCTCGCTTCTGTACTCTTTTTCCTATCTCTCTCTCGATATCCTTCTTTCATCCTTGCCATCTTCCCAACGAAATTGATTGGTACACCATCCATCCTGTGCTTGGTTCATGGGAACTGCAAGTTTGACAATCAAAGCTTGGGATATCTCATTTGATCTCAGCAAGCCGCTTCGCGCTCAAAGCGAAAGCCAGTCCAGTCTATGATCAGGCAATGGGGAGCTTCCCCTCTAGTAAGATTCTATCTCTTACTTGGGTTCCAAACCTGGTCTCTCGTGCCTAAGAATGCCTAACCCCGCTTCTCTGCGATCGAAGACCAATTCTGCCTGCTACAGATGCTTGATATGCGCGCATATGAGACGGATTGCTCCTTTATTCTAGCCTCTCCTCTCCTTTAGTCGAGCTGCTTCGCACCTCTTTACTAGCAGGGAACGAGCTACCCGAGCTCTAGCGGGACTTGGTTAGGTTTGGACTCTTCCGCCTGCTCGCCTGAAGCCTTTCCGCCTAGCAGTCTTTCCGCTAATGCCAGCTCCGCCCGAACTATAGAAAATAGGTCCACATCGGTCTATCAGACTTTTCCTCTATTGAAGCTTTCTTCCTTAGCAACTATAGAATAGATACGAGTTAAGATAGGGTTTTTTTACACCCAGCAGGCCGATTAGACATTCTGACCTCTTGTTCGGAGATGCTAACTTCTATCCATACTGAAGCTGCGTAGCCACACTATAACAAAGGGCCTTCCCCGTTCAGGCGAAGACTAAGTCTAAGTAGCGATCTCTGCGTGATAGCATAGCTCAGTAGCTTCTGGGGTTATACCCTATAGAAAAGAAAAGGCCCTTTCGGACGGCTTTGTAGCTGCTGTAGTAGATACGGGGTTTCCACAGTAGGTTATAAGGGCTGGTTTGAGGACTGGCTTTAGTCTCGAGACGGAAGCAGTCTTCAATAGAGCAGCTGGTATACCTATTTTCCCAACAAGAGGAAAGGCTTTTAGTTAGCTGCTTCAGTCTGGATCGATGTTAGCCTGTTCTGGAAAGATCGAAGTTTTCTTTTCCCAAAGAGGGAAGGGACTGAGTTCCTGTCCTGCAATCACTAGCTATAAAGCCAAAGCAGGAATACCAACTAGTAGTCTCGCAGTCTTCGACGTAACCTTTCACCAAGGGAATAGTCTTCTCTGCCTAGGAGGAATATTGCCTAAGAGGAATATTGGATCCCAGGAAGCTTCCGGAGGGGTCTTCCTCAAGGAGGAACCGTAGCTACATGATGTGCCTACACCCTCCCCTGGATTTAATTCAGCTTTCCTCCCCTCTCTCCCGACTTGCTTAGCCGACTGACCATGAACTCCTTTGTCTGCACCCGCTAATTCAAACTAATTGTAGTGCGAGAACTTGCGCTGTCGTTCGCTCCTTTCTTTCTCTCCCTACCTGTTCGGCGTCACTCGGAGGAGTCGGTGCTTGAGCTAATCGCGTCTATTCAAGTAGATTGAGAAGAGAAAGCCACGCAGATCTCATTCTCACTTCTTTCTCTGAAAGCTTCCACTCTATGAGGTTGATCTGTAGAATTCCTCAGAGATAGCCATGAGAAAGCTACTTGAAAGGGGGTAATCCTATCTCTCCCTGCGCAGCTAGCTAAGTTTGGACTGCTAGCACTGTGGAGTAAACTCTCTTCTCCTTACATGTTGACTGATCGGACCGCCGGCGGACTCCTAACCGTGCCTTCCTAGGGGTTTCTCTGCTCTGCCCTCTCTTACTCGTGGATTGGCTGCTCTGAATTGGCATATGGTGCACTTGAGCTCGAGTCACACTAGCAGCTTCCCAAGGAAGTTTTCTTTCCTTCGATCCGATGCGATATAGTATATAGAGTGATTCCAGCTACTTTAATTCGAGGAAGGAAGATAGCGTCAGTCATTCTTATAACGACTCCTCCCTTTTGCAGCACTGCACGCCCTGCTATAGTGTTCTACTGAGCTCCATTTCTAGCTGGTGAGATCCTTTTCTTTATTAAATGAGAATGACTCCTTTTTTTCCGGATTCTCAAACCATTACTGATTCTAGTGGAAGATAACACATAAGTCTATTGGTGCTCCGCCGCTCTTGATTGATTCCCGAGACCCGTGGGTTACATTCCTCATAGGTGCAAGCTCTGCAAGGGAGCAAGAGGCCTAGTCATAGAACTTGATAGGAAGGAAAAAATGCACCAACACAATAATCCACCCTTTAGGGGAAAAAAACCCAAAAAAAGAATAAGAGCTCTTTCTGTACCACTTTGTAACGCAGTGAATCGCTCCTGACTCTGCTCCTTGTTTTGTGCTCTCCCATCCTTGATGAAGTCGGCATGCTATGTTGTGGCTTCGTTCTGCCATGCGATCTTTCATTCCCAACTTCAATGCTTTTCTTCGCTCCTCGGAGTTACGGGTCCAAACCAAAGTAAACTTCTTCGTCCATCGGCTTCATTACATTCGCTCCTTCTTCGACATCAGTCCCAAAAGTGGGCATGCACGTCCCATTCTTGACGTTGCTCTCACTCATAGTCCTTTCACCCACGGAGCGGTTGGAACGCAGTGAATCGCTCCGCATCTTCTCTGCGACACTCAGAAGTATCAAGATCGTCAGCTTAGTGGAGCAAAGCTCATTCATCGTTTCACTCGCTCCTTGATTCGGTGCTGCTCATTATATAATGGAATGGGTGCGGGGCTCCCTCTACCCTCTCTTGCTATCTCCCCAGGCCTATGCGCTTGCTCTCACTTCGACCTCTCTGCCTAGTCTGCTTGCTCTCACTGCCTTCCCTCATTGGCTTTAGTTCGCTTAGCCCGGCTCTCTTAATTAGGTGCTCTGTCTGTCTTTCGTGCGCTTCGGTACTTCTCTTCCCCCACGTACTCCTATTGTATTGGAAAGCAACCGTTGTTGGATAAGTCAGCCACGGAAGGGGTTAGCTTGCTCAAGTTCCTAACTTCCCTTTTCTTTCCCATGAAACCATCCACTTCATTCTGATCATTCTATTATCAATTTCACTGCTCGAATGATGAAGAAGGGCAGAACTTTACTTTCTAATGATCAATTTCACGACTGATATTCATGGACGGGACTCTATGAATGAAGAAAGATCTATCCATGAATGGTGCGGAGCGAAGACTGACTCCATTCGACGCATCCCATAGAAGAAAGGAAAGTGCTATAGCTCTTTCTAACCTAACTAAATATAGTATATAGTTACTCAAATCCAACAGAAGCGTCAGACTCGGCGAGCAACTAACACTTGATTTTGATGCATCCAGGTCAGAACCCAGGGACTGAGAATCTTGAGTGGGCTGCCTTATCCTCATCAAGAGTGAGTTGGAGTGAGGACCTCAGTTCCGAGAAGGAGCTCGACTCGACTGAGATGAACCTTTACCTTTCAGCAGCGGATTCCCGGACTCTGGTTGGAGACTCTGAAGCTTGATCTTTCACTCCTAGCCTGCCTAAAAGGCCAGTCTCACTATAAACAGTTAAGTAAGAAGTAGGTGGTACCGAAGGGATCTTATCTTATTCACGGTAAGAAAGAAGGAGCGCATCCACGCTTTGCCTTCTAAGGAGATAGCCTTAACACCCTATGGACACGTTGATAGAGCTGATCGACCCCTCTAGATCCGAGTACAGAATTCCATTGCTCTTTGAAGAAATGCCCAATAAGGATAGCCTAACCACATAATCAAAGAAGGACCCCCTGGCCAGGGTTTACTAGCAAGAACAAAACTGAATGTCCCGAAGAACTAGTGTCATATCTACTTCTACTGCCTCCATAACTGTGCTCTTCTTCCATACAGAATTATCTGACTGACATTTGCTGTCCTCCTTGTATCCGCTCTTTTCTCCTCTTCCGTCGCTACTTTATTTCGACCCGTGAATCGCTCCCTAACGTGCTTTATTTAGAACCCGTGACGCGAAGCTCTTGTAAATCCCACGGAGCGGTCCTTTCTTTATAACCCATAACTTTCTTTATTGTAGCGAAGAACTTCATTGGGCTTTAATTACGAAGTTGGACTAAACCTTCGCCTCCCCTCAGCCCTGGTCGGGTCCTTCCTAGTGGGCTCAGGAGATGAACTTGATTTAAGCCAAGTCCAGAGCCCCTTCGCTCCATTATTTTTTCAAATAGAAAGATGGAAATGGTGCAATGCACTCAATCATCATTGAATTGATAGCTCAGAACGGATCGAAGTTGGGGATAGCATGGGGAGAGATCTATCTGCGCAAGAGAAATGGCGATTAATCTTCACTGAGTTCATGGTAGAGGGGAGCCGACGGGAAGCTGATTTGAATGAAAGCGCTATCGTGAGATGAATGAAAGGAGCGGTGATAACTAAGCAGAGCGGAGACTCGGATCAGAAGTAGGAGAGCAAAGCGGAAGCGAACGGGGAGATAAAGATCTCCCAGACATGGAGTGGCAATGGCTCACTGGATAGAGATAGAGGGGGGGTGAACGACAGTGACGCGGGACGGGAAGAGGGAGCAGGCACGGAAGATGGTCAAGTAGGAGCGGGTGCCCGGACTGAGATAGCCGACGGGGGCCGCATAGCTTCCATTGAGACGGGGGGGATATCCGCATAGCATCCATATAAGAGGCATATCCCCTTCTCCATCAGGGCACTTCCGACCACTACTTTATGATAAAGAAGGGGCACAGAGAGGATCGAAGAGGGAACGCTTTATTCAATCCGTAGATTATTCAAGGCAAGGAAGGTCCGCCTACCGAACTCTTTCAAGATCTGAAAAGCATCCTTTGAGTTCTTACGTCCTGTCGAAGTTGAATGCAGAAACTTCCCAGGGGAGCAGATTAGATTCAACGGATCCTATCGCCGCATTACTGATTAGGATGGGATTCCATTAGTAGACAGCCTATGCTGAAGCCGAACTCGAAGTGCATTGCATTTATAAGAGGTCGGTACAGACTGATCAAGCTCAGTGTATTAGAGGGCGGTGCATGGCAGCAAGAACAACGATAGATGGCTTAGGAACCAGACTGATCTGGCCCTGACGTTAAGTGCACCCGCTACAGTCTGCATTGAATGGGTAGAGTTGAAGGGCATCTCTGGCAGAGCTTCTTGTCCAATAAGTTCCGGGAGAGTAGGACTGATGAGTGGGAGGGATCTGATCATAGCTTCCTTCCCATCCCAATAAGAATAGGTACCTGAACTAGGGGTTTAGCTGCTATCCCATGGACTAGTTTGAGGACGGCTAACCAAGAGAGGATTGCTTGTACTCTGCTGTAGTTGGTGCCTTGCCTTTAAGAATAATGGCTCCTTATAGAGGGTCCTGTGCTTGATGAGAAAGCGGCAGAGACCTTGCATGATGGCTCAGAGTGGGACGGTGCCCAGCTACATGTCCTGAAAGAATGTGTTGGCTCATTTGTATGATGAGCTCTCCACAGATTGATGTGTTGGAAAATGGAATGGAATGAGGATCCGCCCTTTAGCATTGCAGGCACCATGAGGGAATGCTGCTTGGAATCACCTTAGGAGGCAGATGAGTAGCCTAGTCTTCCACACGAAAGGAGGTTGAGACTCTTCATTGTTGAACCAAATCAAACCACAAAGAAAATGCCATTCTTTCCTTATGCTTTTGGATCTTATCCCAGAGGGTGCACAGGTGCGACAGTGTATAAGTCAGTAGGAAGAGCTTCAAATAGAGAGAGAATGCCCGATGGGGGAGCCTCGGTCTCATCTTTATTTAGAATTTGATCACATACTCGTCGTTGAGTTCATTTGATGTTGAACTTGTGAGAGTTAAAGAAAGCAATTAGCCAGAGTAGGCCGGGTGCCCGGGAGAGAAAGAGAAAGAGAATGAGAGTCACCTTCCGCGAACAAGAATGAAGGAAGAAATGCTGTCAGAATTCACGGATCAACCAGTGCCAAACAATAACTTCCGGATCCACCAGTGCCGGCAGTGCTAGTTCGATCAAATCAGATCAGAGAAGGCTACCAGTTCATCTGCTTCCACCTTACACCAAGGCTGTCAGGAAGGGTAGGCTGATGGGCACTCTGGACTTGATGCCTGGGATGAATGCGCCGCTATGGAAGGGGAGCGAGCAGAGCTACTCTTAGATAATGAGCAGGTGCGACAACCAGGTCTAAGAAGTGCTATTTCCAAGCTAGAATAAGTGCTATTTCATGCATTTCCAAGTTCTATTTCTTGTCTTGCTCACTTGCTATTTCTTGCTCAATCGGTCGGCAGAGGTAGCAGAAGTCACTACGCTAGGGACGTCGGGGTAGACGGGAACGCTAGTAGGAGGTCTAATCCCAAAGACTGAGATCTGGTACCAGCGAGGCGAGGTGGAATACTTCACTATCTATGCGAGGAAGGAAGAACAGTGACAAGCGAACTACGTGACTATGAGGAGCGAATGTAATGACGCCGGTCGATAAAGAAATGGATGAGAGTTCTCTCTTTAAGTGAAGTTCAGATCATGTCTTTTGAAGGGAGTAGGGTTCCCAGTCTGGCATGCAAGGGGATCTCCAGGTCGGTCGGTAGAGGACTATGATGAGTAGTTGCGTAGTCGAAGCAGTTCGGTAGGCTTTGTTGCTAATGAGTGAAGGTGATCGAAGAGAAAAGAGGGCTAGAGGAGTATCTGCCTCCCCTCTCCAACTCAGTAATTGAATGATTATCAAAGTCGAGTCAAAAAAAGCCGGAAACACTAACATTGGGTACCCTGGATTTCATTCAGCTTTCCCCCCCTTAGGTGTATGATGTATCTGTGATAGAGAGCAAGGGAACATTTGTTCTAGCTATGTTTCGGAGTGAGGGGCACGAGACGAGGGAGGGATAGTGGAAGCGATCGCAATAGGTATGGAGCCTGGGGATAGTGGAAGCGATGTTAGCGCAATACAATACAATAGGTATGGAGCCTGGCCTTATATGGGAATTGGGATGAGGACCTAGCTAGGAGTTTATCTTTCTCTGTTCTTGTCTGCTCTGTAGAAGTGTGAGTTTTCGCTATTACCTGAGTTTTGACTATTCACTGAATGAGAGGTCTGCCCTTCTTTCTGTGGAAGTTGGAGGGAGAATGATTAAGGAGCTAGACTCGCGAAGAACAGTCAAGTGGATGGAAATAGCATACATAAATAGAGCCAAGCCCTCCGTTTGAAACTCCCATATTATACTGGAGTCAAAATTATTGCATCTTGGGCCAAGACCCTATTCCTTAGCTTAATGAGTTTCCATGCATCTTTCATATCCGGGGATGTGGGAATTTAGAGATGCCATCCATCTACACGACACGATTTAAGCAAAGAGTAGAGAGAGCTAAGCTATCATACAAACTCAAAAGAAAAGATATTAAAAAGCCTAGCGTAGGCCGTCTAAATCAATCTTTTGCGGAAGAGCGGCTTCTGTTAAAACCTGCATTGACTGGAAGGGAAGGGCCGAGCAGAGCGACGTGGGAAGATAGGATAGAGAATCAGAACCTATGTTAGCCATAAGTCAATAAAAAGGGGCAGGCCAAGAACCCGACTTCACACCCGGAGCCCTTTTCCCGATTCAATAAAAAGCGCCTATGTCTGATGACTGGACGATCCATTTTGATGGCACTATGAATAAAGAGGGAAGCGGTGTAGGAGTCGTGCTTATATCGCCAGAGATGACCAGGATCCCATTGGCCTGAAAGTAGAGTTTCCCATGTTTGTACGGCTTAATACGAAGCTTGCAGCTGGGCTCAAGTAATTGGAGGGGGCTTGGAGAACGAAATCTAAACTTATAAAAGCTCATTGAGAAAGAAGACTATCTCCCGAGGTCGCCCCCGTCCCCCCCATGCAGAACAAATGGACCCGAAAGAAAGAGATGAAGAGTGCGATGGGCTCCCCATGTAAAGAGACTGAATTCAGTACTGAATTAATAGAGGATCGCACATTCCCTGAGTACGCAAGAGCCCGACATACCATACGGAGGTTAGCAAGGCGGGGGTGAGACTCAATCTGACAGGTCTGACTGAGGTCTCTTCATGAGTCAGAAGTCAGCGTCAGCCTTATGCAAAAGTGAGATAACCTCTCTTATCTAGTGAAACTCTCACTAGTATCCTAATCCAGCAATGACTATAGTCTCTCTAACCCTCTAATTAGCCCAATGGACAAGGCTTCTTTTGAATTCTTTACTTTATTTTCGGCCTCTCGTAAGGCAGTCGGGGCAGTTCTGGATTTATGCTTTCGCGCTTCCGCTTTCATTGGGCCTTCCACTCCGTCAGAGGTGATGGGTTCTCTGGTGGAAATTCGTCGGCCGGACAGCGCAAGCCCTTTTTCCGGTGGAAAGACATTCGCTGGAACTTGAATGAAGCATAATATGGAAATTGGAAGCACTGATGATAAGCGGGCCAACACTTCGTGCAACCACGGCCTTCTGTTTGAACGACGACTGCAAGGACCACGAATTCTATCAATGAACTTGCACCACTTTGATATAGGTAGTGCCCAAGACATCCCTCGACGCGTCATCGTAAGCACGCACACGCAAAAAAATCTCCTACGAGGATGCGGGGTCTATACCTACGCTCTCATATTAGCTTACATAGCTTATAGGCTTCCTTCCTTGCTGCACTCATTCACTCCGGAAGTGACTATTTTACTTTCTTATACTAGCTATTTAAAGATCTACCGCTCCGTGGGCTGTTCATCTACACTGGATCTATTCTTGTTCAAGAAGGGTAGACCTTGGTCACTCCTCGTAGGGGTTGGAAGTAAACTACCCCTCTAAGGAGAAGCGTCAGACGGGGGGCAGTTCCGTCTAGGCCTCTAAGACAGCTGTTACCTCTTCAACTCCTCTCTGCCGAGCAGTGATTCCACCTTCCAAGCTAGTTCCTCATCAACAGGCCAGAATGAAGAAGCAGGGTTCCAAACCTGTGAACAGACGCCTGGGTCATGATCCAAGACGCCTGATAAAGTAGAATATATGGGTCGGGGGCGGACGCCATGACTTGCTTGACTATAAAGAGAATAGTAATAAGGTCTTGAGTGGAGCATATCAGTGAATTATAGGACTTCCATCTTAATTACAAAAAAAAAAGGTCAGGTGTCAAGGGGCTAGTGTGGGGCGTCCAGCTAATAGAATAGGGTCGGCCTGTCTGATAAGGGCGAAGGCGTCGGCAGAGGAGTCCATTCCATAAATAAGGAATATAATAGAAAGCCCCTTTAAAGGAAGGGCGAAAAGAAGGGTGCTTTGGCCCATTGGTCTGTGCCCTGTGATCTTGATCAAACTCCTCTTAATTTGATGGAAAGAGGATAGGCTGTGGTCTCTGCTTGTCTTGTGGGGTTCAGGTAGGGTAGGGCAAGTTACCCTTCTAGTAGCCTTCTTCCAAGGCGAGGCCCCTTTTTAGGGGGGGAGGAAAGTGGGAAAGTGGGTTTCCTCCAATTTTTGGCAGACTCTCCTGCCTCCGGGTGTAATAGAAGAAAGATTTTGTTGAAGCTGAGCGTTCACCTTAGTGGCACCTCTGACCTCAGATGCATGTGTTAAGCATAAGGCTTAAGTAGCATGATTTGACCCGAAGCAAAGTTCAATCTTCCACTCTTTTAAGTCATAAAGGATCGTGGGGCCTGACGCTTTTTTCTTCACTCGATTACTAAAGAGGACTCTTTTCTTATACGAAATTGAATAAGAGAATAAAGGTTTTGATTCGGGCAGTCGGACATTTTCAATGTCTTTTTTCTTGTAAGAGCGGGCGTAAGCTTATAGGCAGTAGCTAAGGGCTAAGAAGTTAGTTGTTTTTTTTGTCCTTCCTTAAAGCCTGAGGCTCCATAGGTATGCTTTCCAACTTTCAAAAGCTTTTTCACACATCAGACCCCTTTTTTTAGAAAGGCCTTTATTTAAGCATCAAAACAAGAGTGACAGGGGTACCAGTAAGTTACTTTATTTTTTTTACCGATTGTTGGCATCTATCTAATATCCCTTTCTTGCGCAAAGAGCTTATTCGAGCGCAGGATATGCGGAGTCATGAAAAAGAATAGCCACTTCCTTATCTACGCTATTTATTGAGTTTCCTCCCCTCGTGGGAAGTAGCTTTTTCTCTAATCGACTATTGAACCATCTCACCTTCAAGTCACTCGCTACCTTAAGTCATGCCTTTACTCCAAGAGCTTACTCGATGGGACTTGCCTTCCTAAAAGAATTTCCCTTGGCCTTGAGCCTGCTTCATCGCACTGCGCTAACGCCCTTATTAGAGTATACACTCTAGCTATAGAAAGAAAGCATTCTTCTGCTAGCTAGAGTGTATACTCTAGTTAGCAAGTTAGAAAAGAGAGTTCTAAAATAGGAGAGTTAAGATTCAATATCCCCACTAGACCTAAATAAAGAGTCTTCCTAGCCAACCTATCTAATGTTCCTACCATTGGTATTTATGCTCCAGCTAGTTCAGATTGCCTTCCTTCTCGTGCTGCTGCTCTGCCAATTTCAATTTGAGTTGCTTTCGAAAGAGAATAAGATCTTTTTGACACCCCGTTTGCTGCTCAAACCGTAGCAGGAAATGCTATTCGTACAGTAGTGGAAGCAGGGTACGCTAGAGGCGAAAGTAGTGATAAAGGGTCCTGGTCTCGGAAGAGATGCAGCATGACGAGCCAGAAGTGGTATACTATAAAGAAAGTTTCGTACATGACGTAACCCTTATCCTTATGCCCATTGGGAGGAGGGGTAGTTAGTTATCTCGGCATCGCGAAAAGCCCCAAAAAGCCATATCGCACGCTTCGGTCCGAAAGAACAACAATTGAACTGAATGAATGGACGTCTTCTATTATATATGATATGAATAGTTCATTCTCCTTCGCATCTCTATTCTTTCTTTATCTATGATTCGCTTCTTTCTCCCCCTTCGCTTTCTGAATGAGCTCGATCATTGATTGCATTTGCTCTGGTTCGTTCGCTCGTTCGTTGTACCATCCGGTCGTTCGCTCGTTCCTCGTGATTGTGCTCGCAGGTTCGTTCGATCAGGGCATTCGCTCGTTCGCTCATTTCCTTGGTTTGCTGGTCTTTCTCGCTCGTAGCACGAGTCGTTTTTTCACTCGCTCGATCATGGCGTTCGTAGTTCGCTCCTGGGTTTTCGTTCGGATTCGTTGTACCAACTGCATTAGCCGGTGTCCTCTCGTGGGTGGTTCTTTCTATTGCGTTCTGTGTATTTGGTTTATTTCGTTCTATTATAGTGTGTTGTGTTCGCGTCAATAGCTTTTTTTGGCTTTCCTTTCATCCTATAGTTGGATGTCTTAGTTCTTACTGGTGATTCCGCTCGTAATTTGGGTGATTTTTTAGGTTCTTTGTGGCGGGCTCGTATCGCATCTATCATTTCTTTTCTTTTTAGTAAGAAGTGTCGCTACGCCCCTTGGTTTTCTCCTTGCTGTTGCTCTTTCTTGCCGCAATGTTTTGTAGGAGCTGGGTTCATTCCATCTTTTCATCTGCTCATGTCGATGTTTCGTGGGTATCATCCCTTTGTGGGGTCTTTGCGTATTCATTTCATGGTGGAACTTTCGTTCGCTCCACTCCTTCCCTCTTGAAATGTAGGGTAGGGCATTTCTTGCTAAGCTCGGCCGGGAGGACTACAATAAAGAAAATAAGAGGATCCGGTTCTCGACTTCGCTTGGGCTTTAGGTTCTGTTCGAGTCTTTTCTCCTTCGACTTCGCATTCGCTTGCTCTCTTTTAATGAAGCAGTCGTTGTTCTCTGCCGCTATGTCTAAGCCCCGCTACTCTTCTCCGACTTCGCTTGCTCCTCTCAAAGGCTCCTCGCTCATTCCGTTGGTTCAAACTCTTTCCCTACTCTTCCACTCTTGAGCAAGACATTCTTCCTCTTTCCAGTGCCTGGTCCAGCTATCGCAAACCGATAAAGCAAAGCAAGAAGTAAACCGAGCAATGAGCAATGATAAAGATAGGAAAAGCAAGCGAGTGAAACCATGAATGCGAAGTCGAATTTGCATAGAGAGAGAGCTTGCTAATTCAACACAAGAAGGTATGGTTAACGGACTTCGACTATAGGAGACCGACCTGCTATAGATCAGTGAGGCCTTCTCTACCATGCGTACGTACCTTTGGGACTGGATCCTTTAATGATAATATAAAGAAGAGTTGCCAAGACTTTGGAGCCACTTGCCGAGTGAGGCGGGGGAGACAGGAGTTGGAGAAGAAGCCCTCACCCCGGACACCGCATATTTCCCTACCTTAAGACCCCGGCTGCTATACTAGGTGCTAGGCCTGCGAAGGGAGTAGATGTTGAGGTGCAATCTCTTGAAAGTCCCTCTTTCAGAAGTATTATCAGAGCTCTCTCTTGATCTTGCTTGCTTGATTGATTCTCCTTCTTTTTCTCTTCCGGTCTGGCTGGATCTATCTCTATCTCAGATCGAATTCGACTTCGCATGATAAGTTATTCTTTTCGACTTCGCAAAAAATTATCTTTGATTGCGATGGCCGGCCTTGGTCTCCTTCGCATTGATTGCCTTGCCATGGAGATGGAGATGGAGGGGAGGGCTTAGACGAAGCGGGAGAGCCGAGATCCGGGACTCAAATCCAAGCAATGGGAAGAGAGTCCCCCGTGACTCTGATAAAGTCCTCAAAAGCTGGATCATCAGCCGAACAAGGATCTGGCAATGCCCCAGCAGCGAGAGCTCTTTGATCTCTTATGAGAGCACAGCCATTCAAGTGATTGAGTCTCCAATCGTTGTCACCAGCTCCGTGATCATGACAGCACCCGTTTTACTGATCTGCGGGAGCTTTACCAAGCTGTCTGAACGATAGAGGGATGCAATACGAACGATAGAGGGATGCAATACGAAGAAGGGCTTCCTCCCGAGACAGGCAAGATCATCCACCATAGCTGAGTTTCATGCTTGAGGCGGACTAGCTGAGTTTCATGCTATCTTATCAGTTCGACTCGCATGTGTTAAGCATCTAGCTAAGTGAGAGTTTGATGCTTGAGAAAGGTCTGAACAGCTGCACAGGTGGTCCGACTTGTCCGAGCCTCTGCTTGTCCCCGCACTTTTGGTCTTGTAGCGTTTCCACTCATGAAACTACTCCTGCCAAGTCAGTCCTCTATACATTCGATCCAAAACTAGCTTTGTCATGACTATGCCTATGCTCTATACTATAGAAACATTCGATCTGCTCTCTGACATTCGATCAAATGCTCTATTACTGAATGAAGAAGTGATAATAGATAGCTCATCCATTCAAACTAAAGAAAGACGGGAGCCATCTGATCGAATAAGGTTTTTCCGCTCGCTGCTTCGTGTCGGTTCGAATTTCCCCTCGAAGCTCTCTCGTGAGCTCAGCTTTAGTGCTTGCCATCTTTTTTGGTCGATTTCGCTTTCGTCATTTCGCAGTCGTTTTCGCTCATTTGTCAGGTCAGTTCGGGACACCTATGGAGGGAAGTGCGTGAGGAGCGCGGAGAGAGGGAAGTGCATGAGGACACCTATAGAGAGGGAAGTGCATGAGGACACCTATAGAGAGAGGGAAGTGCATGAGGAGCACGGCTGATGTGTAGGTGCTGACGCTTACTATCTAGCCGATCGGAAGGAAGAGGTCTTATTGTGGCAGAGACCTACTATTGCGACTACGGGGGACCGAAGAGAATGCGAAAGCTCATTCAGTTCAGAATAGTGCAGAAAGAGAGCTACTAAGATTGGACTCTTCGGAACACCTCACCCGAAAAGACCAGAGGTAGAGCAGCAGGGTTTGATAAAGAGATCAAGAGCCCTCCGGGCAATGCTTGGAGAGCTATGGGCATAGACGCACCACCACCTACACGAAAGAATTAAGAGAAACTCGATCCACAGGCACGCTTTTTAAAAGATCTAGAAGCAAGTAAACTCTCTCGTAGGGAAGTCCTTTTATCGTAAGGAAGCAATCTCATCTCGTGAAGTCCAATCTCTAAGGGAAGGTTGGAGTTCCCATCTCTAAAGGATGGTTTCCGTGAAGTCCGATGGGATGGTTTCTTCAGCTAAGAGTACTTCTTCAAGGAAGTTCTGTCTTGGTTCAAGGAGGTTCCTGAAGGATCCCCCGGCTCAGTGGTCGGAAGCTCGATTCCTTAGTGAGTGAGGCGGAAGCTCGATTCCTTAGTGAGGCAGAAGCCCGATTCATCGTGAGATAGCTAGGGGAGGAGGACTCTGACTGGGAAGGGAAGGTCGACGAGAGGTTTTATGTTCTGTCTCTCAAGTCTTCTCCGGACTTCGCCTTACTGATATGGCCCCGGTAGGCCTGGTTCAATCTACTCAATGCATACCGATGCCTAACCTGGCTAGTTCAATCTACTCAATGCATGCCGATGCCGAACCTGGTTCAATCTACTCAAATCATACCGATGCCTAACCTGGCTAGTTCAATCTACTCTACTCGTGCCGAAGACGATTATGATAAGGTGCCGAAGATGATAATGAATAAGGCAGGGAGAGTTTGAAAGGTGCCGAAGATGATAATGATAGGGCAGGGAGAGTTTGACCACCCGCCCAAGAGCAAGCCCACCGCTGACGGCCGACATGAAGAAGACAGACCGCCCTGTCGCGAGCCGACATGAAGAAGACAGACCGCCCTGTCGCGAGCCACAACTCTGCTCGTGAGGAACCACCCAGCCGAGAGCTAAACCATGAGAAGCAGAACGGAAGCAGCAGATGCCGACCAGCGAGTGGAATGAGATGATCTCTGAGGCGGGAAAGACAACCAATACTCATATGAAAGGCGGGGACGGGAATGGATCAGATGTATGCATAGCTAAGCCTATTTGAGAGCTCGGTATGATAGTTGTTAACGAACGATAGGTGCGAAGCAGTGCAACGACGGACGAAGACTCATATTGGATAGATAGAACAGTAGCTATCGGGAGAGTCTCAGCGACAGATCAATTCATAGAAAAAGCGAAGTCGAATGAATCCATCGACCATCTCTCGATATCCATCTCTCAGCATCAAGTCTAAGACACCCCTCTTAGCTAAGAGAATCCCCCAGAGTCCACTAAGAATAAGAAAGAATACCCCTGTTTTATACTCCCTCCCGAGCTCACAGAAATCCAATATATATCCATTCCAAGCCTTTTATTTTAGGAAAAAGTTCCCTATTATTGCCTTCTATCGGAGACTTACCATCTCATTCGAAGCGATCCTTTGCTCCCCTTGTCTCCGTAGGGTCCTTCCTCCTTTCGCTTCGCACCTAGCTTGGGTTTGACTTCGCAACTTTCGCTTGGCACTTTGACTTCGCCGGTCAGCAATCATAGTTCCCGTCCTCGGAATCAGAGTTGAAGTCAGAATCTCTATAAACTACCATTCACATTCACTCCTTAACTGACTTGCACAAACGCAATGTCCTGGCCTCCCGCCGACCAATAAGTCTTATTATACCTAAGAGCAGATGATGCACGATTGGATTGGATGATGAGTGACCTCGAGTTCAGGTTAATGTTTGTCTTTTGAGAGTCCCGACTGAAAGAATCACTCTTTCTCCTCTATCGCTACATTCCTTAGTTGCTCGATCAGATGTGCAGATAGCAAACTCTATAGGCCCGGCTTCCCTCACTCGTCCTCTGAATCGGGTTCTTAGGAAGATGGACTCTTGATACTCTTTTTACCTGTCAGCGTCTGCCTTGCCTTTACAAGGTTTTATAACGATAATGCCTTACTATGCCCTGGGAAAGGGAAAAGTGCGGAAGGAGCAAATGAGAATGACGCGCTAGTGATTTTGCAAGTCAATCTCCGACACAGCTTATTTCACTCCTAAATAAGGGAAACACTTTATGCTTAAAAAAAAAATCCCCTATTCAATGTGTTTGCTTCGGGCATTCAAACAAGACTTTAAGCGGTTGCCCTATTTTAGACAGTTGAATCGGCCTTTCTATCAAAGAGCCTAGCAAGAACTGACTCTGATTCCTTCACGTCGCTGTCGCTCGTCCCTTCTTGCACAAACCTCCCTTTGAGTGTCCTTCATGTGTGATATGATATTGATCCAGTTTACGGCAGCTTTCAAGTCATCAGTCCCTCTGCTCCTCTTTCGTGTCAGTGGGGTGAGTAGTTTAGCCTGTCTGGGCCTTGTCCCAATAGGTTCGATTCGGCCCCTCACTTCTTGCTAACAGTCTTCCACTGCTTCGACAGTCTATTCTGTGGCACAGGCTCCAAAGATTCTCTTTTCCAAGAACGTAAGGGTTGATCATTTCGTTCTCATCTCAGATGTCCATTCAACAAGATGGGGACGCTAACTCGTATTCGTCTTTTAAGACAAGAGCTCATAGGCAAGGAGAAATGGAGCATCCAGTGCTGTAAACACGGTTGTGCTTATCATACAACAAGGGAAGGATCTGGAAGTCAAGGTACGAGTGAGAACGACGTCTCGGCCATCACATGATAGAAAGTAGGGTTTCAACAAGAAAGAGAGTCCCGTACGATTAACCACGGAACAGAGCCAGGAGTTAGACAAACCCCTCTTGGTCGAGCTAAGGTCCTTCCTCTTTGAGGTCGGGAATCGCCTCGACTTCAGGCTCTTGCTCTTCCGAGTACCTCCTCCTCTATTATTAAGGAGCATAATTCATAACTCCTTATATGTCTATCCTTTCGCGTACTCATAATGAAACTTGATCTACGGAGCAGGGCACTAACTTTAAAGAAAGATATGCCTCCCGAAGGCAGACACTTTAAACAACTGGTTTGATGCCTTCTCTTTCCCACTTTCCTTCGTTCCTTGTTCTTTTGCTTGCCTAGCCCTTTACCGAGGAAAGCAGCGAGAGCTGGGAAAGGGGACTGCTTGAATCTGAACTCGTACTCGGAGCCAGTAAGTGGAGCGAAGCGGAGCGCGCAGTCGGGGAGCGGAACGGCCAAAGGAGAAGGATAAAGCGAAGAAAGCGCGGAATAGAGGCGGAGATTGCTAAATTCTTCAAATCCGCCCATCAGTCAGAGGCGGGGCAGGGCGGTTTAGATCAAAAGGAACAAGCGCCAGCGTCGTAAGCAAGATCCTAGGGGTAGGTCAGTTTCTTTCTTGGGTCACCCGCATAAGTGAACTCAGAGCTAGGACCCCACTCCGAGGTCAGAATGGAGAAGTAAGATGGATGGCCCGATCGATAAGTCCGAAGAACTATAATTGGTCGAGACTATGGACTCGAGAACAGCTCCAGCCTCGTGGGTCTCCAACCCTACCTACTGCTTTCGCCCTCAGATCTTTCTCGTAGCCTCTGGGGTACTTCTTTATGCTTCACTCAAGGAGTTTCTACTATCCGCTTCGGGTCTTATCCCATGCTGATCGAAGCGCTATCCCTTCTTATCCCCTCTTTGTACGAATCAGTCAGTCTTGGTCCGAATCTACACCCTTTCAGGAACTCAAGTAACCTGGAAGTTTCCTTGATCCGCTACTCCGAACTCATCTCTTCATGCTATGTCCGCAAGGCTATCCGAGTTCACAGGTGTCGTTGCTTATCCCCTTTGTTTCATATTGGCCTGGTGTGGTGTTCAGTGACTGGCCTTTTTCTTGTTGTTGTCGAGTGCCTGCTGACTTCTTTCTCCCATGCTTTCTGTTGGTCAACAACCAACCAAACCTCTCGTTTTTTCACAAATATGGTCTTATTATGCAATAAAAGAGGCCGCTGCTTGGGACTCGTTCGTGCCTCGTGGGAATATCGTCCTCGGCTCCTAGTGGTGCTACTTTCTTGTAATGGGTCGAGAGTCACTTCTCGCTTCTACGAAGAGTGAAAGGTAGTTCTATGGGAGATCCAGGAGGCTACTGACTCTGAATATGAAAAAAAAGGGGGGAAGAAGTTCAGTAAGTGAAGAAGGGGTGCGAACCGGGCCCGGTGATGAAGTGGGTGCGAGATCCTCCTTCCCTCTTCGCGGTATTTGATCCGATGGTGAAAGATCTCTCACTCATTAATCTCTTCCTCCCTGGCATAAGCTGGTATCGATCTCTCGGGTGGGGGGACTGATCTCTGTGACCCTTCTCTTACTAAAGAGTAGCCCACATGCCTTGGATGAGCGTCAGGGGCATATTGGCGAGAGTGTGAGTACTCTACGGATGAGAATCCACGGTATGAAAGACCTCTTTGCTCTTAAGCGGGCATAAATGAGAACCGATAGGACAAGAATTCTTTAATAGATCGCGAGATTAGGATCGGAAAAGGAAATGAGTCAGAGTTCATAGCCCCGCTCATGCAAGATGCTGTCCAATATCTTAATGGGTAGAGAACTCTTCTGAATCATCACCGTCTAAGGTGCTACGCGGGAAGGAACTGAAGATTCATTCACCGCAGTACTCGTCCAAGAACAGAAGGTTAGGAACTTTCAGTAGATCTTTCACTTATAAGTGTTAGGACTCCCGTGTCTTTATCCGGATCGGGATTGGATTCAGCTTTAGGCACAGGTGAGTGATAACAATTCATAGAACTATAAGAGGTTGTGATTCCCTTGATTTTAACCCGTCAAGTTAGATTTTTATGTCTATCTACAGAAGCAAGGGGTCTTGATTGGGCAAGTAAAGTAAGGAAAGGTGCGCAGCGTTCGTGCTCAATGGCTTGAAGAGGGCAGATAGGAAAGATGTAAGGGAGGAGCCTGGGGTCTTGGGGATGGGAGACCGATCTATTCTTGGGGTTAGAGGCACTCTCCTTATGAGTCTGAGGTACCACTCTCCATCAAATGAAGAAGGGCACAGGTTCGGCGAGGATAGGGTCCTAGGGGTTCAGTTCAGAATCAATGGAACGGGCTCTCTTGGAGTTGGGATCAGGACCTTTCTTTCGACCACCGGAGAGCTCTCTTTCTCTCTGGTCTTGGCTGGGGAATAACTTGAGGACCAGCTAGTGTAAGATATGGGAGTTTTTCCTTCAAAGTCTAAGAAGCATTAATTTCGTCCAGTTATTTGACAGCAACTCCTGGGAAGACTCTACTTGTTATTTGAGGCCGAGGAACTCCTGTAAAGTAGAATAGAGAAGGAGATCTCTATATCTATTTGCTAGGATCCGCATCTGCAGAAAGCACTGATGAAGTTGAGGCTTTTAATGCTCAGCTGCGGCTTCTGCTTCCTTATCTTTAATCTAGATCTGTGCAAGGGAAGAATCAAGGGAATTGGCCGCTATCTAAGATTAAACGAAACTCTGCTCACCTGAATTGGAGCTTGAAAGAGAGGAATCAGTACCAAGAGCCTTGCTTCCAACTACACTTCAATCTGCATCTGTTGGGAGTCTCCATTGCCGTTTCGACTGTCCCTTTCGGCTGTAATAGGGAGGAGTAGGGCTTTCTAGCTCAACTCTGGTTGAAGCCAACTGCTTTCTTTCCCTTGACCCCGGCCATCGCGATAGCATACTCTAAATGAACTGCCATTCTCGGACTGCTTTAGGTTCGTAAGGCTTCCCTTTCTTCACCCTTATAGTATGGATTGGGCCACCACAAGGGGGGTAGGGTCGATCGTATATTATGGGTCTCACATGTCTCCAGTTTACTCTTTTCATGTTGTAAGATCCACTCAACGCTTAGGTAGCAGAACATTAGAAAGCTCGTGAAGGGGCCGGAAATGGGTATCAGCTCGACCTGCTCTTGACTATTCTTCCTTCCCTTCGGGTGCTGGATAGATGAGACTTGAGATGCTGGTGTCCGTAGCTATCTTTCAGGAATGAACCAGTCGGGGATGCCCGTCCCAGTGGCATATAAAAGGGGGACCCGTGCCCCCAGTGGAGCAAAGTCGACGACTCCTCTCCATTTCTGCCTTAAACTTTTGCATATAAAAAAAGGATGTGCCCGCGAAGACAAGGCTTGACTGAAAAGGTAAAGAAAGAGATAGATGAGTATCGCCTACTAAGGCTCTATACTTTAAGAAGAGTGAAGGAGAAAGAGAGCGATTCGAGGCACCGGCCTGCTCTTGTGGCCCAGGGAAAGAGGACAAGGTTCTTAAACTTAAACAAGAAGGAGGACGAGAAGAATGAGTACAGGAGAGTGAGTGCAGGACCCTCTGTCAGGGTCAGGCATGAGCAGAGCAGAGATGACGCATTGGTTCGAGCGGAGACTACTGAATATGAACTCTTTACCCTCACCCAGAAGAGAATGCTTTCTCACTTATAAGGAATTATGATTATCGTCTGCCCAGTGAGGTAGTGATTATGCTTCCGTGCTTGTCCTATAAGAGTGAGCTAACTAGCTGCCCAAGCCAAGGAGAGATAGACTGAAGCCAAGGAGAGATGGATATGTTGTAATATCAAATAAGGAGAACATAAGCCAAGTGGAGCCTTCATCTTCTTGCGTGCCAGTCTGACTTCATTTTAGGGTACTCCAGGGCAAAAAAAGCAGTTCTTGATTCATTAACCGTCCAGGAGTTATAGTGACAGTTGCTACCTCTAGCAAAAGCATCCGTTGCGGGTGCTCTCTCTCTTATAGAAAGAAAAGGGGAAGGCGCCCTCACTAAGTAACGTACCGGATTGAATTGAGGAGCAGGCTTAGGACTGCTTTCAAGGTTGAGGTTTTCCATCTGGAGGTAGGAGAGGGAAGTAGAAATGATCGGACTAGTGCAATAGTACTTTCACGGAATTGGAATAGCACATAAATCGACCGCGAACACCCTACTAGAAAGGTAGTCAGCCTATGGCAGCCCGAGCACATTACTTTGATAGTCATTATATAAGAAGCCCTAGACGGGTAGCACCACATAACAGCGATGACCACATAACGGAAATGGCTTATTAAATCCCTTGTTATAGTATGCAATGTGTCCCTTTGACTGGTCTGAGTGCATCCGCATTTGACTCACCTCACGGTTAGGGAAGACTTTGAATGGTCCTGGCACACTACTAGTAGACGGACTCTGGTTTTGAATCGATTCGTTCGCACGAGGTTGAATAGTGAAATTATCGGACCCTATCCAAAGAGACTCCTTGATCAAGGTTAGAAAGCCCTCTGAGTTGCCTCGTGGACAGATTGGCTTCTCTATCTATAGTTCTGGGCTCCCCGAAGCATGGGTGATCGCGGGATCGTGGGACTGAGAGAATCAAGAGTCTTCGAGCGGAGCAGAGGATAAGCCGAAATGCCTCAACGAACACCAGGGAGAGGGACTAATATTTAGATAGGGAGATAGGCTAATATTTGCCGTCTCTACTATATCTCTACGTCGCGACTTAGCTATCGCTCGTCCCTTCATTCTCTCTCTGATTGGATTTGCATTGTGATGAACAGCTCCAATCTAAGCCCTCCTGAAACCAAGAACAGATATCAGGAATTTATGATTTGAACATGGTGTAGGAGAAAGAAGAACAGTATAAAAAAGCAGAGGCAGGGAACGATACCGATTCTCAAGCCGAATCTGAAGCTTTCATCCGCTACTCTTTCTATACTCTATCTTTTACTTTGAGGATAAGGGCTAAGGCGGCTGGGCTACGTTGTCTTTGTTATCACGCTTGCAAGAACAGAAGGGGAGAGCGACAGCGAACTAAACTAATATAATACGAGTAGAGCGAGAGCTAAGTGTGACTACCAACCACTTAGAGTTTTCGTTCACCTCGATCTCTTCTCTCTCAATCAAACTTATTCTTTCAGAGCCTATCCCTTCATCCTTTGACCTTCAACCTGATTGATACTCGATTGAACCCCTTTAACCTCTATGCCTTCGACCCGTTCTACTTCGCACTGTCCCTAGCTAGCTCCTAGGCGTAAGCTCCTTCCTCTGCCTCTGGAGTGAGAGCACATTGTAATTGTAGTAGAGAACTAACTGGTGAATGAGCAGGACGCATACGAAGAATAAGACACTACAAATGCGTGTCATAATCCAGGGAATCATCCAGGTCTTCTCTTAGTTACGCGGAATCCATGCCGACTCCTTACCTACAGGAAAGAGGAGCGATAACAGGTCTTGCCATATACGTGGAGCTATAGACCGGCATAGCTACTAAGCATATAGGCATAGCTCTACTAAGCATAGGCATAGCTACTAAGCATAGGACCGATCTGTGACAAGACCCCTATCTGTACCCCTATCTGTGATAAGACCAGAGCCCATAGTACCAGTGAGGTGCTCACGATACGTTGGCCTGCTAGCCGGACATCGAAGTAGTAGAAGGCTTCTTTCTCATTCCTACCTCTCTCGGGCCTCTTCATTCTTAACTGACCTCTTCGAACTTATTTTTGCTTGACTGCTAGTATCAGATCAAACGATTTTCACGTTGCAGGCCACATGCGTTATGTTAGATATATATAGGATTGGGCTCCTCTTTCTATAGGATGAATCACTCAGGCTTAGAGGAAATGGAAGTCTCAGTAGGCCCCATAGAATGACTATTCCCGCTCCACTTTTCGAGCTTAGTAGATTAGATAGCCCAACTCCGGTGAAGGAAGATAGTGAAAAACACTTAGCTGGCATCTTTCAAAGGAGATCTGGGCGCTTTAAGTGGGCTTTTCTCTACCCTACACGCGAGAAGAGCTCCGATGAACCTAGGGGAGTCCAACCCTTCGCTAAGACCAGGACTGATCTGGAGTATAGTAGCGATTCATTCCTAGCGCCCGTATAGCTTGAAATGGGGGAGACAATGGTCCAGACCTCTGGATTGAAGTAATCCCCACACGAGTAGCAAGATGCTATGCCTTTCTTTTTGATAGTCAAATCTTCATTCAATAGGGACTGCGCTTTCTCTTATAGTTACTCGACGCGAACCCGAGACAGCCTTCAAGAGGACCATGCCCCATACCATATCCTCCTATCCGGACCGGACTTATCCATTTGATTCTAAAGTAAGTAAGGAGCAAAGGAAGCCAAGTTCAAGTGAATGTCAGTCCCGAAGATGGATGGGAGTAGCTGTGCTCTCATTCAAGTAAAGTAAGTAAGTGAGGATTCTCTCTTGTCAGTCAGTCCGTGATAAGGAAGAAGAGAAGAGTGCGACTTTACTCATTCATAAAGAAAGTATCCAGCCTCTCCAGCATTGTAAACTTATCGTCTAAGGTAAGGTCAAATTGCTTCCATTTCGATGTCTTGTGAGAATCTATATGAATAGTCAGAAGCACTTCAACGAGAGCAAGTAAGAACTTACATAACCGCTTTACATGAATGATTGAACGATCTTCCGGGCGAACGAGAGAACTTGATTATAGCCCGTTTAGCAGACAAGTTCCGATGTCTTCGAAGTTCCTATGTCCCAGAGAAAGAGAGGACCCAATTAAAATAAAAAAAAAAGAAGGAATCAGATTGAATGCAAGATAAGATCCGTCCTCTATCATTTATGATTCAAAGTTCTGTCCTCTTATCATTCTCAAGTCGAGCTTATTAAGTTCTCAGTTGAAGGCGTAGGAGCCTTCCTTCTTATATAATATATAACCCCTTCCTAAGATGGAAGGAACTCTGTGCAAGGGAAGGAAAGAAGGAGCGTTAGAGTTCTTAAGTCCAAGTGATAGGCTAAGGGCTTTCTCCGCTGGTAGAAGACCGAAGTCTGACAAAGCGAAGGCGATGAAACAACCGTCCGTTCGAGACGGGAAAGCCATACAAGTGTAAGAAGCTCACTCTACAGGGGCTGGAAGGTTAAGATAAAGCTCCTCACTCTCGCTCCCCTCGTAAACCATGACTCTGAACTGTCCCTTTACGTCACGTTTCACTATAAAGAAAGTTCCTTAGTGCATTGGTTCCCTACTACCGGCTCCTCTACCATGAACTCCTATCCATTCTTCTCTCCCTGGGTGGCATTATATCGCTCCGCATCTTCGCTCTGCTTATAGGGTTTTATGTAGTATGGGTTCAATCAGTCTAGTACGGGCAAGTAGTTTAGGAACCAATTAAAGGAGCGACGCGAGCGACCCTCTTTCCAGAGAGATGAGGCGAAAGGAAAGGTCCGACCAGATACATTTCTTTCTTATAAGGGAATCTCTCTTTCTTTCTCAATCAGTTCATGTCAGGCAAGCATGGCACGCGAGAAGGAGAGCGTCGACCCGGCTTCCGTGCCCAAGCCTCAGAGGGGGAAGAGGTAGAACCACTACAAAGGGATCGGTCACCATGGTTCCTGCATCTCCCATTTCTTTTTTCCCGAGAGAGCTAACACTACTTCTGCGATTGGTCCCATGAATGATTCTTTGACTCTTAATTGTTGTCTTGTCGTAACTTCGGGACAGAGGTTGGCGAGGTCAGACCAACTCAGGAAAGCAGAGTCAATAGAGAAGAGAGCGAAAAGCATTAGACTCGGCTCATAAAGTGCTCAACGATCCGGGTGTGCCCTAACCCTGGTCCGAGAAGGCGGCCTCCACTTCGGTGCGAACATTCAATTATATTAAGAATATAGATGTAGATACTAGTCTAGCATGCGTGACTTAGCTCTTTCCCTAGTTCTTGAGAGGTGCAAGTCAAAGCGAAATAGCTCTGAAGCGTGATGCTCTTCACATGCACATGTGAGGGAAGGGACGAGACTAAACGACGTGCTCGACCAAGTTAAGTCTATGAGGTGACGAGACGCACAACATTATGAGTAGTTGTGCGTCTCGTCCCAACAAATACTCATAAAGACGAATAAAATCATATTTAGGCATTGCAGACTAAACATATAAGTCAGTGGTCGTGAATGGTATTCAAAACTACGACAGATCTGATAGACTTAAATCGCATCTTCAAAGCAGTAAAGAATCTCCTGGCTTGGGATCTGGTGGTAAGCCCTTCCCAGATCAATAAACGAAAAGAGACTAGCACCAGCCAAGATCTTCTCCATGTCGTCCAAGCGGCAATCTTTATTTTATATTTTATTGATGGTTCGAATATCAATGTACATTCTCTAGGTTCCATCCTTCTTATATCTTAGTCAGTCGGGTATAGCACAAGGGTCGAGCGAATAAACTCCTTTCTCCATCACGTGTCGCCTCTTTTCTTCATGCTCCGATGGGCTCATCCATCCTAGAGCCTCCTCGCTTAGATTAGCTCTACTCTCGTCTAGGACTAAAGGCTTGGTGGGTAGCTCACTAGCGAAGCGGTAGGAGTTTTCATCAATCCTTTCACACGCCAAATCTTCTTTTATCTCAACGTACAGGTACAAAAGCTCAAAGACCTTGAATATGCCGATCTCGTGCTAAGGTAGCTCTAGCTACCTTCATGGGATAAGGGATGGAAATAAAACGGAACTAGCGCTTCAACTCCCAGGCACGAGGGACGATCAATCAATCCGACGAAAGAAAAGGCCTAGCTTACTTGCTTAGTCAAATTCCGAACGCGCCTTATAAAGTCAAAGCCCTAAATGACCTGGAATGGGCCCAGAATAGAATGGATGGATAAAGATCCCACGTCGCTGTCGCTCTCCCAGCCTCTCTCTCCCGATCCCGCCAGTCGTTCATGGTAAGAAAAGAGTGAATTCAAAGAGTGAATGGCCCACGACTACGGTATGCATTAAAGTGAATGGAAAGATCTGTCTACGTTTCGTAGCCATGAACGACGTAGGTATGCAAGACCATGTTAGACTGTTGTTAGTGCTCGACTGAGTTGGAGAGGGGGAAGGACTTATATTCAGATATGCTCGAGCGAATGCGAGAGGGTATCCCCAGATAGGCTCGACTGATAAGGAGAGGGAGAAGGACTTATATTTCAGATAGGCTCGGTTAAGATTGACTCGACTTCTAATCATTGCGATTTTTGACTCGACTTTTCTAATCATTCAATTGTTGTTGCGAGAGGGCAAATATTGAGTATTAAGTGTTTTTGGCTCGACTAAAAGGAGAGGGAGAGGGACGAGCGATCATTCTGCGACGTGGAGACGGTCCTCTTAGTTATCACTCTTGATCTTATCATTCCGATCAGCCAAACTAGTAGTTTTGATCGTCCCACGTACTTTCAGTCGTACCAGTAGAGTCCATGAACTGCTGCTCTTTGGAACAAGTACGAGCCCGTCCTACGCATCTCTTGTAGTAGCTCCCTCTTTCTTAACCTTGAAGTCTATTGCAGCGCATATTCGTATTTTATTTCCCCTCTCGCGGAACCAGAAGGGTCTTAATGACTATAGTCCCGTACGAATACTTATTGTAAAGTCAGAGGTCACTTCATTTCACGGGCACCTCTTGATTATAGTATCAATTCCCTACAGACTGAAGGCTCCGATCAAAGGACTACTACTACAGCTACTGACTCGGGATATTCATTATCATAAGCAGGTCAGGTGCCGCTGCTACTAATAGTGATTTATCCCGAAGGCGTACTCGATTAACGACTCTTGCTCTTGATCCCTGGGTAGGTGAAGATTCTACTCCCGGGTTAGAGTAATTGGAAAGAGTGAATGGCGCTGACGCGCTTCTAGTTTTCTCTTAGTCAGAAGTCCCGAACGTTCACTTTTCAACTTATCCCCACGGACTTGCGGCGTAGCGCTCGAACGAGCCCGACTCTCTTCCCTGCTCTAGTTGAATAAGTAGGTTGAGGGTAGTACTGGATTTGAGTTGAGGAAAATCACAATGAACTCGACCAGAGAGTCGAATAAGTCTGTAGCACTCTATCGCGCTGCTTTTTTCATGTCTTTATGTGTTTGTTCTTTTCTGGTGTGACCATTGTCTCTCACTCTCTCGCACCCGCAACAATTACTTTATAGTACGAGACCACTCAATAAAGACATTCATGCACTGTGCTAGTGTGAGGTCAATCGAATAGATAGAAGATCTCGTGCCAAAGAAAAGAGAGAATAGGGCACAATAATGCAGTTCGTGACCTTCTTTGAGTTATGTTTGATTGAAGTAAAGAGTTAAAAAAGCAATGCCATTCACCACTCAACTACTTCTATCCTTTCAATCGTCCCTCTACCGCAGTCGTGAATGGTATTCAAAACTACGACAGATCTGCCCGTGGGTTACTTGCCTGCCGTAGCTCGCTCATCCTACGCTTACAACCTTTGCTCCCGCTTTCTATCTTACTATATGCAATTTCATAGAAAATCAGTATGCAGCATTTATAAGGCGCCCTCCCCTGCCATAAATGTTCAATCTCGGAGCGGGTCCAATCGTTGTTAGAATAAGAGTTCTCAGTCAGCATTAAAGGTCGGTCGATGAGTGCATGACGAGAGGGGGAAACGGAAACTTAACGGGAAAAGACTACCCGGGAGACATGCACCAGAGTGGGGTATCACGCCGCGAGAGCACGTGATAAAACGAAAGATTGATCAAGAATATAAGTAGGGGCGACCAAGACAGAGGTCTGTGGGAAGGATACCCTTTCCTATGCAAGAGGGGTTGACGGAATTGAATCTGCAACTGTCTCGCAAACTCTTCCTTCTTAGGGGTAGACCCTATGGCAACTCCCAATGTCAGGTCCAACTTCGACTGTAGAGGATTACCCATGGACTGAAACTTTCTTTTTAGCTTACTTGATTAGTTGCTTAGCTTAGCTGGCTTGCTTCTCCTAGCACCAGGCTCACTCCTAAAAGGCATGGGAAAAGGGGAATGACTGACTATAGATAGCGCCAGCACTTTCCTTATAATATCCTTCAACGAGTTTACCCTTCCTTCTATCCCCATCTTTCAATTCCAATATCCTCACTCTCATTCCCAAGCTGGATACAGCCAGGGGATAGCTGACTCGATAGCTCGTTCTCCTACTCCTATTTATCATCTTGAACTTATCGAATTTCTTCCTTCGGCTCCTCCAGCGCATGGTAACTTACGCTCCACAATAGCACGCTCTAGCTCTATCCCAGGTCAGATCTTTTCAGTCTTGAGGGAGAAAGAAAGTACGCTTATAAATCAGCATGCTATTTGAAGGTAAGTCCCGAGTTCCAATAAAGTGGAGACTGGTTGGCTAGAAGGAAGGGAAAGTGCTAGAGATTTTCATTCCATGGTTGAAGTCCCTGTGGATAGGTCAGTCCGTTTCTATTAAGCTAATTCCCTCATGCTAGGAGTCAACCTACCCTCAAAGAGCGCTGTATGAGAACGGGCAAACCCTAGCTTCCCTGGGTTTAGATCTAGAATAAATAAGGACTGAGTCTACCTACGCTAGAATCTCTTTTGCTATCGGTTCTGACTCCAAGGGGATATATGATCTATAAAGAAAGCGTGCTATCGTAAGGTTCTTAGTCCCTGCTTCTTTTCCCAGCCTAAAAGGACTCATTCTACCAGAAACCATGTTCACAAGGAGATAGTAATCTCAGGCTTAAAGGAAGCAAGGTGAGGATAGAAGAAGACGTAAACCAAGGTCGGAGAGGCCTTAGGTAGTAATTGAGATGCCTTCAATTCAGACAAGAGATGACGCACGCTTCACAAGGACGCTTGGAAATGGCGTACTTATTGCACCTGGCACTAAGAACTCGAGTTCCGACTGCTGCTACAGTGTTTTAAAAGAACGTTATCGCTATTGTAGATTTACGAATTGACGGAATGGTGCTTTGTTCACACCTATGTTGATCTACCGCTGCTTTCAAATGCAATGATTGGGCCCCCCTAGCCCTAGACCTGAGGTCTTCACTTCAATTGCTCAGTCCAAGTATGCTGCAATTGGCAATTTAATTGAATGAGCCCATCCGGTCCTTCTTTTCTTTATTCCGGGTATGCTCTATCAGTCTGTCCCAATTCCTCTAGTTATGGAGTTCCGGACTTGCTCTCTAGAGTGCAGGACTCTGGCTCAATGGCCGATTTAGTAAAAGCTAGATCTTCCTATGGCATATACCTGTAAGATCGTTAATTGCCTGCATCTGCCTGGTCAAAAAATGATTTTATGTAAATATTGATTCCCCATCTCTCATCTGAAAAAAGTCTCCTGCAAGTTCAAAGGCTGGCAGTAGCAGTTGCAGGTAATCCCTTTCTAACTAAAGAGTAGTTGCCCCGCCCCCGCACCAGTTACAGCAATCCTGTATATGGCAGAGGAGGAGATATTCTGTATACGGCGTGGTATATAATAATAAAGTATATGGCAGGCTATAAGATAGTTATAAGGAAATGTATAAGCTAATCAATTTAGCCGGTTGGCTAGCGAAGAATAAAATCCGGTACACAAATCTTTTGTTTGAATGAGATCTCGGTAATTACAGTAAAAAATACGGTCTTTATGCGACTTGTGTCCTTCTTTTGATCCTACGGAAAGCTCCTCAACAAACTACTGAATAGTAGGGGAAGCTCATCCCTCGCTTCTTCCCTTGCTTGTGCTTAGTCCCACTCTTCCTTTTTCTGCTTCTTTCGCTTCTGTCTTTGAATATGCTTATTACCATTTTACCGTACTTCGGATTCAGGATTGGCAGAAAGAGTAGCAGTAGCTGATGAAAAACGTGATGGGGGTGCGAACTCGTAGCTAACGTCGTTGGTTGTCTAAATCTCTCCCCCAAATGCATTAAATTTATTTAGCCCTTATACATACGTCTTTTCATTCTTCAGAGCCTACTCTTGCTTACGTTGTGGCTGGGTCAGATTCCATAACCTCTGAAAATATCCGAGCTGCCTTTCCTTCGGCTTGTAACAAACGCTCTCAGAGGCTTGATCGTTTACGGCCTGTTTCGGCTATTTATTTGATGGACGAATGTGCCCCGTTTCCGGGCCTGACTTCTTAGTCAGATTTTGATAAAAGGTGGGGTTTTCCCTGAATCGCCTATAGGTTGGAGCTATGAGGCCCTTCCCTTCTCGTAACTCTCTCCATTCATTAAGATTAAGCTAGCTTCGGTTTCCTTAAATAAGGTGCTCTTCTCTTATTCGTAGTATAAGTATATGTAGGAGTTGAACTTGTCGAAGGACCTGGGCATTCAAACTTCCAAGGCGGATACGCACGCACCTCTATGCCTGGCTTCCTTCCTTCACAGAACACTTGCTACCGTGGCGTGGGATAAAAGCCATTGGAAGGTGCTTGTTCATCTGTCTAGGTACTGTCGGTACCTTATTGGTAGGTCCCCGAGTTGCCTCTTCGCTTAGTGCACTCGGAACAGAGCTTCAAGTAAGATGTTTGTGGAACATCTCTATAGCTTGCCCTACCCACCTCTCTTGGTTCCTTAGAAAGAAAGCTTCAAACAGCACCATAGGCCGAAGCCTATATCCGTTGTTTGGGATTTCCCCTATGAGCCTGCCTTCATTGCATACGAAATCGAAATAACACTAAAAAAAGCCATCCGCCGGCCAACGCTCGTGCGCGGTATATCATCAAAGGAACTTTATCAATTTCATTAGTAGCCACAGGCGGAATGCCAAGATGCGAGACTTCTCATTCATTCAGAGAGAATCCCAGCTATGAAACAACTCATCGAGATGTTGGTTCCACATATCATACTTTTCAAACTTTGTAATGCTAGAAGTACCCCATGTGATCATTAGTGAGATGCTTTCAAGCGGGAAGGAGCGGTGGAATCAATACCTTCAATTGGAGTTTGAGTTGCTCGAGCAACAAGTAGCGAGCGCATGTTGCGGTTCATCCCTAACCATACTTAATAGGCAGATGTAAAGACGGCTAGAGAGGGGACGGGTTACCCCACTCATGATTAAAACTAGTATCCGTTTCACTTTGGATACCAAAGCCAGTATTCCTGTCAGTTCAAGACCGGGGGTGCTATACGCAAAATTCGAAGGTAGGGTTGATCGACTATTTTTACTTGTTCTAAGTAGGAAGGTTTTCATATGCATGCATTTCATAGCCCCAGCGAAGCGAATCTAATGCTTAGCGGGAAAGATTGAAATTGAATTTAATTTAGAAATCGCAACAACAACTCTCGTTCGGTTACAAATCCGAGTTCTGGGGAGATCATAGCAGACGAGAGCCGATCCCTGGTTTCTCTCCTTCGCCTGGTAGTTCTATGTTCCGTATCCAATAGTCCACCCAGCTACTATCATCGAGGGGGGGGTGCAAGGTACGAGCGATTGCGACGTGGGTACGTTTAATGATCCACGCCTTCTGGTTCCGGTTGAATAGTTGTTGCCTCGTCGAATAGCTGGTTTTCCTGATCAAACTAGAGGTTACCAAGCTCGAAAAAAGCCGAGGTCTATCAGAAGTCAAATCCAAGAGGCCAGACGCTTAAGCTTATTCCCCTTCACTAATGCCTCTGACTTCATATAACCCCGTTGAAGCTCTAGCTCTTCTCGTCAGAACACGCGCCTGCCCGAACAGCGTAATCGCGCTTCTTTATCGGCACATTGACCGGACAATTCTGTGCTACTGAAACGACTTATGCTTTTGCCCGGTCAACACCTAGCTCTGGGTCTGTAGACTCTGGAACTTAAACAGCAACCCCTGTCTCTGTCCCGCCGGTGATTATGCCAATCATTTGCATATGTTGGTATAGTCCAATACATAATCATTGGGTCCACTATAAGGAACAGTAAAAGTAAGGTATGCCTTAACGTGGTAGGTGATCCGCAACAAACTATGAAACTACGCCCGCGGACTCTAGATCCCGATCGCTATCCGCTGGATCTTCTAATGGATAAACTTGAACTTATGCTTGCTCCGGAAATAAATGGGCTATAGTAGAACGGATGCCGGAATATTGGTTTACTGGGCCAATGACGCTCTTTCCTTAAACTCCCTTAATCCACCCCCTCCCTTTGCCGAGAGGAAGGACTTGGGTTAGGCATTCAATGGCTTTCGATGTATGATTGATGATGGGCGTGGAACGACGGCAGAGTCAAACTGGGCTGGGCACTCCGCAGTAGAAGTCTCCGAATCAAATCCCTCATTTCCGTGCCGGGCGGGTTTAAAAACAGGATATATAGGAGGTTTCCTAGAAAATGTTTTCCGGTTTTCTTCGATAGCAGAAGCTTGGGGGGGTAGACAGATCGTTCCGGTGTTCTTTCCTTCTGTTGAAAGATGATATGTTTCTCCTTGCTGTTGCTAGGGCTCTTTCTATATCATCTCTTTTTATTGTTCAGCAGGCTCGGGAGAGAGAGCTTACTCAAGCAGTAGCTGTAAGGGTACTAGAAGCGAGCTCGAACTACCACTAAAGTAAGTAAGCGCGAGTGGATTCATTGCTCACCCGAACCCGATTCCTCTTGCTCTAAGTATATGGGACAAGTGAAGGGAAGCTAAGAGAAAGCCAAGCAAGCCCAGCAAGCCAAGCTATACTCAGGTTAACGAAAGCCAAGCGTCTGAGATGGAGGGAAGAAGCTGGAGTGCAATCGAGGTTCAAGCCAAGCTATACCCCGAGACCGGGCGAGAATTCCCCATCTGTCTACCCGATTGGAAGTGAAACTCTGATAAATCAAGATCAAACCAGAGAATTGAGACTTGAAAGCGTTTACGATTCTGATCGCCTCCTACTGGTCGGCGCTTTCCTCCTATTTACTTGTATCGGGAAATTGAAACTTATCCGACTACTGGCGCTTTTAGGGCTGAGATACATTCCATTCCGCATCTTAAGCCACCGCTGAAGCCACGTATATATGTGTCTACATTCGGCTCGCGGAACTTCGTGGAGGCTTGATTTGAACCCGCGGGCGCTAAAAAAGTAGCCGGCGCACCCGGGGCAAGATCAAGATTTGTTTCACACCTTATATATGCTTCGGGTCTTCCCTGGTCGGTCGCGCTGTTTGGGCTTAGCTTGTTCCTCCGCCCTCCTTCCCTGCCATGTGCGAAAGACATGAACTCCTCCTTAGCTCTACTCAACTATCTCTACTATAAATAGAAAGTTTGAATCAAGAGAGTAAGAATCTCAATCTAATACAAGAGCAGAAAGTATGGACTCAGGCCTATGAATAGATTCGGAGTCCTTCCCCAGGTGGCCTACTAGTCTTCCTCTGCTAAGACAGGAAAGGAGGCGCTTTAGATCACAATACCGAAGCCCTGAATACGAGTCGCAGTCCTGAAATGGGCGATCCATAGACTCCCAATTCAAAGGGATGAGGAAGACGTACTCAGGCAGACCCATGAGCTTGACTTCCTGCGCTCGGGTTCATTCAGAAAGATAGCTTTCCATTCCTACCAGGCTGGCTAGTTTGAAGGCTCATTCCTGGTCATACTTTTTTTATTAATTAAAGTACGTTCTCTTGCGCTTAGGAAAGGTCCGAGCGCTGCGCACAGCACACACCTGCTTTCTGATGATATAGAGCTCAGAGCCGGGGCTATATTAAAAGAGATGGCCTAGTAGGGGTTTATGATTCCTTTCGGGGAAGCTAATAGTAAATGGGACGGACAATAAGGTGCTGGTGCCCAACTTGGCTTGGGTATCCTCATTCCAAGACTGAATCACTGAAAAGAGTGAATGAAAGTGTTTCCAAGAAGTGGGAAGAGGCTACCTTGGCTTACCATATGGGCACACTTTTATTATTTGAAAAAGCTGGAGTGCCCTTGACTCCTCGTCCCTCTTGTCTTCTATCCTTTCAGTCCGACCTATCCGGGCACCCCCTTTGAGTAGTCCCAGTACACCATGAAGAGCAGCTTCAGATTGAATCCCTGAAGGTTGCGTAACTAAGCTTCATTCGAGTTATTGTCAGAGTGCCCCGTTCAGTCCTACCCGAACCTACGAAAGAGATTATGAAGGAAGTTTAAAGCGGAAGAGTAAAGTGAGGCCAAGGGCACATCAAATCAAGATGTAAGTCGTCCCGTACTCCTTTCCTCCTGCTTGAATCAATAAAGAAAGATGGGGTAGGAGGCTGGGGGGCAAATCATTCCTTAAGTCAATATTATCCATCCGCCGGCTACTGAAAGAGAAGGATCAGGTGCTCATTTCCTCTAAGTCCCTAGTATATATAGGATGAGAGTGCCAGCAAGCAGGTGAATGCCTCGATCTCTCTTTTTTTTTTTTTAATTTATCAACTTCGGATTCTCCCGTGCACCAGAGTAGCCAGAGTAGATTAAAGTCTCACCCCCTTCTTCCTTTCCTTAAAAGCTTCAGGGGTTCAGATTATGATTCAGTAGTCAGGTTCTCACTTCCGCAAGAGGGAGTCGGCACCCAGGCCAAGGACGGTCTACTATAAAAGAGACCCCGACCGAGATAAAGAGCTCGCCCGGCCCCTTTCTCTTTCTGATAAGAATCCCCTTTCGCTGCTGGCAAATGACTCAAAGGCAATAACCTGAACTCCCCTGACGGAAGAAGAGTGAGAAGACTACCGGTTAAGGAGAGTGAGCCGCCTAATTCTCCTAATACTGAACTTGAACGAACTCAATCGTTGGGGCGCTTATCTTAAGCTTTTCAAGTCTCTGCTCGAGGTCTCTCGTCTCTGCTCACGGATCGTATGCCCTTAAGGAATTAATTATAGTCTGATATTCTACCCGGGTCCGGGCACTATTTCATTGATTCTTTCTTGTCCCAGTGAGTAGCATCGAGCTATTCCATTTCAAGAGCAGCATTTAAAAAAGGAACTGTCCAAGAGGGGAGCTTGATTTGATTGAAAGATGAGCATCTCTCGGTTGGGACAGGTACGAATCACTATCATAAATCATAAATGCCGAAAGCCAATCTTAGAAAGCCACCATAACAGAATCTACTCTAAATGGGCACAGCCCAAGTTCCCTCTCCCTTAAACCCACACGTATGAAGTGCATGCTTTAATAATGAATGGATTCCCGGCCACTTCCTGTCTATATGGGGCAGATATGAATGCAGTGGGCTTCCTCGATTCCCTGTGAGCTCCTAGAAATATATATATATATATGCGTAAGAAATGCTAAAAGGAAAGTGAAGGAGGAAGGGGAAGACAAAACTCCCCTCTCTCATCCGGGATACCAGCTTTGAGAATGAGCCAGCCAAGTCTGTAGCAGCATGGCGCCTCTTAGTTCAGTTCCTCCTTTCCCCTCGCCCTATCTATCAAGTAGTTGCTTTACATTCTCCCTCTGAACCAGTAGCCGTACATCATTCCATCTTCTTCACCCTTTCCCGAAGGCACGAACTCAAGTTAGTAGTATGCTTTTCCGACTTAAGGATGCGATGCGTGGAGAAAAGGTGATCGGGCTGGGCCTTCTAAATTGGACCCCCCCTCGTCTGATTCTTAACATTTCCGGGACATCTGCCGAGAAAGCTCTCTCCCCTCTTTGAATGAATTTATTCGACTAGGTCTACTGAAAGATAAGATTCACTCCTGCCAGGCTGAGCTGGGGAACTTGAATGTAATCCTTGCCGGGCAATGGCGCCCCCGCTAGCTTAGCTTAAGTCCCCTTTTTCATTCCCTCTTCTCTTCTTGGATACGGTTCGAGCAGGAATAGAGGAATGGCATGATGTGTTGACTGGCGATTGGATATCCTTTCAAGAGCGGGCCTTTCTTTCTTTCCCTTGCCTCCCGTACTCCTCAGTTTAAACTCTTATTGATGTACGCTACCCTTTCTTTACCTAAGTGTGGGGCTCAGACTAATGAGAATGAGGAGACTAGGCCGCCATGCAGCTAAGATATTCTACTTTGCAGGGCATCTTATTAGAGACTCAAGCTATTCTGGGCCTAGAAAGTATGAGATGAGCGGCGGGTGCTATGCCTTCCCTCTAGTCAACTTATCATTCACTTCTAGTGCGAGAAGGAAAGAGCTAGAGCTCGAAGGGCACTGACGCGGGCAAGGAATAGGCTTAGGAGTTCCTCTTCTGGTCCTTCTTCCTCTTTCATTTATAGTAATCAGAAAGGCTCAGAGGTCTCTTCAAAGCATGCATCTAATCTAGGAAGAAAGTATGAGCACTTACTCTAGCAGCGGGTGAGCAGACCTAGTCTCGACTCTGGATCCTTCCCATATGATGAGAGCGATCAAGCCTCCGGAACTAGAGAAGGCGAGAGAGACTCCTTATTATAGTCTGGGCAGCTATCGCGTCACGTGTCCTAATCAAATTCCTCTTCGTCCTTGGTTGGCGTTAGCTGGGTTTAAATAAAGTTCCTCGTCTCCTTCGCTAAACTTTAGTTCGCTCCTATCAACCCCGGCACAAGCCCATCTTCATACTCTGACTATCTAGGCATCTACCTCTCCTGCTCAGTCGAGCCTTGCTTCTGTGTTTGCTCCTCTGAAGTAGAGAATGTCGGGTCCTATGCTCCTTTCCTAAGGTTCTGTGCTCGCTCCTCCCTCTGAGTCTCCCCCCCGAGGTCTGCTTTCCCAATAGTATAGTGAGAGTAGGAATGAATCGAGAGTAGTGACGGGAGCTCATTAGAGTGCTGGTCTCTCATGCGTAGGGGATTCGATCCATTTGGCGATCCCGGTCTAGCATACAATGAATCTTTAATCGGTCTCCCGAAGCACTTAATGAATGAGTTATCAAATCATATAATAGAAAGATTGAGTATGCCTAATTGGACCCTAGCGTCTTACCAATTCCGCTCCGCACCTTCTGCGTCACGGGAATCCTACTTTATTTAGACCCGTGAATCGCTCCCGTTAGTGTCGAGTTTAGCGCGAAAGAATTGAATTACGATCGCAAGTTCCATTCTCATTCTCAAGTCGAGTTCTGCAAGATTAGGAGCGAACCCAACAATTGATCAGTTCGTAGAGGTGCGGAGCGACCGGATCAGTTCTGATCGCAAGACCGATACACTTGATTTTAAACCCGCGGTGCGGAGCAGGGACGAGTGAATTGAGTAAAGAATTCTACTCATGAGAGGGGTGAACAAGGAACAGTGACACAGAGGCTTGAACGAAGATAAGATTCGAGGTTTGAGAATGGGGAGCTTCCGATTGAAACTTCTGTCAATCTATTCTTTGGGAGCTAGAGTTGAGCTGGGAAAAGGAGGAAGTCCATTCTTCTATGAGAGAGCATGGATAGGAATGATTATAAAAGAAGACGCTTGGTTCGGTGTAGAGATTGAATGATGTGGGGTGCGATCGGCTTCTTATACGGGGACTCCCACTGCATCAGCTAAGGGTTCGGAGTGAGATTCATACAAGATAGAAGCGGGCATCTGCGATCGGACTAAAGTGAGAGTGACTTTCATTTATTTATTCGAGAGCTGAGCTGGCTTGGGAACCCTGACAGGATCTGATCTGGTTCTCCCTTCTCGGATCAAAGGCACTATAGCTAAATGATCACGAGTCCTATGAAGAGCAGCTACAGAACCGAAGAGTGATTCATTGAATTGGCTGAGATCAGAGCTATTGATTCATTCACTGTCCTATGGCTACCTTTATAATGAATGAGAGAAAGGGATGATCACTCAGAGGAGTGCAAGCGAACTTAGCGCTTCAGCAGCTGTGAGTGGGACAAGAGCAAGAATCAATCTCAATCGCCCCGCTTACAAGATTTCTATCTCCTTTTCTACATGTCCGTCCAAAAACCTAATAGGATGAAATGGTGATATGCCATCTGAGACTGATTGGTAGTGGTTTGATAAGGTGCCTGCTTCCTTCTGCAGTATGTGAATGCAGAACCAATACGGGAAAGCGAACCAGAGATATGGGAAAAAGAAGTCAGAGTATTCCAGATGCCATAGAACTGATTGACTGAGGATCTTGGACTGCAGCTGAGGACGTTATCAAGACGCATGCATAGCAAGAGTAGTGAGCCTCTCCCCCGGTTGGTTGAGCAGATCTCTAAAGTTGGGGGGAAAGATGAGACTGACTTGCCTCCCTGCCTTATCAACCTTTCCTTACTCTGATTCTCTATCCCCAATCAAGGTAGGTTGTCCGGACCGCTATGCCTAACCTGCTGCGGAGATTGAATCCAATCTATAACTACCTGCCTACGTACCGGCTGCAAAGCTTTCAAGGTTTAGGACTTCTAGAAGAGAAGTATGTTGCTCTTGATGCAGAAGAAGAGGTCAAAGGGTGACTGAAGTAGGAGAAGAATCAGAAGTAGTGGAGTGCATTTCAGTTTAAATTGAAGCCCCCGTCAGCAGTCAAGGTCCCTCAGACTCTGTAAAAGAAAGTGAGGTCAGTGCCCGAGAATTCAACTAAGTACGCGGGTCTTTCTTTTCTTTTCTCTAGAGCTTGAGAAAGAACTAGATTGATTGGAATGGTGAGTGCACGAGTTAAGTAGGGCGGATCAATCTCGGATTCAGCCTAATGCGTTATAAATTGCATGCTCAAAGGAACTATCGATGCCTAGAACTAGACTTAGCTAAGCCAGCGGCACCCAAGATCATGTCTGGACCCAGCGCGAATCACCCTTGACTCATCTTTCTAGTTCGCCCCACTAATGTAGTCAAGTCAAGTAAACTTGCGCAATGCCATGAACGACTTAAACGTCCTGTCTGAGGTAGGGAATTCTGTATCCCAGAGTGAATGGAAAGAGTCCTTTATGAAAGATAAGATTTTTGGAAGAGGGGAGACTTCAAAAGCGCTTATGCCGGGGGATCTACTGACTTCTCTTAAAAAAAAAAAAGGATCTACTCGACCATAGATCAGGGGCTCAACAACTTATCTTTCCCCGGTGTCACGGGTCTTAGCACGTATAGGGTCAAAGAACTTATACTTTTGACTCTTCTTCTTGCCTGGTCCAGGTCCAGTTCCATTTTTATTCTTATTTCTTTCCGAATTAAGCCCGGAGTATAGGTTAGATGCGGGCTGTTCGATAGGAGAGGTGAGTCTTTGTGGCTTTTCGTCAGTTCGTAAAGTGGTCCCACTTGTGCGTGAGGAGCATGAGGCTTTCTCTAATGGGTCTCGGCTCCTTCCTGGCAATCAATGAGCAAAGAAAGCAATGTCCCATCTCATCCTAGCCTGGAGCATTATGGATCTGTTCTACCAATGGAATGGGAGGGCTCTCTCTATATAGCGGGACTCTGTGGGAGGTTCGGGCTTGGGGAAAGGTGCGAACGATTCACTTCGTTCCAATGAGGAAGGGCAGAACGGAGGGTTGGTCTCATAGACGAGGAGAGGGCTATGTCTACTGACTGGAGGACTTGCTTGCCTGTAGCTCCAGCTCCCGGACTACTTACATTCCCGCCCCCTTCGGAGTTGAAAGGAGAGGATTCACTATCTGGTGCCCTATCCCTTGAAGAGGCGGCCCGGCCTGTACTGTACTATTAGTACAAAGCTTTGATGCCTTGGGTCGCTAGTCTCAATTAGCGGCTTCCTACCTAGGGTCACTCCTTTCTTTCATTGCAGTAGCAGTCTCTCTACTCCTTTATTTAGTTTAGTGTAGCTCCCATCTTGCTACTACTGATAGTGGAGGGTCTTCTTTCGCGGAACCCACTGAAGAATCTAAGATCCTTCACTGCTCTTATAAGACCTAGTCTGACTGAGGCCTACGAATATGGAGATCTTGCTGCTGCTTCTTTTATTCTTAATAAAAGATGTATGACTCAGAGCAGAAAGAATGCTTCTGAAAAGAGGTATGATTCGTCCCTGAAGAGAAGGAGAACTCAAACTCACACCATTCTGTTATTCGACTACTCAATGCATCGGTCTCAGAGGTTAGCTACTCTAATATAATAAGATACTCGACCTAAGGGTAAGGGTGCGGTTCAGTGGTATTGGTATGGGACTAGAGATCTTTGCGTGTGGGGATCCAATTGTGGTAGGGTTGCGACTGAAGCGGAGACCTATGAGGGGGGAGTTGATGGTTTTGGCTCGTATTCGACTAGAGGGATGAGTCTCTTTATTTTAAGTAAAGTTAGGACAGGTTCCTCCTTGCGCTCTTAGTCTGCGAGTGCTGTGCTTGACTGTCCCTGCTATGTGGAATTGGGTTTGATTCTGGTTTCTAAGTGGGAGTGCGAGGTCGGCTCATCCAGTGGTCTTTGTGTTTGGATTGACTCGGGTAGACTTCCTTCGTTAGGTCCTGTCCAGGGAAAAAATCCAACCTTGCACAGACGAGGAAAAGTAGCGGAAGCAGAGCGCAGAAAGGAAGGGAGCGCAAGCATAGCGAATCACATTGCCGCAGATAGATAGGGCACGGGGACGAAGTGAGTCCGCGATCTCTCTTTCCTTATCTATTCTATATTATTAAAAAATAAGGAATCGGATCGACTAAGATAGTGGATGCTTACCGAAAGGAGGGGACTTGAACGTAAGAGAGCGCGGAATCATGGACTGGCAGCTACCAATCGAAGTCTCGCACTCAGTCTCGCATGTTGTGTTGTTATTATAGTCTAGAAATAGAACTTAATTTATCAACCCATTCACGACCTATCATTCCAGCCCTTTATGAACCTGTAGAGCTCTATTGGATCTGAGATCATAAGTGAGAAAGAAGGGGAGTGTTTTCAATCCTATGATAAGGAGCTAGGGTCGGACCGCAAAGCTAAAGTTAGCGTTGGGCTCTTTCTCTTTCTGCAGACGGGTCAAGAAGCGTCAAACTTCGCTAGCACGGGTAAGGTTTCTTTGGCATGGAGTGCGGATAAGAAAGCCATTGAGAATGAGATCCGCAAAGAGCACTGAAGACCGGGGAATCTATCCATAGAATGGGAAGTCACCCGTCCTCAAGTCCTCTACATTTCCATCAGAGTCCGCTGCCCTCTGAGCAAGAACCCAACGAATACACGCACTCAAGGCACCTTTATCTAAAGAGCACTGTCATCTAAAGAAAAAAGAAAGATAGCAAGACGAGCGCACACTGGCAAAGAAGGAGACCTCTCTCGACTACCAGGTCTCTCTACTACCAAAGAGATCTACCTCCTTCTCGAAAGCAAGGTGCGAAGCGAATAAATTCTCTCTTCTCTCTGCGTCACTCTCCTTCGCTCCTGTTCTGCATCACAGCTCCTTCCCACTGGCTAGTCAGCTATCGTTATCGTAGTTCATCTATCTACAATGTCTTAAGCCCGCCCGCCTGTCTTAAGAAGAGAAGAGATTCGCATCGTCTAATTCCGTGGAATAGCGCACCAAAGGCTGAGTCACTAAGAGTAAGAGGGCCCGATCGTGGCCCCGCGCGGGCAGATCTTTAATTAAGGTTTGAGAGCTCGCCTTGCCGCACCCATTCTTTCCCGAAGCGGACTCGAGCAAGTTCTCTACTTCACCATCTCTAGAAGAATCTACTCCTTCCTGTGCATTAGCCTAACAGTGACTTCTGGGTTCGGCCTCGGCTAGTGCTGCAGGAGTGAGTGCAGCCCCTAAGTCAGAGGTTGAAGAAGAATGGGACAGGTAAAGTCAATAGTCCACAAGAAAGACACCCTTATTCCAGCGGAAGGACAGAGAAATGAATAAGAGTAGAGTGAGTCTCTTATCTAAGCTAAGGATGGAACAAAAGAGTGAATGTGACATGAAGAATCCAATCCACTAAAGCTAAAGCGGATCTTTGCCTCTTCTTCCGAACCAGCTGATGCTTTAGGGCTTGCCGTGGGTCAGGTTGATCATGGCATGGTCATTATCTTTTTATTATTAAAATAGGTGAAGCAACTAGCCTGCACAGGTTATATAAGCGCCAGTCAGATTCCGAGTCAAGTCAGAAACCGTACAAGCTCCCTTCTCGTGGAGCCAACAAGATCGAGCAGATCAGGACCCTAGCCTTATGGGTTCTCGCTCTTCAAGGGCAGAGGGTGGGAAGGGAGTCACGGATCGGAGAAAGAAAGTAGTCTCTACCGACCGGTGGATTAGAAAAAAAAACCTATGGCTGGTCCATTTCTCTTGAATTGCTCTTCATTCAATATATTAAAGATTGCGGATTAAATAGCCCATTTTTTAAATAAACGAGTAGTCTAAGGGTAGGGCGACAGTGGCCTATCTCAGTCAACAGGTGTGATAGGAGTCTATCATCTCATTTACTCTCACTCCCCTTTTGTCGAGCCAATAAGTCTGCGTACCCGTCGTAGATGTATAAGACCTGGTCCTCTATTTATAGCAAGCAAGGAGTCATATCTGGTTATAGCAAGCAAGGAGTCATATCTGGCTCCTTACGGATCTCCTCGATTGAGGGCTCCAGGGGCAGAAGAAGGGTTTCAATCTTCCTTTTCCGAACGAAGTAGCTAGATTGCATCGAGCATAAATAATGTAATGGAGTCAGTCGGATCTCTGTCTCATTCTTCCATGCCTGATTGATCTACCGGAGCCCTTGGTTGAGAAGCAGTGAGAAGGAGAGGTGTGCCTCTCTCATCATAGAATGAGGGTGCCAACTGAATGGCAGCCAGTTGTGGATGGGCAGTTGTGAGGGGCTGTGGATTAGGCTCAGTGCTGTTATATACTCTAGCATTAATTGTGTCCCCTTTCGAAAGAGTAGTTTATGTGCTGAAGCAAGGGAAGCAGGGGAGAGAGAGAGTTCCGAGGCGCTAGTGGATTCTCCCATTAGTAGCAGATTAAGCCCGTGACGCGGGGTTAGGAAAGCAGTGATCTTTGCCTGAGGGAAGGGTTGGTTGCTCTATATTTAAATGGTTGGTGCCGGCTTCACAGTCTATGAGTTTAGAGTCTCCTGACCCCTTGGCTTGGATGGAGCCTGCCCTCCGATAGGGTCTCTTCTCCGGGAAGTTAGAGCTAGCGGCTGTGGAAGGATTGGTGGTAGACGTGCTAGCAGCTGGGTAAGGATTGGTGGTAGACCTACTGAGTGAATCACGATCATTCATTGTATGTGGATGGTCTATTCTCTGTCCCATCCCCTCTCGGAGCTAATGAGCTGTAGAGCTGCTTTGCCCAATTCTGCTATGGTATGCTGTGCAGCGGGCCCCTCTTCCTATTCATTCGTTAGGACCAGATTATGATAGTGGAGAAGGAGTTAGTGAACTGAGACCTAGGGGAATAGGGCTAAAGATCTTTTGGAAGGCTCGGATAAGAGAAGAGTGAAGGTTAGGCCCACGGAGCGGTACTTATGAATATGAAGTACGCTCCCACTCGGATCATATCATACAATCCCTCTATATTTAACAAGAGTCGTAGGTGTGCGTGAATCAACTGAGTAGTCTCTTATCTTCTCGGGATTCTAAATGTATAGGAAGTTCACCACGCCGCTAAAGAAAAGAAGTTCACCACACCTCCTTTGGGATCTCCTTTCATTGGTCGAAGAGGAATAGTGCCGATAACACTTTGCTTTCGAAATTCTCTCTTGCTCACCACACCTCATCTTTGAGAGATCCATGAACATAGCGCTATTTACTACTTCCAATCTCGTTTTGAACACGACTGATCTACACCTCAGCTGCCCGCTCTGCTCTGCGTCGTCGGAACTTTATTTTATTTTGACCCGCTCAAAAATTGGAGCGAAGTGAACGTTCCAAAGCTAGAATCTCAAGTATTCAATCAAATCTCCTTCCCCGGTGGGACTATATCATTCTATTCTGCAGCTAGTGCCAAAGCTTGATCTTCATTGGTGGGTGCGGAGCCTCAGCCGTGAGAGCAGATCTTTCTGTTGAATCTAGAACTGAAGAGCTTATGGGCTCGGCCAACCTTTCTAGATAAGCTCATACTATGAATACCATACTATAATGCGCTCTACTGAAATTGGCGAGAGAGCTTCCGTGGAACACTTCTATCTAATAGATAGAGATCAGGAGTCCTACTATCGGCACTTGAGGTTCAGAATCTAACTATTAACCATTATAGAATCACCCTTGACCTTGGTTAGGCATGTCGGCCTACACCACATGGAATTGGCTTGGCTGGCTGGTCGCTACCTTCCCTTTCGCTCCGCACCTTTCATGCTCCGCACCTTGCCCCGCTTCTTATTGCATGTGAACTGAACCTTAGAGAAGGTAGTCTCAAAAGAGGTGCCACTGCCACTTTGATGATTCGCACTCTTGAGGGCTTACCAGAAAAGATGGGGTTGAGTTAGGGGCCGGGAGGCCTCATATTCGGTATCATAAACTAAACGAAGAGTGGACCCGGGCGGGTATAATCATACCACCTATTCCTAGTTCAAGGTGGTCAACTAGGTGCTCAACTCATTATTAAGTACTGGGCTGCAAAGGCAGCTTTTTGCTCATAGGCTTAAGGAAAAGAATCCGTAGAAGAAGACCGGAAGTCTCACCCATCTTCTCGCACTCCGGTAGCCACGGCGAACAACACTGAAAAGGGGAACCGGGACCTAACCTAAGATAATGGAAGCTGCACCTACTGGACCCGGCCTCTTCTGTTAAAGGGAGATCCCTTCCCAAGCTCTTCCGAACTGCATTTCAAGGTCTTTACCGACCAGACCTCCGAATGATTCTCAAAAGTATGCCATGCCTGTGAAAAGAGGCAGAGTTCACAATAGATTTAGCGACTGGAGGGCTCAATCTCTATACTATAATCTTACTCTCTTTCTTTATCTAGATAGGGCGCCCGTGTCCGAGTTCCTATCTCTTCTTTATAGAAATAGAGAAGGCTTGGGGAGCTTTGACCAGTAAGGTAGGAGCGAAGTAGTCCCCTTCAGTCTCCTTTAGGTCAGATTCTTATCCTCTTTCCTTTGCTGACACAGATGAGACCTAATGGTGAAGGGAGGAACTTGAACATCCGTAATAGCTGAGGGATATGATTAAAAGCAAATTTCAAACAAAATGGGATCAATAGATCTGGAGAAAGACTCTCATAAGGCCCAGGAGGATTGGAGCAAGAAAAGGCAGTCTTATAGGGCGTGCAGTCGAGACCTTGAGTTCCGAGTACAAGGCCCCTGACGCGTGATCTTGCTTTGGAATCCACACACAGAGGAATGGTTGCTCAGCTGCGTACGAAGAGGGTCTGCTAGGCTAGGCTAGGCTAGGGCAGGAGTGGTGCTGAGGTGGAATATGTTTTGCTTTCTTTGCTTTTGCATTCGTTTCTGAGTTTAGCAGCTCTGAAGCTGTGATGTCAGCCCTGGTGTTTGTGAGCCGTGGTGTGGGCCGGGCTGCGAAGTGAGTGAGCCGGGCATAGAATAGATGCAGTGCCAGTAGAGATAGAAGTTGAATTCGAGTGAGAGGTCTCAGAGAATCATGGAGCTAGTGCTCGATGTCCACCACCCTCCGCCCTCGCTAGGGAGGACTAGGCGGGTTCAAATGAAAATGAAATAGGATTCGTCCATCAGAGGGAATTCTAAAAGTACTAGTTGACTGGGTCCGACCCTTCGGAGGGCAGTCGTTCTTGCCCTGGTTCTGGTAGTCCGGGTCATGGTCACTCGGGTCATGTTGGTTGGAGCTCAGTGTGGGTAGCCCGGGTCATGGTCTTTCGGTTCATGGGCTGCTGGCAGCTAAGGCATAATCAGTCCAGCTGGGGCAGGGCGGCTAGCTAAGGCATAAGTCAGCTGTGCTCTTGGGAGGGCGAAGGCTCTTCGGAGGAACTGAATTTAAGCCAAGCAAGCCCAATAAAATAGGTTAGTAAATAGGCGCCCTTCAAAGGATTTATCCTCCCATCGTTCAGTCGACCGGTACAATCCCACCTTCAAGAGTCGTAAGTCCAACACCTTATACCTTATAAATAGGAGATCGGTTCACTTCATCTATTTTCTTTCTTTCTAGCAGCAGGAATTGCGTTCTGCCAACCTTCTCCATGGAGGCTATAGCAGCAGAAGGGAATGGTACGAGGGCGGGATCGGGTGGATCTACGGCTCGGTGACGGAGTACCGCATGCACAACCGGGGGTGGCGCTCGGTGTACTGCATCACCAAGCGCGACGCATTCCGCGGCACCGCCCCCCTCACCGAACCTTTTTTCCCAGGATTGGACGCCTATTGACGAAGCTCAGGATTGTCGCCCTACTGCTTGAGGTTTGGAACCCACTGATGTGAAAGTACCTCTCTCATTGCACCAAACCTTTAGAGATAAGGCTTTGACGATAGGGCTTGAATGGAAGATCGGTCCACCACTAAGGATCTATGGTAGGTCAAAGAGCGCAGAGAATCTTTCCCACCACTTGTCCTTGTACGCGCTATAATATATAGGCTTTCTATGAAAGCTCGTAGGATCCGCTGACAAAACAGAAAGGCTAACGCACCTGGTTCATGTCTATCGAAGAGGGATCTCAGATTGCGCTTGACCGCAGACTCGTAGCATGGGCTATTTTTCTTCATTTTAGGTAATGAAGGTGGTCGTAGTCTTCGAAAAGGAAGGTTTGATTCTTGCCAAACTCTGTCATGCCCGTCCTCCTTTGAGTTTCGAAAACCAATATCCCCTTCTGTTTTTCCGTCTTCTTCTCTGCCGAAAGGAAAGACAAAGGCGAGGGAGTCCTCGGATGGGGAAACCCACGATTGAGAGGTAAGATCACACCATCCTCATTGATCCAACTCGGGTTGGTATGCACACAAAGAGAGACCCTACCACATGTGTTTCAGTTTGAGAGCCACCCCGTTCTCTATGGGTCGTCGAAGCCCCCGACCAAGACCCATGAGACCTTGTCGTCGATGGAGTTGCCCGATGATATGACTTACTGTCTATGGCTCCGTTGCTGGACAGTCAGCGGGAATTCCGGGCTGTCCTTGACAAGTGATCAATCCAAAGAGCTCCGGTCGATGGAAGAAAGCAAGCACTCAACCTCACCTAGATCTTCCTTTGTTGCACCTCATCGAGAAAGAACACTGGTAATAGGTATCCTTTACTTCCTCCTTTCTTTCATCCGCTGGAGGTCAAATTCAGGTTGCTGTTCAAGTTAGTGAAGTTATTTCATTGTAATTAGAGACCTAACAAGAACCGAATCACGCTCTGTAGGATTTGAACCTACGACATCGGGTTTTGGAGACCCACGTTCTACCGAACTGAACTAAGAGCGCTTTCTGACGACAGGGCCGAGTGCTAACGACGGGGTAAAGAAAAGGCACATTTTTCTACCGCATGCATATAGTCTAACACGTCACTATCGTTCGTCCCTCATTTATTCCAATTTGAATCGATCTCAATTGATCCCTCCTTACTGCCCATAGGATAAGTAATGGGTAGGGATGAGAGGATTTGAACCTCTTCCAAATTTGGGACGCGCTACCATCACTTCAGGACAAGACGAGCTGCACCTAAAAGAGAGGCATGAAGACAATTACCATAAGAAAGCGCACCCGGAACGGATTCAACTCTAAAAGCGGAGGGCACAGATTCAACTAGAAAAGCGACTTACTCATTCTCAATCTTAGACTTGAACAGATTCCATCCTTCTTTACTTTCTCCGACTCCGACTTATTCTCTCCCACTGCATCGATCGTAACTGATATTCTATTGCAGCGATGGGAACAGATATTCATACCGCTCCGTGGGCTCATAGTCACTGAAGTTCGCTCGTCACTTTTCTACTATGCTCCGCACCTTTCTTCGTTCATTGGTCTCTCTCTTCTATTTTATTCTTTTCTTTGCTTTTGCTTCAGTTCTCCGTTGAAGATTTGGAGGCTCTGAAAGAGGAACGAGTGAAACGACTCCGAGTACTAGTAGCTCCTATTCTGTGGTCGGCTAAGATCCCTCATAGCAGGGAGGAGGTAGAGGATAAGATCCAAAGGAGAGAGAATCAGGAGGTAGAAGATAAGATCCAAAGGAGAGAGAGAGGAGTTCGACCAAAGAAAGGGGAGAGAGAGGAGTTCGGCCAAAGAAAGGGGAGAGAGGAGTTCGACCAAAGGAGAGACGCGCGGGAGGAGGATAAGTACACAAACCCCTGACCGGGTTAAACTTTTAGAGACCTTGCTTGGACCGGCTACCCTTTTAAGACAGCCTTCTCGACCCTAGACCCTAGATCCCAATAGTTCGATACCCTTTAGCGCTCCCTAGTTGGAGCCTGCCTTTTAAGCCCCGTTGGAAGCTAAGGACGACTTGGATTACTTGACTTCTTTAGAGCATCTCTTGTCTTTCCTTCCTCGCACCTCTTTGCACTGAACACCTACGCATCTGTCTGTCTTTCTTTACATTACACTTGTTCCTACGTATCTTTCCCACGCATCCCTCTTTATACACCGAACCTACGCATCTTTCCTTGGGTCACTATCGGCTACTACTGCTGCTTCTTGCTACTACTGCTGCTTCTTTCTTTAATAACGAATCTGGAGCTATCCTATCCTATCCTCGCGAATCAGAGCTCGTAGGATAAAAAGAGATAAGAAAGAAATGAGTGGACGGATCATGGGAATTCATGCAACGAGTATCTGTCTCAAGGGTTCAATTAAAGTCAGGTATAGGTATAGGTAGGTACGTAGCGACTAACAAACGAGCGATGAACACAGTTCTCAAGCATCCAATTCATGGAGGGAAGGAATTAGCGATCCTAATGTGAGCTCTGAGACTAGGGCTTGGCTTTCAGAACTATGAGACTAGGGCTTTTCTCACTCGAAGAAAGCCGCGGAGTCTTCTTACTCCTAATTGGTTCTCATCCCAGCAGTCCCAAGAAGTTGCGAGCATTACATTCGCTCCTATTCTATTTATTGGAAGGCAAGGCTCAATCAGCCAATCTGAGGAGAGCAGAAGCAGAGGAAAGATAGAAAGAAGTGAGCCGGGGAAGCAAGCGCATCAAGGAAGCAAGGAAACCGTAGCCTACGCAAGCAAGCAAGGAAGCAGAAGCATCATTGGCAGCCCGAGCTCAGAAGTAGTCAGGCAGCTATCGGACTTTCAATCCAAGATCGTCGTTTGATAAATACGAAATGCGGCCCTGTTTGAGGCAATCTGCTTTAGTAAGTAGTCCATTTCATTCCGCTAACAGTTGCAAGCTTTGTGCTTTTAGTAAGTAGTTTCATGGAGCTCTCACGAGGAACAAGCCTAAGCCCCCAAGCCCAAGTCCCAAGCCAAGCCCTCGTTCAACCATTCTGGAATGATAATGAATGAGAACTGTACCTCATATAGGCAACCTTGCTAGCTATGATCCTGACCTTGCTTGACTTTACTTCATAAAAGGGCTTGCTTGCTTGGGACCATGGACTGATATGATGCTACGATTGATCTTAGTCTAGCAAGCTTTGATCTTGGATGCTTTAGTTGCTCAAGCTATATTGATCATAGATGCTGGTTAAATAAAGAATCTAATTCCTACTAAGATATCGACTTCCTAAGATTATAGTTCTCCCGTAGTTGCTCTCACCGCAGGGTACGGTAGGTGATCTCATTTGCCACTGAATTCCAGTAGTTTCAAATGGAGCTCGTGAATTCAATTCCGATCCGCTTAATAATAAGAAAGCCAGCCAGTGCAATAGTTGTATGAATAAGAAAGCTGAAGTGGACAGTTGGACAGTTGCAGGGGACATCCGTTTCATTCCAGGAATTCCATTGGACAGTTGCGGGGGACAGTTGCACAGGCAGAGTGGATCAAACAACTACACTTTCTGGATCAACTGTAATTAAAGTCGTCTTACAAGTGTAGCTATTGTGAACCTGAGACAGAGAGGCTGCTGGTAAGTACGGGCTCAAGTGATTGATCCGGCTAATAGGTGGAGTCCCCGACTGACCGGTCGATTGGATGATCTCTTTTTGAAAAGAACTTAATAAAATAAGCTTAATTCAGCTCAGTCCTTTGCGAGATAAAAAAAGTAGTCTCAAGTTGAAAGAGCTTTCTTTTTAAAAGTCTAACCAGAACGAGTCTAACCAGCTCTATCTTCGCAAGCGAGCCTCATGTTGTTCCATCGTCCCTGTCCCATACAGCCCGAGCTCTACGACGCGGGGCTTAATAAAGTAAATCAAGATTATAGTAGGAGGACCGACCCTACTCCTTCTTCTTTACCTTAACTCTACGCAGGCGATGACTCCTCTTTTATGGCTGGCTGGACTATTCTCATTCATCCCTATTCTTTTGCCACGTATCCGCCTCTCATTCATCTCTATTCTTTTGCCACGTATCTGCTTTATAAAAGAAGAGCCATTTGATAGGGATTGATTTGGTATGCCACGAGGGTTGAAGGCCCCGGAGGATTGAAGGCTAAGAGCTAAGCGCTAAGATCAAGAATGAGTCTCAGTTCGGTCCCCTAGCCCTAGCCCTAGTTAAGAGAGTTGTGATGTCCGGTCCGATTCTTTGATTATAGTTCCGAGCCTCGCCCCTTTGCTGAGTAAAGAAAACCCGCTCATTCTTGTCCGAGATGACTTGACCGTGAGCTACTGAGCTCTGACTTCCACGTCGGAGACTTCCTCTTCGATAGTGAATCGCTCCGCATCTTCGCTCTTATTAGTTGTTTGCTCGTCTGAGAATATACTTTGATAAGCTCTGTGTCACGGGTCTAAAGGGAGTACCGCTACGTGGGTTCGGGGAACGATTCACTAGCTTTCTATTATTGGGCTTTCACCCGTGAACTGAGCCCCTCGGGACCAACAAGTGGAGGTCATGTCCATCGACTATGCCTTTCGGCCTGATCTTATCTTAGGCCCTGACTCACACGAACCTTGCGTAGGTTAGGTTTTCGGGGCATTTGGATTCTCTCTTTGCCTTATTCTCGCTTCCGCTTCGTCCACACCTGCTTGCTTCGCTGCGGCCCCTACCGATGCATTTTTACATCCCACAGCTTCGGCAGATCGCTTAGCCCCGTTCATCTTCGGCGCGAGAGCACTCGATCAGTGAGCTATTCTCTTTCAAGGGTGGTCTAGGCTCTGTCTCTGCACCCCTACCTCCTTTATCACTGAGCGTTAGGGGCCTTAGCTGGTGATCCGGGCTCTTTCCCTCTCTACGACTTCTCCCCCTTGGCCTACCTTGATCCCTCTGACTCTCTACGACTTCTCCCCCATGCCGACCTTGATCCCTCTCTTATTTTTGGGGGTTATATCTAGTATTCAGAGTTTGCCTCGATTTGGTACCAGGTCCGCACCGACGCCCAGTAAAGCGCTTCAACGCATTTCGGGTAGACTAGCTCTGGAGTGGTATTGAACCCTGAACCCCTAAGCACAACTCATCCCTTTCTTCTTTAAGATCAGTCGTACCAGAGTCCTCGGTCATGGGTCATGGATTGCACCCAGGTTCGGGTCCATAAGTAGTGAGAATGGCCCTATGAAGATTCGCTTTCGCTACGGCTATCCCTTAACCAAGCCCCTGCCTATTGCGGGATCGAGATCAATCATTAATTCAATTTCCACATTCCCTGCCGAGGAAGAGGAGACGATCTGTGTGTGCTCCTTCTCCTCCACAATGACTCTACTCTATTACTATACTATGCAGCATGGTCCGGTCCCTCTTGAACTCGCTCCATTTACTGGGACTGTACAACTCAACTACTCGCTCTATTTCCCCATTTCTACTCAAGTCTTCCTCGCCTCGTTCCAAAGAAATGAAGAGTGGAAGCAGTAAGCTCATATAAGTGGTTCAGTAGTCCCCTCAAGTGCAGACCTACTAAGATCAAAAAGCTGCAAAGTTGATCTCACATGACTGCAAAACCACTAAAAATGAACTCTACGAGGGAAAAGCCCGGAAAAACCACTGAGAAAGTCGTCAACTTTGATCTGATATACGTGTGAAAGTACTAAAAAATAGACTGAAATGGAGGCTTGCCTGAGAGATTGCATCGCTAACCACTGAGATTGCATGGCTAACCGCATAAGGGGAGCTCCAACGGGTCTTTCGTCCGTGGGATTGATTGGTTAAACTTCGTGAGAGCGCTTTTATCGTGCGAAGATGCGGACGACGTGGAGAGTTAAGCCAAGTTGCGACCAAAGACCCGACCAGGGCGGGCGTATAATAGAACCTGGGCTCAGCTAGAAGTGAAAGTCGATACGATAGTGGAGAATAAAGTTCATCGCCCCTATCTTTCCATCTCTGAGTCCAGGCTCTCTCTACTATCTAATACCAAGAGTAGGGTAGGGGAGGACTGTATCCGATCGCTAACTTGATGGGGTTGTCCATTACGAACGAAGACCGAAGACATGGAACATATCAATATTTAAGGTAAGGGAGAAGAATGAAAGAAGTAGAAAGAAAGGGACGACTAGTTGGGGGGAGCGCTCTAAATCTAAAGTAAAGTCTAGGGAGATATACGAGACAGATAGACTCGAGCGTATGCGAGAGGGACGACCAAAGGGAGGGAGCGCAATTAAGTTAGTATTTTTGGGAGATTGTAGAGATAGATAGGTAAGGAGAGGGACGACTAACAGGAATTTCTATTTATGTGTATGCGGCATCCACTACTACTTGCGACGTTAAGACGTGGAGGCAAGAATAGAATCTGAACCAAGAGCTGATGAATGAGGCAGCAGACGGGGAATTCAGAGAAGTCATTGTGAGAGCTCATTGCTGTGAGTGGGCGCTACTAAAGAAAGGAGAGGAGAGTCCTCAAGCCTAGTTCCTTTGATTCCTGGTTAGACACCGTAGGACCCGTGATCAGACTGCGAACTAGGTAGGATAGAAGATAATGGACCTCCCCTTTATTCATTGAGTTCTTCCCTTGTAGTGTACTTCAATCGGATCAGGCTGTGGAGGACGAACTAATCAAAGCCTCCTTGCTCCTTTCCGGTCCCGTGCCCTCTTGCGTGCCTTGAAGTGCATTTAGAAGCATAAAATGAGGCCTTTCGAAGAGTCGGAAGCCTTTGAATCCAAGCCAAGTAGCCGATAAAGTCTGAGATCACCGATTCCGTGTAGGATTTGACTCCCGTCAGCTTGCGGGTTCTGTTGATTTAGCTTAGTCCCGCCGCTCGCATTAGCTCTACCGGCGCATTCGCTATCTGCTCTCAACATTCCTGGAGCATTGATGAATCAGAACCAGAAAAGAAAGAGAAAGAGGGAGCCAGCCTTTCCGTAGCTCCAATGTCCTATCCCTCATTCCTCCAAGCCTGAACTAGTGGACCAAAGCTTTTCTTTATTTTTTTTTCCTTCCGGCTCTTGGATGATAAAATGATGACTTTGCTTTGTTCTATAGTAGAGTAGAGAGAGCTCAGCCTGCCCTGGTTCACCACTCAATGCAGAGTCCGGTAAGTGACTGGCGACTCGTTGTATAGTAATAGCGACGTCGCGGGCCACAGTAAACTTGTCTAGTTCGTACGGGAAATAGAATGAGGATCAGTCCACCCTGAGCCTCTTATCAGAGAGATCCGCAGTCTCTTCCCTTGACAATGTGAGTATAAGAAAAGATCTTCCGTCTTCTTGCTGCTAACACAATTGCCTTCGCTTCACTGTCGACCTCGTAGTCACGGGTCTTTTTAATAAAGTCCCGCTCTGTGGGCTTCTTTCTATGGCACAAAGAATGATGCTGCGCTTTGACATGAAGAAAGTAAGTGCGATCCTAGCACCCTTTATGGGAAAGGGAAGGGAGAAAGAGGATTTTATTCGTCAACTAATGAAGTTGAACCAGTAGGAATCACTTCTAGGACCTATGCATCAGATCCTCTGCTTTCTGCCCTTTTTGGACCCATTCGCAACTTAATACATTACTTGCTAGTTAGCCGTTATCCCTGCCGTTCATCTCCTCATTTATCCTACCACCATGTTAGAGCAATGCCAGACCGAAATCGCTGGCCCGTCTCCTCACTCTGGCTCTCAGGCTCTTGGTTCATATGAGAGTTCAGTTGAAGAAGGCTAAGTATGAGAGTGCGAGCGCTTACAGAAAGGTCTCATTTAGAACCAAACGGGGACAGGACCTAGCGCACTTATCAGTTGGAGAAAAGGCTCAGATTTGATTGAACCTTTACCAAGCTTCTTCTGGTATGGCACTCGGTCAAGGCTCCCTGGCACTGCACTTGAGCTCGAGTCTTTACTTTAGTGATAGATTGCATAATGGACTTGACCGCTCCGCGCCTTTCCTTTCCGGACTTCGATGCTTCAGCGAGAGGACAAACAAAGGTCTTGTAAGGCGCTCGATCGCAACCAATACCCCACATATCCTTCTTTGGAGCTCTCCGAATCGGGGCATTTCCTTATAATTATAGTTGTGCCATGAGGGACCCCTTTGAGTCACCCGGAACCCTGCTCGATCGCATGCCACGGAAAGAGAAAGAGGAGAAGATGATGGGAGCTCTGCACAATCACTTAATATACTGTTATGTGATCCCCACCCACTCCCGTACGAAAGTCAAGGGGCGAGAGGGGGGATAGGGAATCTAGCTCTAATTCAAGAGCTGTGCGTGCGAAGTCTTGAACCAACCTTTCTATCATCTACCGCTCTATTTAGAGGTTATATTCAATGTGTTGTGAGTACCCAGTAAGTTACGGGGAGGGACGGGATTCAATTCATTGGCTAGCCCTCAGTTTGAAGAGAAGGTTTCTTATTTCCATCCCAGCAAGGTTGAAGGATTGAATCTGAACCAAACTGGAAAGTCCGGAAGCAAGGCTTTCTTTCATACGCAACCGCAAGGCGCGAATGCTGCTCGCCTAGCTATGCTCAATTCCCGCATGCACCTAAAGCTAATTGAAAGTAGGAAGGGTTTCTTTCTCTACTAGTTCGGGATCCAAACTAAGAGGGAGACTGCTTCCGCACATCACATCCCATCCGGATAAATAAAAAGCTCCGCTCTTTGAGATATAAAAGATGCCGAGGACCACTTTGATCATCATCCATTCAAGCACTTTCTTTGCCACTTCTGAAGCTTCCATTCCACCAGTTCTGTTCTGTGCTTTGATAGCTGGCCCCTTCCCTTCATTCGCTCCGCACCGCTCCGTGGGCTTTTTCAAGCAAGAGATTCATTCTCCGTTTGCAGCTCTCACTAATCATGCTTATACGTCGAGAGGTAGAAAGAAACTGTGCCTCCCTTTTTATAACGGAACTGGTATTCATTATTTATATATAAAGAATGAGTGGGCAATCCAACAGCTACAGCTTCAAGGGAGAACTCCTCATCTTCCTAGTCACTCAGGTCAGGATGGGGAAGCAGACGGATGGTAGTCCAGACGAGAATGAGCTTAGTTCATACGGAGGGCGGGGTAGCCTGACTACTGACTACTGACTTGCCTTCATTTAAGATAGATAGAGTAGACTCACATCTAAGGGAATTGCCATGAACTCCGATCCTCACTAACTGGGGAGCCAAGGAGCATCAGATCTCCGTCCCCTCTAGCACTAGAAGGATTCATACGTCCCAAGTCTTGCTCTAGCTCATACTGTGCTCTTTCTCTACCGTAGGATGAGAATCTCAGTCCGGCCCGGTCGATCGGTCTCTCTCCCTACCCCTTGCTAGGTCGGTTTCTTCCCTTTGTCAGGAACTTTACAAGAGATCTTTGTGACGTCGGATACTTTGAAGTTAGACTAGCATAGGTCGACTTTGCTTGACGGCTTGAATCTCACTCTCTCCTCCTACTCCCGCACTCGAACCGGCCGGTTTCATTTCTTTATTCAATCTCAATCTATATAGAATAGATAATTATTGAGCTCTTGGCTAAGTCTAGCTAATGCCCGTACCTAATAGATGGGGACCTAACCTACATGGCCCCGCCCCGCTTTGATAAGCGCAGATAAAGAAATGAGAAAGCTAGTTGTTCTCCGGCCTCTTCCCCGGCTAACTACCTTGACGCCAAGTGGAAGGCTGAAGCCCATTACTAGAAGCAGCGGGCGCCACTCGACTGGCCTAGCCTCGAGTTCTGAAGGCTTGTTCAGTTGACGGCTTTTAATCAGTAGAAGCGAGTGCCGAGTCAGATTCAGGGGAGATGGCTCACGGAACTTTACAGGCAAAGCTCGGGGGTGAAAGAGATGAAAGATAAGGTAGCAGATGTGAAAATTGCTCTAGATCAAGCGGATTCCGACATCGGACTTTGAAGTAAGAGTTTAAAGTAATTTGGAAGCCGAAGCCCCCCCTATAAGAGTCGTGCACGAGTCACCCACCCGAGAGGCTGGCCGAGTGCTCTTTCCGAGACCTCACCCTTATCCAATGAGACCAATGAGTGCAACCTTAGTCAAATCGGACTGCTACCTTAGTTAAAGATAGAACCCCCTAGCCCCTCTTGGTCTGGGAGGACTACTCACTGGCAATGCAATGTATGCTAGAATAAAGAGGTTTTCCTCTCCAACTCAGTCGAGCCCCACGTCCTCTCCTTCCACTTCTTTTTTTTTTTTTCTCCTTCTACTGCGAACTCAAGGGCATGAGCTCGAGCTATCACTATATCCCCAGACCCCTCAGTATGATAACTCTAGTTCATCTTACTTGAATGGCATTGAGGATCAGATCCACTTGCCTGGGAACTCTCTTGAACCGGACCTGAGATAGAGCACCACTGCCTCATTTAAGAAGACTCTCTCCCCACACGGCACGGATGCCTAAACCAGAGATGGAGATCTTATCCTGTCCCTATAACATTAACGGAGGCTCCCCTTCCCGACTCAATCCTGGGGCGAGGGAGTTTAGGGTATGGGTGTGGTATCGTAGCACTTCCCCTTCCGGTAGAGAGAAAAAGAGGAAAGCAATAGGATGAAGGTAGAGCGGGAGAGGACCCGTCTTACTTTCTTTCTTCTTAAGCGGAAGACCTTCCACTATCTAAACGGGGCATATGCCTAAGACTCGGCTTCTAGCTTGGTCCAACCACCCTTTCCGGTCGCCTTCCACCGCCCATGTGGAGTGAGACCGTTCGCTCCTTGAAAGTTCGGTCGGTGCATCCGCCCTCTACCGTTCTATTGCAACCATGGGACTGCTCAGCCCGCATTGAACCTATGAAGCTCAATACACATCAACTGAAAGTATGTTAGATAAATCCAATTTGTCTACATGCCCGAGCCCCCATTGAACAACCTATAATGCTCCTCAAAGGAAAACTTCCCTAGTTAGAGAAAGAGTACATTACTTCCACCCCTACTATCCACTACTGGGACCACATATAGATGGTTGAATCGTTCATGGACTTGTGGGTAGATCACCGTAAGCATGATAACCATGCTTTGAATCGAACCTGAGAAGATGGAATGGGAAAAGAAAGAAGAAAGAATTGATTGGAGGCCGGTCATATTGAATAGTGCTGCTCTAAATATATATTTAGATTCTTGCGGCTGCTCGTCTGCTCTTCGCGGAGATCGGTCTTATGGTATGGGTCAGATTTAAAGTGGTATAAAAGTCAGAGCAATCCCACGGAGCGGTGCGGTGCAATGGTCCCTGGCAAAGAATATCGTCCACAAGGGTTGAATACTCTATTACTAGACCTATGCCGAAGAGGACATGTTTTATCAGCTCTTTCCGTGCCTATACCGATTCACTATCAGAAGGCAGATGTGGGTGCATGCGTAGTTCCGTTCTTCGTATCGCTTGCTCACGGCTTCGGCTTGCCCCTCTTTCTATCAGGGGCCACTTATCATGAGGTGTCCTGCGCAGCGAACTAGACTCTGGGCTAGGGAAGAAACTAGAATCCATTCGGAGGTACAATAGAGTAGTAGTAGACGACAATGCCATTCAGGACTTGTGGAAGAGATCTGTCCTAGGCCATGAGGTGTCAGAGAGAGTTTCCTAGGCCAGTGTCTGAGATATAGATCCAGCGAATGCTCAAGGGTAGAGAGAAGGAGGGCCAGTGGGAATGAGGGTAGTATGTGAATGAGATCACTTCCATAGGCTAGTGCGGAGGTGCCGGCATCTCTAATTCATGTGAGGAGTCCAAGTGAGACGACCGAAGGGAGGGTTAGCATTCCATTCGTGCACGTGCATAAGAAAAGAAAAAGACCCTCACGGCTCCAAGTGAGAGTGAAGATATAAGATAAAACGATTCAGTCTCTAATTCTGAGGATGGAACAGGAGAAGATCAATCCATCTTCGGAAGAGGACGATCCCTCCAGCTCATAGGGCTAAGTAGGCAGGTCTGCAAATCAATTGTACAATTCATGCTCTTTAGTCATCAAGGTCTGGTCTACTTTAAGGTCTAGATCTGTGCTTTGCTTTAGCCGAGTGAGTCTAGTTAACTATTAAAGACTCCGAATGCAGACTTATCGACCCGAAAAACACTCAGCTGAACTACCTCAAGGTGCCTCTTGCTTCCTATTCAGCTCAATTCCCAGTTAGAAGATAGATATTAGTAATAGTCAAGTAAGGGTCAATTTCATAGCGTAGTATCGTATTCCACTTTGAAGAGTATTCAGTTCAGTTCTAGCTTCTGAAAAGAGGGAAAGATCAATTGAAGCAGTTAAGTTATATATGAGAGTGAGCAGAGTACCATCAACTTCCACTGAACCAAGGGAAGAACGGTGCGCGCGAGGATCAGATCACTACAAAGATCCGTATTCTCCCTCGATAGGGAGGGAGAGGCTGGGGCCTCAGTTCGGTTCGTGTAGCCTATAGTGGATACTGGAGTCTCCCGGCTTTCTTCTTTGATCTCTCCTTCTCTTCTCTTGAGCCCTCCTTTTCAAGTCAAAAGAGAATCTCCTCCGAAGGTCAGTTCTTTCTTCTTCTTCTTCCTCGGATATTATCTTTATGTAGAAATAGGGAGGCTTTCTTATTTGTTCTATCGCTTCCTTCTATAATCGCTAAGCCCTGCTCCCTTTGATTCTGATTCTTTTCCCCTTCTTCGTCCCCTAGGAGCTAATCAAGTCATTCCACCACCCTGAGGATTTGAGCCCTCGTACTTGCTACGCTTTATTAAATTCTACAAGTCTTGTCTTCCGAAAGAAGACCGCTTACTGAGGAGGAGATGGCTACTTCGTTCTGCCATCATAGGCATCCGATCCGTGAGCATCTATCCCGGACAGTCAAATAGAACAGGGAAGTGCCACGCTTACTTAGCCCAGCATCTCTAATTGGCTATGCTCGACCAGGCGAATTGACCTTTGAAGTTCATTACACGAGGTGCGCAGCGAGATGCTTATTAGAGCGGACTGAGAACTGATTAGGCAGGCAGAGTTCTCTATACTTAAAAGGAAAGTAATCATCGCCATCCACTAGGTCGACTAGATCGCAAGCATAAGACTTGCCTGACATCTGGCACCAGATGGGGAGGGTTTGAGGGAGGGTTTCGCGGATCAGGTCCCCACTTTTATTGGGCCATCCCGGAATGGAGTCATCAATGATCCCGGGCACTCTTCTTAGCCACCTTTCCTACGCTTTCTCCCGTAAGGATGCTTCTCCTTTTCTCGACATCTTCTGCTTCTCTCATATAATCGTAATCGTATGACTCTATTCGTTCGAAGCTAGCTGACAGGTACAGATGAATATAAGGCAGGCAAAGGTCGAAGTGGGAAAGGGAAGTAAAGAGAGCTATATCACACGAGTGAGGTTTCTCATACACTAAGGGGTGTCTGACGCACGGAGGTACGTAGGCCGAGACTGAAGGGTTCGACTCTAAAGTCAGATACTGCTCGGGTTAGGATCTGACTTGGAGAAGATGGGGGCCAGCGGCGAGGAGCTTCTTAAATAAAGTGCCTCGAAATCTTAGATTGAGGCAGCCCGTGACGAGTCTATCTTTTGCCCTTTATTCGTCGTTTAGCTCATTTACTTGACTTTGACTATAGTACCTTTTCCTTTTCTTTACCTGAAACTGATTCTGAGCCTGGAAGAGAATCCACTCTTGATCTTATGCCCCAGCTAGGTTGATGCTATCTTTTCTCTCTCTCCTCTCACCTCAGCTCTGGGCCCTACTCACTGCCTTTGATCACTTACTGCTTTTCTTCTTACAAGAAAAGAATCAAACTTGGTTCCTTTCTTTTCCGATTGCTTGCCTAATCTTACTATCGCTAGAGCCGGAATATGAGCCTGACCCCTGCTATTCTGGCTCATCTCTCTTTCTAGTTACTTCTTGTGCCTCTTGAGCCCGCTACCGATTGAGCTTCTGAGCCCTGCAAATTCGGTGCGAACGCAAAGGTAGCAAGAGAAGGCAAAGCAAAAAATCCTACCCAAGTCACATCATCAGTTTGATCTCAAAGGGAACTCGACAGGCTTTATCAAGGTGCAGACCGAGATCCACGCAAGAAAGATTCCTACTAGTGGGCAGAGTCCATAGTAAACTCTAATAAGGTTAGATCCTAGGCATAGTTCTTAGCAGTGAGCTTCTCTTCTCGGTCATAGCAAGAACGACAGGACAGGAACCTTGAGATGGATGGGGAGCGTAGTTCAGCAGCTGGATCGTATAGAGAAAGAGAGATCTCGGAGATATCTCAGCTTAGAAGCGTTCGAATCTGCCAGAGACTTGTACCCCCTTGAATCCATATCTTCAGAAGGCGGGCGCCATCAACTCAGAGAGGGTCTGACTCAAGCCGGGAGCAGATAGATAAGTGAACCTAATAAAGGAGCCCGGGTGAAGACATCATCTTCTAATGCTATACTAGGAAGCGGCTAGCAGAATTAATTGCCTTAAGGGCGCCCTCCAGATACTACGAATGAGGACGATTGGATATTCTTTTTATTCGGAAGCGCTTTCTGTCTCTAGGGAAGGGAGGAGATCCTGTATGAGAATCGGAACGGATCAAAACTAGTTCCATACGCTAGCGAGGTTCGTTAAGCCCTTTATATGGCATGTGCATAAGCTCCCGAGCGGGTGCCCAGAAAGATTCTACGATTCCTAACTCACTCTTTCATCCATAGAGACTAGCACTTGTGAGGTCCAACCGAAGGGCAGTTTAGACCTTGATCAATCCTATTGCATAAAAAATGGCACTCTGATTGAATATTGAATGAGTTGCTTGTGACGCGGTCCATGGAACGTTGCTTGTGACGCGATCCATGGAAGCAGCGAGCTGGATATTATTATATCGAAAGAAATGGAAAATGATTCACTTCGTTCCGACGTGAAGTGAAAGTGAATCATTCACTGCGTTCCAACGTGAAAAAAAAAAATGAAGGAGCGAGTTGGACATTCATTATATACGAAGAATGAACAATCGATTCATTCATTCACTGAATTTAAACCCGTTGGAACGCTAGACGTCGCGGGCCTAAACTCGTCGCTGCTTTGTGACACTGGTTCACTTCGTTCCAAAAGTGAATTAAAACGCGTCGTTACTTCGCCTGGCCCCTTCAATGGGTGCTCCCCTTTGGGTCGCTTTGCTCAAGGTGGCCTCATATTTCCCGTTGGTTGGAGCGATGGAGCGACTGACTGTAAGACGCTAGTTTCCGCGAGTGGAGCACCTATTGGTTGGAGCGAAGAATGAGTGAATGAATGAATGAATCACACGCTTCCGGTCTTTCCTCGCCGTTGGTCGCTTTACTCCGTTCCTTACGTTTCTAGTTTCTTAGGGCATATTTAGCTACTTGACTACTTGGAATTCCGCTCACGGGTTTAAATTCAGTTGCGATTGATTCACTTGGCGCTCCCGTTGGATGAACTGAATTTTGGAACGGAGTGAATCACGAATACTGAGCTCCAAAAGTGATGGAGCGAGCCCTCTCCCCTCGTCCCTGACAAGGGCTTGAGTCAAAGGAGCAAATCTTTCCCCGGGATAAAAACATTACCAATGTGGAAAGACCCGACCATAGGAGGAAAAAGAATCCCGATTCAACCATCGCATCTGGCCTCCCTCCTTTCAGTCTTCCCGTTGGTCGCTTTACTCCGTACCTCCAACTTGATCTAGGTACGAGGTACGAGGGCAGATTCCCTTTCAGCGAAGTAACTAAGATAGATCAGTTCATCACTCGCTCCATGGAACGTCAGTGAAAAGACTCGCTCCAAGTCGGGGATCAAAGTACGACCAACGGGAGCGCCGGCGCTTGGGCAAAATGAAGACCAGCTGATTAAGCCTTCTCAGCCTGGTCTGGGCGGATCTATTTCTTTTTTACTTTTGACCTCAGTGCGAGAGGTTGATTCGGTGCGTACATTTGCCTAGACCCCCTCTCTTCGATCCTTGTTGGCATCAATCAATCAAAGTGTCGAGCCCGGTTCTCTTTCGGGATTTGAGTTGCTGAATCAGAGCTATAACCAAAACGATTCCCCAAGTGGCGAGTAGAAGTCTCAGCGTTCCACTAGATCTCTTCTTCCACCATACGAAGTTAGTGTGAGTCTGTGGGCTCAAAACATTCGATGCCCCTACCTCCTCTGAGGGGTGACTTGCCCTAAAGGTGTGGATCGCTTCCTGATTCTAAGCCTTTTCTTCTCAAACGGGGCCTATAATTCATGGAACCTTTCTAGGTTCTCTTCCTCATCGTACTCATGAAAGAAGAAATGAAAGAGGAAGGGCATCTGTGCATTAGCTAAGGATCGAGCTGGACCGGGACACTGGCTTTCTTTCTTTATAGAAGCAGAGTTCATACTTCCAAGAGTGAATAGTGAATCTACTGAAACCCTCTTTTTCACCCTCTTGAAGTGATGTGCCACGAAACGGGAGACTCAGATTTTCGTATCCGTGCGATCTGGGGCGAACTCAACTTACTCTTCTCTTCTTGCTCTTGTTCGAGCTTGACTGTAGATGTGAGGGCCTGGCAGACTGAAAAGAGTTATTCAAAGAGTTCCTGGGACTAGGGTTGAATGGGTCAATCAATAATGTTCTTCTCCTTATCCTATCGGTCGCCTATCTGCTGAATCTCTTTCCTTGCACCTTGATTCAAGAACTATATCCAAATTCGGCAGGTTAGGGCATTTGAAAAAGGGTTAGGACTTAAGGGCGAGGTCTAATCACTCGGGAAAGAGACTGACCTCGAGGAGCCGATGCGCCTAGTACTTTCGAATCATGGAAGGAATCAGACTTCTTTTCTTAATGCTCCCCTTCCATTCTTTTATTGGACTTGGATGTGTGGCGAAGAAAAGAAATTTGCAATGCCATGATGAAGGAGAGCGGTGCGCTTACTCCTCTTCTTTCTTATTAGGAAGGAACGGTAGATCCGTCTACGTTTTGAATAGCCATTCACTAATACTAAGAAGATGCTGCGACAGCGACGTAGAGAAGAATAGCTATATATAATTATGATATATATATATATAGCACCCGTGACTTCGTGCCCTGTAGAGTGAGGGAGATAGAGTTAGAATTGCTTAAGTTCATGCCCAGTCCGAACGGCTACGCCTGTTCTGATCCCCTCGGTTATATGATTTATCATGCTCCCCTTGGTCGCTTCGCTCCGCCCCTCTCTTTTATCTTTTCTTTCGTCGCGCTCGAGCTCATGCTTAAGGGTAGGGTTGGAGTGCCCATATGAGTTCTTAAGAGGCTTTCTTGTACGGGACTAGAGCTCTTCTTTTTTTCTTCAAGAAGGAATGTAGCTGAGGGACGACTGAAAGGAGGGCTTAAGAGGTATGATGAGAAAGAGAGTTCTATCAATAATTCCTGTTGAGAGTCTCTCTCATCTACCGGAAAAGCGCTATAAGGCGGGGAGTCCCGACTGAGAGAACTCGACTTCAAGGAGCAACTGCTATAGTTCATTCCTTATTGGAGCGAAAGGGATCGGAGTGAAGCTCCTTCTGTTCTAGCGACTCCCGGGCCTTATCGGCACAAGTAAGGAGAGGGAAGAGGGCTAATTCTTACGAAGTGCTATTCCGGGTGGGCTAGCTGTCGGACTCAAACCGACTCCTACCTGCTAGAAGCTGTCGCTATCACTTTCACATCTCCTCTAGTGGGGCAAGCAAGAAAAGATTAAAGAAAGGGACGGTTCATTTCAATACTCATCTGCAGATGCTCCAGTTCTTCTCCTTGTTTGGGAAGCTAGACTCAGAGCCTCCTTTCAGTCCGATACGTATAAGAATCCAGTCATCTGATGGCTTGGCTTAGTAGTCGACTAGGAAGAGAGTAGGGGCGAAGCGTACCAAATGAAAGGGAGAACCGAACAATAAAGGGAGGCTCACATTCCATTCGAGTAGTGATATAAGAAAGCTCCTTGCATTGACCTCGCTCCCTTATCTTATCTAATAAATGGAACAGTGCTCAAATCAAATTATAAGTAGAGCTGCGCAGAGAAATTAGACATGTCAGTCTACCAGGCGTGCGGGCAATGTCAGCTTTGTAGATGGGAGGCAAAGAGAAGCAGAAGTAAGAGAGGCGAGAAAAGAGCATAGTCGAAGCTAACCCGGCTAAGCACTCAATGGATAGGACCCAGTCTTGGGCTTGGGAAGGCAATTCTTTGGAGCTTTCTCCGAACTCACTTTATAATTGGTTTATTCCACGAATCATTCTACGAAGGGAATCCACCTTTCTAATGCTATGCGCTATCTACCTTCCTCCCCTATATAAATTGAAATCGTGGCTTACAGAGTAGAAATGGGCTCGAGCTTATGTTATGGGATTTAATCTGACTTTTTGTATGTTGAATTCCTACTACTGGAAACTGAACCTATTCGTTCTATGTGGTGCTTACTTCTTGAGACTTCTCTTTCTTCCTCACGTCGTTGCACTCGTCCCTCTGCTCTTGCTTCTTTAGAGGTGTATCGTACTCTCCTTTTTCTACTTCGTTTCACTCGTCCCTCGGAGTTTGGTTTCGTTCTCTCTCCTGCTGCCCCCACACCCCGGGGGATTGAGAAGAGAATATGGGTTCGCAGGCCAGACTTGTGGATAGGTCATATGGGAACTCGAAGGGGCATCAGATCTTCCTAGGTCCGCTTCAGGGTCTGAGTGGAGTGGAGTTAGGCACGTTCAGTCCTTACTGCCTTTCTCCCGCAGTCCTTAACTCTTTCCCGATCTCATATATGCTTGCTTCAGAGGATGGGTCCTCTCCGTATAGCTGTCATGCTCCTAGCTCTCCCACTCTTGCTCTTCCCGCTCCACGTCAAGAACAAGTGTCAGTCAAGTTCGTCACGTTGTTCTTTGTGTCACTTCGGCTCCGCACCTTACATCGCCTAATCGGTGTGCTCCACCAACCAACTACTCTTTAGGCTCCTCGGCTACTGAACAGGCGTCACGGGAGTTCAAAACTATTGTGAGGCCCTTTGCACCTAGCCGCTCCTTTTCTATCGCCAGCATCCACTACACTAGCAGAATAGGGGGGTAGCTTACTTATATCTGATAGGTGCCAGGTGCACTCTCGTTCACTGGATTGATTACAACAATCAATCGTAGGGTGTCGGGTCCAATGCTCGCTTCTGTGTACCATGTAGACCGAACGGTTGGGAGAATTGATGAGAGATGAGAGAGACTTCTTTCTATATAGTCTTCTTTCTCTCTCTCCTCTGTTCCATTCTTTTGATCTTCTTATTTTCTTTATATTTTCTCTAGTCTTTATATATATCTTCCTCAACCTGTCCCAGAGTGATCCGTGATAAGGAAAGGAAAGTGTGCAGGGCTCAGGACTTTACTTTATAATCGAACCCTTTGGAAGGCAGCTTTTGAAGGCTTTGAGGAGCGAAGTGACGCGTGAGAACCCTTTGCAAGTCCATCGATCGTCACGGGTCTTATTCAAAAAGAAAGCTTCGAAAGGCTGCCCTTGCTATTCTGAGTCCACGTCACCCCAAGCATGCGCATATGCTGCGTACAACTACCTTACCAACTCTCGCATGGCATTCGATCTAGCCTGGGAGCGCATTCAATTCAAGATCACGATCGTTCACTATTTGAATGGGTTCAGATCATGATTATGTTTGCTACTCTGAGTTGATATTCCCCACCTATACCTATGGATGATTCTAAGTCTTAGGTAGTCTGGCTTTGGGGTATTAGGTTGAATGTACTCCTTATTTTGTGGTACCGGCGGATTAGATACTACTACTAAGAGAAGGTTTTTCCATACCCATGAATCTCTCAATTATTGAATTTTTGAAGTAAGGGTCCCCCCGGCACTCCAACCAAGCGGAGGGAGAAGATTATGGATAAGAGGTAGTAGAGTCGAACTCCTTTAATCCATCTAAAGCTAGGGTGGAGGCAACTCAAACCATAAATACAGCTCGGGTCAGTCAAGAGGAAAAGAGTGATGGGGCCGCGCCGTGTCACTTCGTCACTGTATAATAAAAATGCTCAGCCTGGCCCGGGCTAGCTGACTGCTCTGTAATGCCTTTCATGCCGACCGAGGAGTGGAGTAGCTATGTTCTCCAACTCTAGGAGCGAGGAACGACGCAAGAACGTGGGGGTCGGGTTCGGCCATCAAGAACGGAGGACAAGTCTTCATTTCTCAAGTTAAGTGCACTATTTAAGCCATTGCCATTTTCATGCATTTTTCAAGGTAAGGTTCAATTAGCTAATGTAACACTTTTACATTTGAATGCATTCTTGAACGCAGTCAAAGTAAATTCAGCTATGGCATCGTTATATAAAGAAATACGTGGCTCGGGTCCAAGAATCTATGGGTATCGGGGTTCGCTCCAACGAGCGAGTCAATCGAGGAGCAGCTCTCATCATTCCATTCCGCTCCGCGGGCTTACGACGCTTCGGCGATTCAATCCCTGGCCAGGACCCTTCTATCAGCGATCCCTGACCAGACCCTTCTATCAGCGATTCAATCCCCGGCCAGACAGACCGGATCCTGCTTTATCAACCCCCACCATTAAACCTTGCTGGGACTATAGTCAATGGCTGCTTTGACGGCACAGCGCAGCCCAACGATAAAACGAAACCAATAAATTCTATATATAAAGAATCCACAGATTAATTTCCGATCGGAAATTAATCTGTGAATTATTCATTCCTTGGTGTAATCCAACTCCACTTTTATACAATAAATCAACAAAGGAGTAGGATGAGGCCCCCCAGCAATGGGGGGGAAAGAAGAGTGGGCTTCTAAATAGTTTAGAAATGCAAATTTGGGGGGAGCATTTTTCCTCCGCTCGGTAGCATTAGACGCTCGGTGGCCTTGTCTTTCTCCGCCTCTCTTCCTCCCTGATCCGGAGCGTATTCACTTTCTCTCTCTTCTTGTCCTCTGAACCATGGACTATAGCTCGGTGTTGCTAAGCATCGGTTCGGGTAGCGTATCGGTTGCCTTCCTGAACTGAGTGTCCTCTTTCAGAGCCTCTTTTCTCCTTCAACTATCTATATGAAGCAGGACCTGCTATCGCATTCGACTGTCAGGTTGTCGAGAAAGATTGAACTACAGCGTCGCTAAAGGGCACTGCAATTCTGTAGTAAAGTAGGCCATTTAACTCCGTGGGCCCACTTCAAGCTAGTGTAGGCTCGCTTGGACTATACCACTTGTCCGGCTGTCTTGCTAGAGTCCAGGTTCTGTTCTGAGTCCCTAATCCAAGTCTCGTCTTTCTTCGGTCGGGAGAGACCGGTTCCTAGTTGGAGAAGAGTGCTTCCAGCCCAGCCATCAGATCCGAGCAAGACATTGCTTGATTCTCAGTTGATGAATTAAAGTCCTTCCTCGCAGATCGGGAGTAGGGATTGAATTTCATAGTGAAAGTGGGCCGGCCCACTCAAGTTGTGAGCTGGATAAGTTCCCAATTGTAGTTGATCTAATTAAGTTCGCAGCCACGTCGCATATATCCCACTTATCCCAAGAGGAGCCTCCTCTTCCCACTTATCCCATTCGTTCAGGACATGTGGATGTGGTTCTCGGGACCGGAAAAGATCAGTTCTCTCGCTGGATTCCTGAACTGAGTTCATTGTCCTCGCTTAGCCACACCTTGGCCTATGCTTCCTTCATTCCACGTACTCAAGTGGTCCTTCTCATGGTCAATGCATCACAGCACGCGTGGTTCTTGTTCTCGCTCCCGTTGGTCCTTTCTCTTCACTTTATGTCGCTCGTCGCTTTCTAGCTCATGAGTCACGGGTCTTCCTTAGTTAAAAAGTCCTCCTCCATTTATGTTACCCTATAGATAAATAAAAATGTATAAAAAATGAAGGGAAAATCAAAGTACTATAAAGGGCATAGATAAGTATCCGTCTGGAAAGTACTCCTCAAAACCCTCACTTTTTGTTACCCTAAATTGTATAAAATTCATGCTTTACACTTAATGTTAGAAGGAACGCTAGAGGGGTACTTTTTAACAAATTCTCTTTTGAGAAAACTCCAACTTCAACTGACACTTTTCATTTTCCTAGTCTGACTCTACTAGTGCTGTACTCGTAGCTATTGCTGTTTGCTGTAAGAGCTAGTGGTTACAGTACTTACTGAGCTGTAAAGGGTACTGACTTGACTGGGCAAAAGCAAAAACAAGCGTCTGATCAGATCAATCAAGAGCTCCTAAGCAAGGACGGGCGAGGATTGGCCGAGGGGCCCTTGGACCTAAGGGAATATATTGTATCTGGGTACAAATAGGCCGGTTAAAGACGAGTAGGCAGGGTACGACGAAGCTATTAGAGAAGGGGGGTGACACATGGTTGTACTGGTCAGCTTTGGGCTGGAGATTGACGATTGACTGAGCGTGCTTTGGCAGCTCGTAGTAGAGTACTCTCTGACGGATTCGCTCTATTATTGCCTCCTATTCTTGAGGGAGTGATCAGGATTAAGACGCGTAGCGATACCCACTATTTTCTTCCCTTTTGGGGTGGGCCTTTCGTACTCCAATCCGTACGGGGAGAATGATTCAGCGTACTATTTTCTAGTGGATCTGGTTCACTATTAATGAAAAGCTAGGTACGTAGTAGCTTTAGCGAAGAAATGCTCCTTGTTAGGGAACCAAGACAAGAATTATGACTAATAATAAGAAAGGGTTAAGGGGCCTCGAAGGCCTATAAATGGAAGCTTCTTTTAGTCTTGGCAAAGAGAGACGTAGAAGTAAGAAAGAAAGACTTTCAGTAAGACTTCTTCCAACAACACTCTTATGGATATCGCCGGAAGACTTGCAACAATTCAGCAAGAAATAGGTCAGGTGGAAAACGAGAAGCTCCAACAGGAGCAAATCCTTGGGCTTTTCTGGGAGCATTCGCCTGTTATCGATCCTGAGGCCGTAGGAAGAATGATGCAATTGATCCGGGACCGCATTCGCGGTCTGGAAGACAGGAGGAGGGCCCTCCTCAACGAACAGAAGGAGCTCATTGTGTGGGCCGCCGCCCTCGGTGACCGGGGAGACTAGAAGAGTCCGTCCACTCTTTTGAGTTTTCTAAGGTTTAAATGAAATATTTCGTCCGTCGACGCATAGTCGTGTGTTTGAATGCGTGGCTTTCTTTGTCTTTGTTTGGTGGAGATCTACTTTGCAGCTTACTGGAGATAGACTCCTATGCTAAGTGTCTTAGTTTGGTGTGTTTGCATGTATGGGCTAGTCGTCAGTGTATCTTTCTGATCGGATGCTTTCAGTATCGGAACGGAAGTGAAAGTCTACTTTCTTTCTATATCCGTTGTTGGAAGTGAGTGAATCTACTCCCCTCTCATAGAGGTACAGTAATAAAAGGAAGAAACCAGATCTTCAAAAAATAAGAAAATGATACAAAGAAACATGACTACTAATAAGAGGAAAACCAAATCCAGTCGACCCCTTCTTAGAGAGAACAAAATAAAAAAAACCCTACGGAATGATTAGGCTGGCGGTCCAAAATGATAAAAATAGTCACAAAATGCCCATACGGTAGCCACTAACGGTCGAGCCCTCATTATCATTTCGGCCCTTCTTTTTCGCCCTGCTCTCTGAACCAAAGGCGCTCCTAGTCAATAAAGGAAAAGAACCAGCGAGCGGGATGAGCGAGTTCATAAGTTTGCCTTCTAATGACATATGATTGGATTTGCTTGAAGTCAAAGTTTGCCTTCTAATGACATTCACTACTTAGAAAGAGATTTTGCCAAGAAACGACAGCGAGCTCCATGCGATAGTTGGTCCCATAAAGGAGATGGCAAGATCGAATCGGTTGTTCTTTGCCAAATAATAATGACATGTTGGAATGCTACTGCGATAGCAGGTCCTGCTTCACTATAGAGCCGCTCCAACTGGCATCGATAGAGACGTCCGTTTCATCCAATGAGCTGGCATCGCATCGATAGCTACTGATCTTTGAATGCGCTCCACCTTCTTTCCCGTACCAGAGCCTTTCGTCCCATCGACTAAGTACTATTTGTGGGCTCCCCACACCCTCTAGAGATGCCCTTCGCTCCCCGATACTGGTTCCCCACCTCTTTCTCCCTCCGATCTCAAGTGAGGCGCGCTCCATAAGGATCATCTTCTTTCCCATGCAGCGATTTACTTTAGAGCCAGACTCCTCGGTGCAAGATCCGATCCAAGCCACTCTCCGAATCGGGCCATTTCCTTATAATTATAATGAATGTCAGTTGTGCCATGAGTCCTCTTTTGCCACCTCTTTCCTTTCATTCCCATACCTTGAGTAGACCACCAGACCAGGGAAGTCATGCATACCGTGAGTAGACCACCAAAGAAGAATGTGAAGCTGCTACGCATGAGTGGACCTTGTTAGGGACTATGAAGACTATACCGGTTAGGGAGGCCTCCTCTGAAAGACCAATAAGAGCTGAACCCTAGAATGAGGACCGGGCGGGCTAGACCCGGGCAATGGAGTTTGATTAGGCGCCAAGCATGAGCCATATGGGAGGACTCGGCTCAGAGGGTGCTTGAATGATACGCTTCTAGGTCTGGTTCGGTCCATAGATGAAAGGTTGTAATTACTTTTGAGCTACGCAACATAAAGACTAAATAGAAAGAAGAATGAGTTCAACCTTCCACCGCAGATCATGGCCTTAGCACTCGGTCCCCGATGGCCTGAGCCCTTCCCCCGCTAGACTGGTCAGAGCTCGAAGTCAGTCTAGATAGTGACGAGCACATACTGAGATTGCGTTAGGTTACGAGCACGTACTGAGTGCTATTGAACCTTCTCCCCGCCTCCTTCTACTCGCTTGACGATAGCAGACCGCTACAGTCAAAAGGACGATGCCGGGAGACTGCAATGAGTCCACAAGCTATATTAGACCAATATAACATAGATATGAAAGACCGAGAGAACATAGATCTCAACCTTGGGCACTCCACATACGACTCCAATAGAGAAAGGATAGAATGGCTCACTCCCTACTCCACTCTTTCGCAGGCCTCTACTCAATTAGAAAAGAACTGAACGTGAGAATCAAGCTTAGATAAAAGACACAAGTTAAATGAGCCGCACCCTATTAGGCCGATTCCGACTGAGTAGAGCCAGAGCAAGAGCACACATAGGGCCGGCCTCGGTCTCGGAGCCTCAAAGAGACTACTGGAGGAGAAAGAAGAGACTCGTACGCTACGTGGGTATAAATAGTAGCTATCTCTTTTCCGCGAGGAAGGGTACTCTGAATCGCCGACGCCTAATTCCGACGTCCATGAACGACTCTTGCTTGGGCTGCTTCAACTGGGGTATGGGCTGCGGCTTAACGGGAAGTTCATTGAAAATGGATCTTGTGCCGTCCGGTTCTTCAGTTCTTGGCTGCTATTGGGAATAAGCCTAAAGCTGCTGCTGTTCAATCAAGTTCATTCCTTTTCCTCTAGCTCCTATTCTACGAGTGCAACCAAGGAAAGATAATAAGAAAGAGCTGCTACTTACTCTCAAGGGACTCTTCATTATATAAGGTGCGTTTTCCGGAGTCTATCACTTGCTCTTTCATTACCGCTCCGTGGGCATCATTAGCATCAATAGCTAGAGGAATAATAAAGAAGGAATTCGTGACCTGCGAGGGAAACTCACTACCGGGACAAGCTATGATGAGTGAGAAAGGAAAAAGTGACACTTTGGTCGAGTCGAGTCGAGGTCAATCTAGAGCAAAGAGAATTCCAACTGGCTATAACGAGATATATGGTACTTAACACCGGATAAGAAGAATCCACACTTTCCGGCGGCCGTCAACTAGAATCCTCTTCTTACATTGCACATTTTTGCAGTGAAATCATAACTCTAGAAGATAGACCGCTAAAGCCAACGTCGCTATCGCTCGCTCGTACTATCATGTATAGTGAGATAGTTCTATAGAAGGAAAGAATCGAATAGTGATTGAGGTACCCGAAACTATTAGCTGTCCAGCGTAGCCCGGGGACAAGGAAGCCAAGGGGAACAGAAAAGGGAATTCAAAGGAAGGAGGAAAAAAAGAAATGGGACTTTTGGGCGTAAGATTCTTTTTCTTCTCTTACGTCGAGTTGGATGAAAACAGTTCTCCTAAATGAGGCCTCTCCTTACAATTCAAGAGTTAAGAAAGTATCTTATTCTTTTTATAATATAGGAAGGAAATCAGACTTCTTAGAAGGAGATGAGCTACGTAGATCTTTGTATGTATGGGTCTCGGTAATTGAAGAGAGAAGTGCGGAAAAAGACAGAGGCGTACGCGAAAGGAAAGGACACTGTGAAGTAGCTAGGTGGTAAGAAGACTAGCTCGGGCTTGAAAGCTTGAACGTGACGAATAGGCTGCACTTTGGATCACAATGGGTGGAGTCTCTAAAAGCCTTATAGGAGCATGAGACTGAAGAAGTCTGGCATCAGTTGGTGTGAATGACTCCGGCCCATAGGTTAGCGAATCCGACTTCCATTCTTTTGGAGGGAAAGAACCGACCCCAACCAAGGGGGCTAGCTGCTCTTTTATCCTATCCGCAGCTGTCTCTGACAGAGAAGATGTGACCGACTGCATTAGCACTTGTTGAATTGGTCTTCTGTAAGTGCAAAAACTTCGGAGTAGTTCAAATAGAAGTAATAAAGTGATTCAACTTATCCGCTCAGCCTTTTCTTTTCAACTAGTTCAAATAGGCCCTGATCGGCGGTGCGCGCGGAAGGAATGACAGATCAAGGTGTCTTTCTCTCGGCGTAACCGGTCTTCTCTCTTACCTGTCCTATCTATAATAAAATAATAAATAGCCGGCTTCTATTTTCATCGATCTTGACGTGGGTATCTTGCTTTGTCTTGATTACAGAAAAGACATCCCAGTAAATCCATTCCCCTACTCTTTCTAAAGATAACTGTCATTGACATTGAAACTAAAGAGGGAAAGGCATATACGAAGGACTAGACTAAGCCAGAGATGAGATGCAAAAAGAAGGAAGGTCCAGGTAAGGCCTAACCACTGTTTTCAGATGCAGATGAAAAGGGGGTGCCAGTCTTTGAGGTCTAGGAAAAACCGATGCGACGCGGAGAACCCTTTTCCATACCAAGTTCTCGTCTAACGGTTTGAATTGAAAGAAAGAACCTTTATAGGTAAGAGGTGAGACCTCGAAGTGCAAAGCCCTCAATCAAGACTTGATAAATTGCATCTATCACAATCCAAGTCCTCCCCTTTTTTAGTAAGAGGGGCTAGCTTCCCATCTTTTCTGGATCTTTACTTGGTGAGTAAGGGTACCAAGAAGGTAAGCTGACTCCTGAGGCGATCCCCCGCCTTAGCCTTTGCTTTCCTATTCTCCCCTCTTGGGGAAGATTAGATCCTTAGTCCTCCCCTACCTTCGACCAAGTCCTTTGCTTTGGCACAGTATGAGGATGAGGCTAACTTCTTACTTTTTTATAACCCTATATTCAAAGGACTGAGCTGCCGAAAAAGTAATTTTCCTACTGGGAATCTACTCGAACTTATAGGAAGGTGGGACCCATTAGGACGGAGACATCGAGGCCAATAATAAGAGCCTCATATTCTATTCATAAAGATTCTCGGTGCATAAAGTGAAAGACTAGACCTCGCCTTTTGCTCTAATAGAAATAGTAAGCACAGGAAGAAGCTGGCTGAGTCGAAAGACGAAGGAAGTAGTTCAAGCTGGGTAACGAACAAGGGGGGCCTAGGCAGTGAAGGTAAAGTAGGGCAAGGCTTTCATCCTTCCCTTAGCCGGGATGCTACATTTAGAGAATAAACTAATTTCCTTTCAATTAGAAAGATTAAAAAAGAGGAGTCAAGTAAGAAATCGGCTAATTGTAATTTTCATTAGATGTGGAAGTTCCAGGGTGATAATAAGCTGACGGTTGCAGAAGATGGACTTCTTGGTTGACCCAGGTCTCGTGTGCCAGTAAGGGTAAAAAGCAAAAACGCAAGGTAACGCGAAAAAAAAAAAAAAGGTTCTTTGAGCGGTCTTTCTTATTGAATGAAAGTCATTTTAAGGCAATTCAATTATAGAGGCACAGGCTATTGCTATTCCAGAAGGCTCCCCCTTAATTGAAAGCTCATATTAAGATTTAGATTAATTGGCTCATTTAGTTAGATCTGAGGCCGGCATAGGCAGCAAGAGAAAAAAAGGCATAAGCTGAAGCATCTAAATAAGATAGGCACCTATAAAGGGTCCGGAAACCTTATGACCAGCTAAGAGACTTTCCTGCATGCACGTGAAGCTAAGCTTTCAATTGATCTGATCTTCGCACTTTCATAAGTGGAGGCTTTCCATTGCTTGACGTTAGGGGACCTACCCTTGCTGCTATAGAGCAGGAACCTATTTTAAAGGGTTTTCCAAGTGTAAAAATCTTCTATGAAATAAGTCATATATGGTATAGATCAGACTCCTTTTTATATCCCACCCGCTTTCCAGTTAGTTCCTCTTCAATGCTTTCATCAGAAGGTCGATTAGCACATATCAAAAGCCAGCCTCAGAAGCTAGCGAAAGCAAGCTAGCCAGGGAAGTGGGAGTCTTACCTTTTTTCTCCAATCATTGAAACCCTTAGGACTGCAGTAACTTCCACTCGCTCTTCAACCATTAGTCCGAAAGACGGAGCTTGTAGATGGTGAAGTGACCCGCCAGGAACTGAACTCGATGAGGGAAAGCAAATTTATTGATCTGGGGTTTCAATTAAAAAGGCTAAAGGAAAAGCCGCTTACTTAGACGATAGGGCTATCTTCTCCGGCTAACCGATAGGCATGGTGATAAACCTCAAAACAAAAGAAGAGCACAGCGTGGAAAAAATAAGCCAGGTTTCGTCATACAATTGCGTTCCTTTCCAGAGTAGATCGTAAATCCCTCACGGGCTAACCACTGGGCCCCACCCCTTTCGCGTTCCTACCCAACTTATAAAGCTTCAACTCTTTCTCTATGCAATGTGTGACATATCTCGGTCTGGAGTCGAACCAGTGCTATGAATGCTCCACGCCATTCATTCACAGAGCTACGAGATCGATGCGTTAAGCATAGTTTCTATGTCTCCAAAAATGACTTACTTTTCATCTTTGGTATCCAATCAAACCACTGCTACTCTTACTAGGATTTCTATTCTATTAATTAATTCGTCGAGCTGCGATATTTATCATTCTAGTATTTCGGCGAAACCAGATGATTTGAGACGAAATTAGTCTTCCTACCTCCCAAGATGCCCCTAATAGATGTTTCAATTCCAGTTCCTGGGAAAGAGGGTAGATAGCGCCAGCCAGTAAGGCAATTGAGTGAAAGACGTTCTTCGAATCGGCTTGCATGTGTCATTTTCTTTGATTCTGCTCTTCCGGAATGGAAGAAAGATATAGAGGGCGCTCCACTCCCAAATTGGAATGTGTAAATCATGCCTCCTGCCTTCCCCCTTCGCTGATTTAGAGAGGCAGGTGAAGCCCTTTCATGCTTAGATGAATGGGTTCTGTCAATGTTGTTGGCTTTCGTGAGTGAAGAGTGGCCAAGCGGTGTATTTCAGAAAGACTAAGACGAGACCAAGAAAATGACATTTACCGGGCAAATGCCCGATGAGGTTCTTTCTCTTTCTACTGGTGGCATCAGCTAGGATCTAGACATTATTTGATTGGAAATTGTTGTGCGTTTGAAGGCCTCTTTGTCGCTGTCTGTGGGGCCCCCCTCTAAAAGAAGTTGATCAAGCGCTTTCTCTTTACAAAGATGCTCAACGAATCGTTTTTCACTATTTAAGCTATCAATACGGTATGCTGGCGAGCTTTAGGAATGGGAATAGTAGTGGTTGTGCTTACGAGAATGTAAAGAAAGCTACAGTCATCCTTTAGGTAGGAAGCACTCAACGCTGGCTTAAGACCAGCTTTAGTAAGGCAATTGGAATACATAGGAGATGAGGGCTTTCGGATTCAACTAAGAGCCAGGAAGAGTCGCTAAGGCAAGAGCCAAGATCACAATAGTCCTCTTGAGGAGATCGGAGAGGAGAGGCTTTGCCCCTTCCCATGCCCCAAAGCGTCTTTTTATTCTATGCAGCTTCGTTCATGCCCTCATCTCTCGGTCCTTTGCCAAGAGGCGCAAGTGTGAGAAGCCTTCAAAGGCGAGGCCACCCTATATCTATTCAGGTATGGAGTGGGAGAGGAGAGCGGGGATGAGGGCTCCTCTCGCATTTTTTTTAATAAGACAAGTGATCAAACCCATTCTTTTAACCTACTCTTTCTACCCCTTCTCTGACGAAAGACCTATAAAGACAACTGATGAAACTAACTCCATTAGTTGAAAAGAACCGATACGCCGCAGCCTATTCTTAAATGACATAAGATATCGGATGTGGTGCATAGAGGAATAGCGATCAAACCCAGGTTTTGATTCCCGGTTTAACTACTCCTATACCTGACCTCGGCTGGTCACAACCAAGGCCAGGTGAGTAGTTAAAGAAATCTTTACCCTTAACTTAACTCCACCAAGGAGGTAACCAGATAATGGTGATTTAGAATCGTCAAGGATTGGCTAAAGTACCTCTCCTGTCTAAACCCTTCAAAGCCACCATGTCGAAAACCTTCCATAGAAGACCGAAACGAGCCACAGTGGGCTCATGTAAAGTGATCTTCCATTTTCGGCTGACCATTGGAGCATTGAAGAACTCCTTAATGTCCACCTCAGGATCCATAGCGGTACGATAATACCAATTACAGTATCGCAGCCAGTCCTTCATCCACCCTCATAAAGACGACCATTCCAGGAAGTCTTTCATCCCAGGCTGAGTAAATAACTCATCTGGGCATAGGGCGCGAGGTTTCATCTCTTTCAAGAGGAAACTCACAACACAATATAACCACGAAGGTAAGGATTTAAGGGACGACCCCGACCAAGCCATAACTCAAATGGCAAGGTGGTCTTGGTGTGGTACGTATGCTATTCGAGAGAAAACTTACTTCATTCACTAGTGAGAAGGCTGCTTAAGCTTTTGCTTTAGAAGTGAAGTACTCCTGACTGAAAGCGCTTAGTATTAGTAAGTAAATCCCCTCCTTCCTAGACCCTACTATCCTAGGAGCAGACCAAGAAGGGAGGGATTAAAGGCTTTCGCCTCAAAAGGCAATGGAGAGCTCAACTCTACCTAAGCTACTTTTCTTTTTGGGAGATCAAATTACAAACTTATCAACCATTGATGAAAGTCCGGGAAGCAGCTAATCAACATCTTCTTCTTCCCAAGATCGACTCCTCTTCTTCTCTTTCCAAAGCTTTAGAAGAAATATCTTTAGTAGCCCCACTGTGAACTGAAAGCCTTACTCGCTGCGTATACTAGGTAGTTAGAAAGAGCTCCATTCGCACTTGGCCTTCCCCTAAAGAGAAGATATCCCATACCTTAAACCAGCCTCTGCTGCACCCAAGAGTATCTTGTCCGCTGCCATCGAATCGGAAGAAGAAACGTAAGGAAACGAAAGGAATCTCGAGGAAAGAGAGTTAGCTCTCCATGGAAGGAGAAGACATAAGGACAAGACCTCTCACTGGCTGTCTTGCCCACAGGATTTCTTAACCTAGTTTGCAGGAACTTGATGTTAAGTAAACTCCAAAGACAACTTTCAAATGCTATTGCCTTAGCTTATCAATTTAAATTCAACTCTATGGTTAGCAACTGCCATCTAAAGAACTTTGAGAACAGTATTGGTCTAACTGGCTTTAAGCTGAGCTTCTTCTGCAACTGGCTGATCGGATGGAAATAAAGAGGGAAGGACTTTTGTTTAACCTACAGACTTACCGCTAGAATGAAAAGAGGCTTGCTCAGGACGGGAAAGGAATGCCTTAAAGAAAACTCCCACTTAATGACCTGCATCGTCTATTCTCTTCTCTGGCTCGACCACTTGTGTACGTAAAGTATACGTGTACGTGGCCGATGAATGGGACCTACGCGGGAAAGAGACTCCCTGGTAACTAGGGGGGATTCCTTTAATGTAATGTCTCTTTTCTTACTTCGGAGGGTAAACACTGTAACCAAGCAAGTAGGCAAAAAGCTCTTCTGGAACACTATAGCTCCCTTAGGGAAAGTATTCTACCTCGTTGGACCGTATTCGCTACTATCCATAGAAAAAGAGGCCAAAACAAAACTACTTATTATTACAGGATTCCTCCAAAGCATACTATAGCAGTGCTAAATAGAAAATCTTACCAGGGAAGGAGGCGAAAGGGGTGCCTTTTTATAACTCTCTTGTGCTAGACCCTTACCTGCTGCTTAGTCTGTTGATTAAGATGTGGGCAGATGATGATTTTGATTGCACTTCTACTTATACGCCCACCAACTTCCACCTTAGCTTTCACCAACTAAACGAAAGGGAACTGCTGGCACAAGTAACATTTTCACTGCGAACTTAATAAACACTTCCTTACCGGCTACGCACTAGGATCCCCGGTACCAGATCGTACCATCATAAGCGACTACCCTTTTTGGTTGTGGTGTTGTATTTCCACCTTGAAAGCAGCCCACCCACCAATAAAGCAGTTTTGTGCGCAAGCCCCTTCCTGCCATAGTAGGCATATCCTTCCGGGTCAGATGCATAGCAAGCACCCCTTTTTTTAGTCTACTAGTCATAAAAGACTATCCGCTTTGACATTCAAATTACAAACCAACTAGCTCACTTCTGTATCAACTGGCTGAAATGCTGTTCTTGGAATCTTCTACCATGGAATATGGCACAAGTGCTCTTCCGTGGGGTACCGGCTAGATTACCAATAGAAAAGAATCCCATTTCGTATTAGTCAGACAAGATAGCAATACGAACAAACGGCCTCTTTCAATACTAGTTTCAATACTAGCGAGGATGGCTTGTGGGATCCAGCTTATAATACGCACTACACACTTTTTTTCGCTGTTTTAGTAGCTACTAAAACAGTTCCCGCAGTGAGGACGAAAAGGTTTATCAGTTCTGTAATAGCACTAGTTGACAGTAACCGCGGAAGCACCACCTGACACAACACAAGAGCTTACTTAGCAGCAAGGGTATCTGGTTAAGCAGCATATCCTAATTAACCTTCTGGTAACCCAAGAACCATTGGGGCATCATCCTTCAGGAACTCCCCTCATGTGAGGAATTCCTATAATTACTTTTTTTCCTCCTTTCCATTTCGCTGTAATTACTACCTCAGATTCGGAAAACATTCATAAAGCCGACGGTCCATCCCTTGCGTTGGGGCACTTCTTTCTCCTGACTCTACAGCTGGTAAGACAAAGTATCTTAGGAGTCATATGGGATTCATAAGTTCTTTCCTGCTCTACTTGACTTGCTGGGGGATGTGGGTTACCTTCTTTTCTTCAACTAGCTTTCCTAACCTTACTTACTCAAACCAGTTCAACCAGTCTCTATAACATATTCACTCCCCTTACCTATCCCCTACCGGGTGAGGACCAGAGCAGAGCGAGTCTGGCCCTCGTAGGCTCTCGCTTGAAGAAGGCTCCCAAGTGAGTATGAAGGAAGGTGAAGCTGCCCTTAGTAAAGGAAGTACAGCGGTTGGTCCTCTTCGGCACTCCCTTTACTTTCAGAATGAGGAGTCCGCCTTCTCGCACACCAAAGGTAAAAGGAGAAGAAGCCGGATCCGCGTAATCAAGATCAGTTGATTGAGGATTCATAGGAGTTTGGGAAATAGCTTGAGTTGAGATTGAAGGAGAGGAGTGCCCGCTAGGATCCACTCTTCCTTTCCCGTCCTTTCATCATCCGATCACAAGTTGAACTTGAGCGTCTCCCCTCGGATCAAAGAACTACCAAAAGAGAACACCGAGACGAGAGGCACGAGCTACCTTCCTTTCTCTTCTGCCGCTTTGATCTGTTGTGAGCTTTCTTCTCTTATGAAATTCATAGTTAGCGCGTAGTGGGAAAAGCCCCCAGCGATCAAAATCTCGCAAGACAAGCTCCCGGGGAGGAAGAATTAAATGAGCAATAGAATTGATGAGCGAGAACATTATAGATTGACAGCTAGTCCTGTAAGCCATAAGTTGGGCTAAGCTTCACTCCGGACTGAGGGTTTGACGCCAGAGGGCTAAGGCATAGAGGCAAGTTTACTTTATTCGCCTCGGGGGAAAGAGCAAGAGCCTTCTTTATCGTATATATAACCATCTCACCAACAAGTCAGTTGCTACCTTAAGACATGCCTTTATTCCAACGGCTAACTCAATGTTACTTGCTTTCCTAAAGCCTAAAGGGATTGACCTTGAGCCTGCTTCATCGCCTTTACTTGATTCGAGTAAGTAAAAGGGCTTTACCGGGGCGGGGATTTGAAGCAAGATAGACCACTTGCCCACTAAGCAGCATGCCTTTTGTAGCCACCGATTACTTGATGGGTTATAGGCTGAACCGATAAAGACTGTCACCACGAACGATGTGATTAAGGAAAGTTTACTTGCTGTTTCAATTCGTAGTTGAGGAAGTTGCTAGCACGAGAAAGAACTTTATTCCCCTTCAAAAAGCTCTTAGCTGCCTCACTTCGCGCGTAAGTCGGCGATACGAGTGACAATGGTCCACAGCCCGAGGGGCGTAGCGGTAATAAACTACCTGTCCTATAATAAGCAAGTAAGCCAACTACCTTCTCTCATTCTCCAAGCCAAGCATGAGAATGATTTGATGCTGTTAACAGCTAAAACGTCCTCTTATTTAACTAAAAATTCCTTTTTCATAAAAGAATCGAGAAAAGTCTCTTATTAGCTTATTCAACTCTATAGCTCCTCTAGGGCCAAATAGAATGAAATTATTGCTTCTACACTAGATCGAGGTTAGCGGCACACAAGCTATATGATCGATGATTCCAATGCGCTTCGATTTCACATACTTCTTCGCTTTCATAACATCTGACGCTATATATGCATATGCTAACATCATTTCATTCTAATACAAAACAGAATGGGCCGGTAACAGCACAGAAAGGAGAGCCTTGTATAGAACTGAACTAGCTTAAATGTCCTAACACAGACCTTCCATTTGCTTTAATATGCCTAGAGCTTGGACAACTGTTCCAGTGCCTTTCCCGAATAGATTTATTGTTTCGATTTACCCACCCCCTTTGAGTCTTTAATTCTGTGTTAGAATACCGTAACACCCCCATAGCCCACCTTCCACCCTACCTTTAAATTATGTTTGAGTGGGCCGTGTTCGGCTAGCAAGAGGGGGAAATCTTCGGGCAAAGAGTTTACCGACAAAGTCTAATTAACTCAGTTAAGTCAGCTCAGATTTGCATCACACAGCGCCTGGTATCAACCGTCGGCGTTGCTTATCAGCCCATACAGTTATGACAAAGGCCGAGTTTCCTAGAAGACGTACAAATCTTTTATGAGCTAGGAAAATGTACACCATAGAGTCACCTTGACAGTTCTTAATTCCAAACCATTCGTCAAGCAGATTCAAAAAGAAGCCTGGCCTTGGAGCATGCCCAGAATACCTGGTTACAGTGAATCAAGGAGCAGCGTCTCTTTGTGATCCGGGGATCTCCATAAGGGGATGTTATGAATCGATCTAGATGGGACATGAATAAGAGAAGGGCGAGATGTTGGGGCTATTGCAAAAGGCATGACTGACTGAAGAAAGAAAATTATTAACGGCCAAAGCAAAATGCTAAACTCCGCTCACCCGGACAGGGACAGCCAAAGCAGGGACTTAGATAATACTAGTAATACATCATAGCCCCTAAATCTATGAGTCTATTGGGCCTATAGGTGCTCTTCCTAGTGTAACAGCTTGGCACTAGAGAATCTAGTGATTCACTCAAGACCTACTCACTAACCAAGACTAAGCAACCAACCTTATATGCGAAATAGCTTACTCCCCTGATGTCTAATTGGCGACTCTTCCCAGTGCTAATATAATGGTTGAAGGTAATCTGTGCAATCAGCTAATCGAGCAAGTAATCCACATAGATGCCTTAGTTATCCCCCGGCATTGGCATTGAAGGCTAAGGATTTGCTGCTTTCACTGTTCACTGTTCTCAAGGTATCTCCTGACTTGAGGGTGAGATCCCGAATGAGAATATTGCTTTCATTGAGAACCAGGAGAAGGTGACAGAGAAGCGTCCTATGTCTCTCGAGTGCAACCTGATGGCATTTTGTACTTAGACTGTCGAGCTTAGAGGCGACAGATGACCTATTGATTAGGTTATTCCCTAGGAGCTTAGCTGACACAGCCTGAGGATTGGTATACCTCCCGGATCATTCACCTCTTTGACTGACTTTCTAAATTTGTCCGAAGGTTTTTCTTTCACACAGAAAGCCAAGTCAACTTCTCTCAACTGCAAGCGCGACCACTAAAAAACCCGAGTTCGTGCTTCGTTATCCGAAGGGGAAACCCCCGGCCGTGCCTTAAGCAGCGAACTTTTTCGGTTCCTTGTTAGCAGGTCAGATTTCTGTTCGATTAAATACCGTTAGTCCCCTCTTATCAATCAACTGACAGAAAAAATGCTGAGAGCAAAAGGAGTCATTAGCTGCTAATCCGGGCTAAGAGGATTAATAGGATTAAACTGCTTATTGTCGAATGAATTGTATTTAAGATAGTAGGAGTTGAGCTGCTTTACTTCCTTGTTCTTAGTTCTCTGCCAGTCCAATAAGAGGGATTTCGCCCATGTCACTGATACCAATCAAAGGCACCGATGCCGCTAACGACGATCCTTTATTAATATTAAGGAATGTCCTCCGCACACAGGTATATAGGAGCCTGGTATACTATCGTCATAGAAGAAGGAGGGAAAACAAGAAGGCCGGGTATAGCGAGGGAAGACTAAGTAGACCAGCACGTCACGAACTCGATTATTGAAGCGATTGAAGAGATTCCGCAGAGCGGTCGATTGACGATAGAGAAAGGTTGACGTCCACTGATGAAAGGTACCCTGACGATAGATCCTCTGACACATATGAAGATATCTCCCCCAATCCCCTATTACTTCTCGGAGATAGCCATAGCCTTTTAATAGCCTTTTAGAGGAGAAAGATCCATTCTTTATAGCCGCACAGCATCCCTATAGAGGGTTGTGTTGAGGGATACGGACTCTGGATTGGCTTACGTTGCTCTTAGCTAGCTTATGGGAGAAGAGCGAAGGGAATGATTGAGGGGAAAGAAAAAAACCTTTCCGAATCTTAATCTTGGAAATGGGAAGTATAAAGCTAAGGTTAAGTCTCAAAACCAGCTTCGTTCCTTCTTTCGAGTCTTGTCTTTCTTTTGAGTCCTCTCTTTATGTCTAATACTTATCTGTGCCATGAATTCGGTACGGTACTCTTCGCCGCGTAACGTAACGAAGCTCTATCCCAATTCAATGAATAAAATAAATTCCCTGAAGCATCGTTGAAACTACTATAAGAAAGAAGAAGAACGACCACTGAAGTTGAGTTGAGTGTTGAGTTGACGCTGCGCTTCGCTACGCTCCACGTGAACAATAGACTTGCTGCGCTACAGCTGTTGAGTAGGAAGTGCACGAACGACTTGAACGACTACTGATTGAACGCTTGCTTGAACCCCACTCCTGCCCCGGCGAGAACTGAACCCATGCTATGCTCTCTTTCATTCCTTGCTTCCCGGGGCTTCCTTCGCTCAGTAGTCCTTCTACGCTCTCTTGAATTGCCTACGATTGGCTCCCATGCTTCTCTTTCATTCCCTAAGTGCACTTCCTCTCCGATCCGATCTGGAATTCCTCACCCAACCTCATTGCTTTCCTTGAATTCCTCCGATCAGTCAACCTCTCCTCTTTCATTCCCGATTGGCTCACTGAACCCTTGGAACGACACGTGGCACGAACGAGTCTTATGCCAGTCACGAACGAGTCAGATTCCCTATGAACTCTGTGGAGCTTAGGAGGAGAAGTGATTCCTCAAATGAAGTCCCGCTAGTGGGGCAGGAATAAGATCTTTCATTCCCTCAGTCAAGTCTCCCTTCCCGACGTGCGCCGATCTCGATCTGGAATTCCCTTGCGATGCGATCTGGAATTCCCTACTATCTGAAGTCAACCATGCGAGAGCTATTCCGAGTGAGAAGTTCACTCCGAGCTGAGCTATTCGTGGATTTGATTTCAAACCCGCGTAAAGAAAGAAGAGAAGTAGGGTTCTAACTCAACCTCAACTTCGAAGTCGGGTCAAGTGCCTAATTAAAGAAAGTACGAGAAGAAGCGGGTGCTTAATTAGTCTTCGAAACTCATTCATGAACCGGTGAAGCTGAAGCCTCTCGAGGTCTATACCGATGCAATGGGAAGAACTATCGAGCCCACACCCTATTGAAACTGTCCCATTGGAACTCTAGCTCCCGAAGAACTCTATTTGCCAGTCCCACTTGTCCTACTTGTCCCACGTGTACCACTCATTCCTACTTGTCCTGTTGTCCTGGTCGAATCTCCTCTGCGTCACTATCGTTCTTTGCTCCCATTGGTAGCTTTACGACTGAATTATATTAGTAGTGGGGATTCGAACCTACGCGGAGCTCCTTTCATCTCTTTCGTACGCATCTGATGGGCTGTGGGGAGCCCTCATTCGCACCAACTCTTATGCCAGTGAGTCTCTTATGCGACGAAGGAGTCTTAGTGGAGTCACGAACGATGCCAATGACCAATCTATCTATTTTTGCCTATAACAGGGCTTTGAGCTCGTTTTGTCATTAGAAAACTACGATCTTTTCTTAGCTTTGATCCGTTCCTTCTTCACTTCACTCTGTACGACATCCCGTCTCACTTCACCCTTCGCTCTCTCCTATGCTTCTCTGGAATTCCCTAAGTGCGCCGATCTCTTTCCTTGAATTCCCTTGCGATGCGATCTTGAATGACTAATTGCCGAGTGAGAAGTTGCTGATCCGCTCGTCCTTTCCTCTTCAGTTGGGTCGTCCTTTCCTCCGTTTTTCCTTTCCTCGTCCTGCTGGAATGAACAACTCAGATGCCACTGAAATGGCACTGAAGTTGGGTCACGTCACGAAGCTGCAGAAACATCAGTTGGGTCACGAAAGAAAGAAAAGAAAAAAAAAAAGCACTTCAGTTGGAGAGTTGATTGAACACAAGGAAGATAATCGTTGATTGAACAAAGAGCAACAAAAGGAAGATCAGAGTTGAACGGATAGAGAATAGTTTCAGCATCGAATGAACAAAAGGAAGAGAAGAGTTGATTGAACCCATCTATTATAAACAGACACGGACATCACAGAACAATAGCCCCACTCAAGCCAGGCCTATATTTTTGATGCTTCGCTCCGCTCAGTTGTCTTCCGTTCGGGTCTTACCTAGAACGAAGTGCACAAACGAGTCTGATTCCCGGGGCTCCCCAGGGGACAAAAGTCCTGCTCGAACGAAGACTTCTACTCCTGCTCGACCACTTCAACTGTTCCCAGGGGCTATTCTGGACCGAACAACGAACGAGTCTTATGCCAGGGGAGAGGAGAGGTGAGCGACCAACGAGGAATATGATGCCATTGGACTACTACTCAGTCATATCCCATTGGACCACTACGACTGCCCTATAGTTATGCCTGGGATTGCTGGAACAACCACTTCACAAGAGATGGGAAGGGAACTCTGAAACCAGTGATAGGCGCCGAACAACTCACTCTTTTATTCGTGGGCTTCATTTCATTCTCCTTGAATCTCATCTCTTTCGTACGCATCTCAGACGACGGGCTTAGCTTAGCTTGAGTACGCATCTACTCGACTACTCTACTCATCTATTGAGTACGCATCTACCATTTCTATTCGTACGTATCCAGTCTGAACCCCGATCCCGGTCCCTTTCCTATGCGCTCTAGCTTCTATGCTTAGCCTGTCCAACGTGTATCTTCACGAACGTAGGCCACCTGTCCCACAATCCCAATTGCCATTCACCACCCTTACTTATCTTTATCTTCTTATCGCACCGACCACCCTTACTTATCTTATAGCGCCAACCGCCCTACGAGACTTCCCTTCATGAGTGGTGAGACCCGCTAAGAATACTATCCGCTGCTTGTGTCCTTCTTTCTTCCTGTACCAACCGACCTACTTCGTCCCTTCGTTGTTGCGTCGTAAAGGAGACCAATTGCTACGTCTTTCCCTGATTAGGCTAGGCGTATCTCTCTCCCTACTTCTCCCCTGCTAACTTGAAGGCTAGCTACTGATTGAACGCCGTGCTTGAACGTTTGCTCGTGCCACTACTTATTGCTTGAACGGCTTAACCCTCGTGCTCGAACTATAAACTATATTGATTGAACGCAACACTTCTACCCCGCCTTTGTTAGAGCTTTGCGACCCGGCCCCTACTTCGACCACCCATATAGTCGCCCTAGCATATTGGCCATCGATCACCGCGGGGAGCTTTAGCTTTGTGCCTTGACCCAGCGAACTTCTCTTCTTTCCCGCCTTGCTCACTTCTCTTCTTTCCCGCGTTTAGGTAGACACTTCCTATTGGTGGGCTTCGCTGCATAAATAATAAAATAAGCGCCACTCACTTCTTGCTTTCCTCCATTTTCACTAGATTCGCATTCGTTCTGCCCTCTGCACCTTTTCCTTAGATTAGATTAGACGACTCCGACTAGTGAGTACCACCAGTGAGCTATCCTATATAAACATTAGATCAGGCTATTTACTATTTAGTTCAGTATAAACAAACAATAGATCACTAGGAAATGGACACTTTCAGTTAAAATAGGCATGGGAATTCTTTAAGTTGCCAATCAAGACACGCAATCTCTCTTTAAGTCTGCTCCTACCTTCTCTTAAAGACTGTGAAAATGGTCCATGTTTCTGTTCATGATTCATATAAAGGATACGTCCTGCTCAATCCTTATAGATTACTTAGGCACTCTGATCCACGCTAGTAGCCCGCGAGATTGGAATGCTAACTGCGCACTGGAAAGCATCCTTTTCTACAAGCCTCTAGCATGCGAGAGAGCAACTGCGCTGGATCATGCGGCATCTGCAGCTTCTTTCTTATAATAGATAGATACAAGCGTACAGCATCCGACAGAGAGAGCATTTCCACGATAGTGCGACAGAGGTACGAACGACTATAAAAGGCTCGAATAAAGCTATCATACAGGATCGACATGCATCTGATCGACATTCATTTTATTATAGAGAGAGGAGAGTATAGAGAGAAAGTGAGATCCCTCACGCGATCAACGCTCCCCTTCGGTGCCTTTCCTTCCCTTGAGCATAGATAGTGGGGGGTCTTTCTCTTAGGTCTCTGAGGTCTTGGCTCTTAGGTCTATTCCTGCGACTCATCTCTCTTAGGTCTCTTCTTGATGTAGGGGCAGGGTCTCCTATCCTATCCTTCCCTTTGTTAGGGTCCTACCTTTCATTCCGCGTCACTGCACCTCTGCCTTCGAGCTTGCCCATGGACTCAATGGTCTCCTATTCGATTCGGACAAGCCTGGATGAAAGAAAGTGCCTTCCTTGGATAAAGTTCACAGACGCAATCATAGGAGTGCCGGTCAACTTATCAAGTATTTTCCGCCTTCTCCACCTTTAATTTCTGTCTTCATCCTCGCTCATAACGGATCCTCTGGAGATTCAACTAGGGACAGGGACTGCTGCTATCGACTTCCATTCCCCATCTTTATCATGAACTATTGGCCCCCTTTCTTGCACTTTAATCATGAACTCCTATCCCTAGCCCTATAGACTCTTCCCCTAGAACTATCCTATGAAGACCAACCTCGCTCCTCCTCCGGACTTGGCTCCTTGGATCTCATGGCTTAGCTTACTTAATCAAGGTTTCAATCTTGCCGTGCCTGCTTTCAAGTTCTTATGGGCGGGTAGTAACCTTTTTAATAAAAAGATCGGGGTAGCCTCTTTCTAGACCAACTACAAGTAGTGTGAACTTCTTTCTCTCAAGCCATAAGGGACCTCCGTTCGTTCTATAGCCTTTGCCTCTCCTCTTGCCCTGCAAAAAAGATATGGTTCAGTTCTTTTGCTTGTGTCCTCTCTTGCTGGGTCATCTGAAATCTCCTTACTTTGAGTGAGCTAACTTCTTTATCAAAACTACGATACGAACTCCTGTGCCTTACCTGGGCCAAGCAATGTTCTTTTAACTTAAGCATGTGCCGAGGAGCCGCTCTCTGTGGAGGTTATATTCAATGTGTTGTGCCAGTCGGTTACGTAGGTGGGGAGACGTGGATTCAATTCATTGGCTGTGGCCCTCTTTCTTCTTAATGTAATGAGAAAGGGCAGTTAGAACATAGCTTAGTGCTGGACCAAACAACCAAACAAAGAGAGAGGACTACTTAAATTAAAGAAGTGGAAAATTAGTGCAACTAGCTAAGAGTATGTATCAAAGGAGCATGCCTCTTCCTTCTCTTCTTCCAGCTGTCGAATAGCTCAAGGAAAAGGAGCTCACTACGACATCTTTCTTGGTAGCCTTCTCGATTCTTTTCTGGATACCTGGGCTTCTGGCTACCATCTCTGACCTTTGTGTGCGCTAGGTCATCAGATGGCTGAGGTTGGTTACGTGAGGTAGAGTGTGTGTCAGACTCATTACTTTTCCTTTCAGCTAGTTCTGTTCTATGTGAGTTCTCCTCTCTATCTATCATAAGGATCTGATCGACGGTGCTTCCTCTTTCTTACTTATGGGCACTCCTCTGAAGATCCAGTTAGACCCACTTCTCTTATCTTTGAGTCCTCTTTCTTTTTTTCTATCTTCTTGTAAAGGTAATGGAGAAAGGAGACACTTATAGCTTCTTGTAAAGGTAATGGATAAAAGCGGACACTTATAGTGGTTTTAGCACTCTGGTCTATGGTATGCCGATTCAGAGCCACTCTAGAGGAAAGGTTTTCAACAAGTCAAGGTTGGGCAGAGAGAAGTTCATGATAATCGTTCTATATGGTAGGTAGTCATTATTAGTTCTCTCGTCTCTATTATCTCTTCTAAGTTTTCGTTTTTATGCATTAAGGTTGGCTCGCTCATCTCTATAGCTTCTTTTCTTTTCATTGAATGGTTTTCCCTCACATAATGCATAATGGGTTCTGTTCCTTTCATTGGTTTCAGTGATGGAATTCCCTCGTGAGAAGTTTTTTCAAGTGGAGTCCGATCCGGTCAAACCAGTCTCACTCATAAACTTACATAGAAATTCAGAAACTTTGATCTGCACCGCCCTGCAGCAAAACCAGTCAAAGTTTGATTAGGGACTGAAAAGAGACTAGTTGGATCAGTTTGATCTCCCCATGGGCCAAAGTAGTTCAAATCAATGAAAAGTTAGAGAGAAGTTCATGATAATCGTTCTATATAAGGATCCGTATTGGCACAGCAGCCCTCTTTCTCAGATCAGAGGACGGGCAGGAGCGATAAAAAGAGCAAAGCGAGGATGAGAAGACCATACGGGAGCAACTAAAGATGCAAGGCTCGTGTAACGTCAAGCTTTCAAGGAGGGAAAGGACGTGCTACTCAAGTCTGACTACTCACTTCATTCAGGGTAGTCAATCAAGGTCTCTTCCGAACCAGAGCCCAATCGACTCCAATGCAAAAATACATAAAGAAAGTGCCTATCCGGGGAAATCTAATCAGTCTCTTTCCCGAATATAGCTCATAAGTAGCAGTGCACGGAGTTGATGATCCTCATCCTAAATCTCTTATCGAAGCTTCCTCTATTCTATCTATTCTATTATATAAAGAAGAAAGAAGTACGTGAGCCTAAAGAAGAAACTAGTATGTGAGCCCATTATCGAGGGACGGAGTGAAGGTATCGGAAAGCGTTCTCCCTCTCTCCTCTGTCAGTCGCTCTAGCTTGCTTAGGCGCTCCTCGCACTTATCTTAACGGCTCACGCTTTCCCACTTCCATGGCAGGTGGTTCACGTGGGCTCAAGTCATGGGCCGGAAAGTGTCCCGTGAACCTTTCCCTCTTTCCGATGGGTTCGGTTCTTTCTACAAGACAAGGTGCGCGGTCTTCTTCCGCTCCGCACTTTGAGTAGTGGGGGGCGACAAGATTCTTTTCTCTTTCCTCCAGGACTGCCTCTCTCTTCTCAGAGCAAGCAAGTATGGGAGGACGCCTGCCTCAAAGCCAAGAGATGCTATTTACTTAAAGCAGGACGAACCAGTCTTCGGTAGCAGAAGGCACGGGAAATCTCCAACTCCGGACTATGTATGGATAAAGAAAGGAAGAATCACGTGTGATCGAGCTAGGTTTAGGAAGACTCAGAGTGCCGGTGAAACGAGGACGGAGTGAGAGCTACTAAGTTAAGTAATCCGTTTGACCCAGTGACGCGGTGACGCAAAGTGCCAGTTGGAAATGAGTCCTCCGATATCATTCCAGGAGTTGGTTGCGTAAGATCTAGCCTTGGTCCGACGAAGAATTTATAAAGAGTGAGATTGAGAGACGCTTCTCCATCCCACGTAGCGGTAGTAGGCAGTGAGCGGTTGAGTAAAGGAGGCTGTAAAGGGGACAGAAATCTAGTATAGTAGTAGTGTGCATGTGTGTCTTCCACCATCATTCGTAAGCTATGGAGCTTCGTGAGATGCTCTTCACTCGTGGAGTCAGCTTTTTCAAGGATCAAATCAAGGATGACTCCTACTTATATTGAGGCTGGCGGGGATCCCAGAGCTCTACTGAATGGAGAGGGCTTATTATCCAGTATGCTTCCGTGAGAGGGGTATCTACTCGACCAAGAAAGCCTCTCTCTGGTTTAGGCACTTCCTTGAATCTATGAGCTATGAGCGATTAACTTTATATTTCTTTATTTTTTTTTTTATTGATGTTGAAGCACCCGTGTCGCCTGTCCCCGCCTCAACTCTCTGAATTGCGAGAGGTAAGGGCCCGAGAGGGGGTCTTGTCTTATTCGCTATCTCTTACTTTTAAGGACAAGGGGTCTTATTCGCTATCTCTTACTTTTAAGGACAAGGGGGTCTTAGTCATCTGGCTTAGGTCATTTTACAGATATGTCAATCAAGGTGCTTAGATCAAGGGTGGACCAAGTCAAGATGGCGGTCTGCTACTCTTTCTAGGTTCGCAGGCTCTGCTCATTGTTCAATAAATAGGTCCATTGACATCACCGACAGGATCTTATTCATAGCCCATTCAAGGAGCGAGTTCTTTGCTTCTACTATGCTTGCTTTCTTTCTTTAAATAGTTCTGCTCACTTCATTCTTTTTTATTAATAGCCGACTTCGAACTATTTCTTGAATGAGAAGCCTGCCGATCGCAAGTCACTTGCTGACCCTAGCCCCAATAGCAATAGCTCTCGGATTCTTCCGCCCGAAGGAATGAATGAAGAACTGTGCTCTTGCTGCGCATAAATGAATTTACTCTATATAGAGCAGCGATCAGCCTTCCTTGATTTGAGCAGCGGGATTAACTTATTGAAAGCACTCGACTCGTTCTAACAACGGAGCCCTTCTTCAAGCGCGTACGGTGGCAAGCTCCATTCCATACCTCTCGATAGCGCTCCCGTCACTTCATTTATGCTAGTCGGGCCAGCAGGGGAAGCTCACGCAACTTTACTCATCCCCACAATAGATTCATGAAAGGAGGAGACTCAGAGTAGTAGCATTTAGCTGACGGACTATAGAGCAAGACAAGAAATCAATAAAGTGACACTTTCTTATAGCGAGGTAGCGGAGCAAGACAAGAAATCAATAAAGTTCAACTTTCTTATAGCGCCCAGATCGAAGTAATGCCGACTTCGGAGTGAGATTCATGCATCGTTCAGTTCTCTAATTGAATTCAGTGAATGAGATGCGGTGGCAGAGATTTGACGAATGGTTCAGTCGGGGTCTCGCCGCGCCTATAATTCTTATGCCAAATATAAATAAAAGTGGAAACTTATGCCAAATATAAATAAAAGTGGAAAGTGGCAAAGACTCCTTTTAGTCGTCCCTCGGATTCTTAAACTGAAAGTTCAAGCCTGGTTTGGGAGTGGGAGCTTCTTAGTAATTAACAGCGCCTAAGAAGCAATTATTTGACCAACGGTAAGGGCCAGCTAAAGCATAAATTAAGTTCACAAGTTCAACCCATGAGCGATGACTTTATCGTGGGTTCAAATCCGAAAACTTAGTATTAGTGAGCAAATACTCTTTTCCAGGTTCTCGCACACTCCTTTCATGAATCTATTGTGGGGATAGCACGTCAAGCATCTTTGGTGGGTTAGGTGCGGTAGGGCAGGTCTCTTATCTCCCAGGTCCACGCTAGGTGCACTTTCAGTCTTTGTTCAAGTAATTTATCAGGTTTGACAGTTGCCGTACTACTAATGCATATATGAGACTAAACAACTTATTTGCTGCTTTTCTTCCCCATAACAATAAAGAACATCATCTGTGGGTTTCACTTAGTAAATGATACTTTATTGCTTTTCCATATATACGAGACTAAACTTGATCACATCAGAAGTCGTTTTTCAGCGGGTTTCTCTCGTATTCATTAATTTATCAGGTTTTGCTACTATATGAGCGAACTTGATTCAATGCATGGCGGAGGGTTTAGTTCTTTCGCATGTTCGTCTCGTAGGTTCGAAGGAGATTGCACCCAAGAGTCTAGAGAGCTAGTCGAATAGAATAAGAGGCCTTGGCTCAGACAGGAAGAACCGAGCAGAACAAGCAGTAGTGGCTGCCTTGAATGGCCGAACTACGACTTAATAGCTTCCCTCGCACTAATAATATCGATCATAAGGACTCAAAAGAAAGACGAGAAAGAAAGACTGGAACGAAGGTGCGATATGAAAGAACCATGCCAGGAAGAAGTTAAAGAAGAAGAAGGCAGAAGTGAGAGTAACGAAGCACCGAACCGTAGCGGTCAAGTCCAAGCGAAGTGATCAGAAAGCAGAGAAGAGTAAGGAGTGAGATCCGAGTTGAGTTAAAGAAGTGAGCGGAGAGAAGCCTAATCTAAACCACCAACGGAAGCTAAGTGCAATAGAGGAAGAAGCGTCGTGCAGCAATCAATAGAGGTTCAAGCGTCGTAAAGTAAGACAGAGCCATTAAGCCAAGCTGCGTAGGGCGGTGGGTCCGAAGGAAGAAAGAACCTAACTAACGTAGTCACGTCTGGGAACTTTCCATCTTACTTATCGATCGGTCCCAACCCTGCATAAGCTGTGCAGTTAATCCGACGTCCAAATCAAATAAGTAAAGTAAGTAAAGTTTTCTGGGGCTTCGCTCCAAGACTATACCCACCCCCTTGCTGGTGCTGGTGCGGTGGGTGCCCCTGAGCTCCTCACTTCTATAGAAGATAAGTCTCACTTCTATATAAGATAAGTAAAGTAGAGCAAGAAGCCAAGCCGGGATGTCTTTGTCTTCGGAGCTTCCTTCTAACTTCTGGAATGCTTCAACTGGTTTTGCATCCGAAAGTCATAGGAATTGTCTATCTGACTACTCTACTGTTGTCAACTATTCTTTGAAAGGATCCAGTAGACAAGGAGCGAATGAGAGTAAGGCGGTGGGTGGGTGTAGAGTATTGATAAGTTCATCGCCAAGGTTCATAGGGAAGGAAGAAAGGTCTGCCATCTATCTAGCTGGTTCAATGCCTACTATCTCCTCCATACCAGACCAGGTCCCGGACGAGTGCTTGATTTTACCCAACCCAATCAAGTATCTGCTCACTTCTTTAACTCAACTAGGAGCTCTGAAACTCAAGTACTCCACTTCTCACTCGGAGGTTTTCATCAAGCGTAGCACCTTCTCAGCTTCTTCACTTCAGTTGGACGTACGACCCGAGTTCTGTAATTGCATGAGAGATTCCCCGCTCCTCAGATGGTTCACTAAGACTTTGAGTTACCGAGCTTTAAGTTAAGCGCTCCCGTTGGTCGAATGTAATGGCAAAGACTCTCCCTGCCAGCGGTCGAGCTTTGCTCCCGCTGGTCTAATTGGGCGCTCCCTAGCGGTCTGATTAGGCGCTCCCTTTGGTCGCTTTGCGTCGCTGTGGCTCGCTCGTCGCAAAGCTCGAACGTCGCCTGTGCTCGCTCGTCGCTAGTGCTCGTCCGTCGTTGCACTCTAACCTTGCCTTCACTCTCTTTCTGATCGCTACTTCTCGCCTTCACTCTATTTCTATTTCTGATCGCTACTTTAAGTACGATTGACTGCTCCGCCCCTCGCTCTACTGTCCCATGGCACTACAGGAATGGCTGATGGTTCCCGACCCCCACGTTCTTGCGTCGTTCCTCGCTCCTAGTTTACCTTTGACCTCGCTATGACGGATAGTTCTAAGTGCACTCTTACTTTCTTCCCTCGCTTTCTTGTTTACTCGCTTTCGTCCCTTTCCTAGGGCATCGACACCTCTGTCCCTACTTCGGCATGCGGTCACTGCACTCTTCTATGCTTCTCTTCTGTTCCTGTTCTGCTGCTGCTCGTACTTCGCTTTATGGACCTGAGCTCTTTAGCAGCCATCCTTTCATGGTTCTCCTCCTGCACTTAGCTTCCGTTGGTATTGGTGCACTGAACCTTCCGTTGGTATTTAACCTTCTACCCTTGGCCCTCCTTGGACCAGTAGGCGGACCTCGGGCACGCAGCTTTGGGAGCCCTTTCCGAGCCTTGGCATCCTATCCTTTGTTCCTCCTCTGCCTCCTATCACCTCAGCCTTTGGACTTGTGCTTTGCCTCACAAAAGAATAGGCCGCTGCTCCAACCCCGCTCATGAACTCTGATCCCATTCGCACGCACCACTGAGACTATTGAGTTGAGCACGCACCACTCCTCCTCGGATACTCGCTCTTCGGCCTACGGGCACAAGGGCAACTTGGACTGCATTCCTTCTCTGCTCCTGCTACTTGCGTTCAACTAAAGAGCCTTAGCCCCAGCTTTCGTACCTTGGTTTCTTAGCCCCAGCTTTGGTACCCTGGTTTCTTAGCCCCTTCGTACCCCGGTTTAGTGCATTTGCTTCCAGCCTCTATTGCACTCCCTCCTCGTTCACCTTCTTGAGTCCCATCTAATCTCTTGAGGCTTTCACTCCGTTCATTCGCTCAGAAAATCACTACTGCGCGGATTCGAACCTACGAGACGGAGTTTCAGTTTAGAAAAATATATACGGATGCTTAATTACCCCGAGCTATGAATTACTTTATTTAAGCCGGCTCCTCAGACTACCTCCACTCTAATTAGCACACTAGACTTGAGTTGAGGCTTGGGCACTGAGCTAAACCTGCCCGAGCAGCGAGTCAGTTCGCTAGGGCAGCAGTCTAGTTAGAAGTCTGCTAGTCAGCTCTGCAGTTGCTTTTGCTTCATTCCGAGTGAGTAATAGCTTTACGACGCTGCTTTACGAGGGGGAAACCACCAACAAGGAGGGGAATCAGTCTCAATAATCAGAGTTCAATCTATTATATTAGACGCCCTTCAAAGCATGGCCCGAGCTACTGCTGCTAGCTGCATTCCTGCTTCGGAGCTGAGGAAAAGTACGACGCTTAGCCTTAGCTAGGGCGGTTGATGCGGTATAGAGATGCCTCCTCCCACGAGACTGAGCTGGAACGAGAAAGAGAGGCAAACGCACCAATGAAATAAGTTCAAAGACGGATCGAACCACCCAAACCATGAAGACCACCAACCTCTCCTATAATTGTTGACCACCCCTCCTATTGGATTGTATTGGGCCAAACTAAACTGCTTATTTTCTTTGGACCCTACGCAGATAAGTTTTTTCCGAGCTCCAGCGCTAAGTGCTAAGGACGTGGTATATCAAGGTCGAGTAGCGAGATCCTTCCAGTACGACGCTTTATTCGGTGGTATAGGTTCGCGTAATTTCATGGAGCTCACACGACGGCTTGTTCCTACTTCTTTTCTTTGGCAACATCAAGTCTGATCGGCTCAACTACGAAACAACTTCGAAACGAGGAATGAATCCACTGCAGACTTTATCCACTCCATGCTGCGCTGCCATCTTAGGAGGCGGGAGAACTCTCTTCTATGTATGCTACCCATTCCGAGCCCAATCACGTGGGGTACTCTGCATTCTGATTTCGGAGCTCAGGCGTGCCACTCTCTCTTATAAACTAGGAGTCCAAGTCCAAGGAGGGCGGGGCTAAATAAAGACCAACCAAGAACAAGCTTGAAACCATGGAATTCAGATTCAAAATTCAGATCAACTATGAACTATGAACTCAGTGGAGCGACGGAGGAGTTGGAGCGAAGTTCATCGCGAAGTTGGAGCTTTCTTTTTATTAGAGTAGCCTCCAGTTGGAGCTTTAGTTGGAGCTTTATTAAACCAGCCATGATCAACTACACGAGGAACGAGACTATTGCAACTTTATTAAGCCCGCGACAGTGACGTAAAGACGCTTAGCTTGTTCGTCGTAAACCCTTGCCTGGACCCCACGTAGCGGTAGGAATTGGTTTGTTAAAAGTGAAAGTAGTGAGATGCATGTCCCTCGTGAGAATGGATAATAGAGGAAAGCCCCGACAGCTATCGATGCCCGCAAAGTAAGGAAAGAGAAAGAAAGATATTCGTTCCGACAACTACGCCTTCCTTGCTTCACTCAAACTAGCACAACCTAGCAACCGACCAGATCTCCGTTTTTGGGCTAAGACGCAGCAAGGCAGATTTGCTCTTCGGAGGGCATTGGTCCTTATGGCTCAGTAGTGGTTTTGGGCCACCTCGGGTTCTCTCTGGGCAGCCTAGGGCTGCCTTGCTCTTGTCTCATCGGACTTTACAGGGCTTGACCGTGATTAATGCTTGAGAAGTGCATGGCTTATTCGGTTGTCCGCAGGGAGAGGTCAGAGGTCCGGGAGAGGTCAGGGTATTAACAGTGCGCAATTAGGGTATGGTTCAAGGTCTGGGATAGTGTTAAGCAAAGCAGGTAGTGCCAGTCGGGTATGGTTCAAGGTACACAGAGAAGAGAAATAAATAAGAGAATAAATAAGAGAATAAATAAGAGCGATAGCAAGAGTTTGGGTGCCCCTGTGTTTGATCCTTCCCTGGCAGATAGGTTCAGTGCCAGGACAGGAAAGCTGGTTCTGTGCCAGGAAGCAGGTTGCACGTTTCAGTGCGCGTGGGTACCAAGTATGTAGTGCCTTTCGCTATCTTCTTTTAATAGGGCACCCGCAACTCAATGTTTGACTCCCGAGTCCGCTCTTGATTCTCTAAGTCGCTCGAGCAACTCTTTTCTCTCGTACCGGTAGAGTAAGTAGGAGCCTTTCCTTGTTCCAGAATGGGCACCCATAGAATAATTCTCCTTGCTACAAGTTGAGTTCTTTCTTTCGTTACAACGTACTGTCTGTCGTTCTTGCTTATTTCCTTTCCCTTTGCCATTCAGCCGAGCGAAGAGTTTCCATATATAGGAGCCGTCTAGGCAAGCCAATAGGCCAATGGCATAGTAGCTTTATATACGAGGTTTCCCTGGCGTCCGAAAAAGTAGCTTTAAGTCGGAAAGTAAGAATACATCGATGAAAGCCGGTATACCAGTTGACCCATGTAAAGAAGGTTCGAAGGCTAGGTTCCCAGGCAAGTTAGATCAAAGGCAGCTCATGACCCAGCGAGAAAGCGGTATAGAAACTCGTATAGTAAGGACTCGATAACACCATTGCTCGGTTCTCTGTTCGAAAAAAAAGTGAATATCATAAGAAAAGGAAGGCATGAACAGAATATCGGTATGTTAGGCGTGGGTGTTCCCCCCTAACTCGATATGTTCCCCCCGGTTCCCATTGATTAGCAGTTACCCCGGTTGATTGCAGTATTGATTGACCTAAGGTATTCACTTCATATAGGTATTCCCACGAATATCTGTAAGAGATATCGATCATCATTGGTACTGTTGACAAGCAGGTATGTAGGAATTCCCATGTCTAACAGCGGTACGTATGGATACCTCCAAGCTTTTAGCTCCACAGCACAGGTGTTAGCGCAGGGAATACAGGTGACATGCTAGGTAAGAATGTTGTATAGTAAGCAAACGGATTCCTTCGGTGCCAGATCGCTAGGCAAGGAGAGAATCTGACTGTGGGATGGGACTACTTCCTTGGATGCCGGATCACTAGGTGACAGTCTCTTTCAATCAAAGGAGAGCTGCGGTAGAAGAAAGTGGATAGACACGGGAGCGGAATAGACAGATTGTGTCATGGAACTACCTCGGGTCGGTAGTTCCTTTGAGAGTTGCCTTTATTCGTGAGTCTTTGTCAAACCCAATGTCTTTCCCTTCTCCCGGGTCAACTAGGTAAACTTGCTAGACTGCAGTTTAATTGCCTTATATCGGGAGCTGGATGTTTAGCAGTAGGGGGTACCATTACTTTAGTATCTTCTGCTCTTTCTCTTTACTAAACATGCACCTAGGCAGCGGTGCAGTTGAAAGAGAGAGGTACGCGCTCGCTTTCTTTCTTGTTCAGTAGCGTCTGCCTTTACAAGAATAGCATTAGGGTGTCCGAGCTGTGGATTCCCCGTTTAATTGTTTGACTGTGGCAAGGACTGTCTTCGAGCTCCGAACACGGACACAAAGGAGCGGGTCAGAATGACTGACTAATAAGGTAAGCAGGGGGTTGTTTTTCCTGTTAACCGCCTTTGCCCCAATAGTCAAACAATAGTACAAGAGCCTGCTTGGGATCATTTCCCAGAGAATAGTTCACCAGGTCCAGTCTGAATTAAATAAAATAAGAGATCGGCCATCGTCCAAAGCCGTGAAGACAGAGAGATACAAAGGGAATGAATCTATTCTGGAGGTCACACAGGCGTAGATTGAAGACAAGAGGCAGAATTTGTATCATTGAAAAAGAACTATGTAATCTGCCTTTACTTCGATGAGGCGCCTTCGGGTTGGCAGTTGAGTTTGGAGCTATGTCGGTTCAAATCCCGGTCATCCCGCCTTTATTGTATTGTGCAAAAACCTTGCCACTGTTTTCCCCCGCTCATTCACTTTGCCCAGCTTGCGCAAGGTTTAAAGAAATAAGGCATCGGGATAAGTATTTTGGATCTCCCAATCCACAACAAATAATTCTCCTACTGGTTCCGGAGTTTGTGACTACCTTTCCCCGGTTGAAGAGACATGAGGAATACTGTTCCAAAAAAAAAGGGATCCTGGTGTGTTGCAGCTTAAAGAAATGCCTATTTTACCAGTACCTTCCGCGAGCATCCACCCTTTTCTAGCTACATGGAACTTCGAAAGCTTTAAGAGTTTGTAACCACAGCAGTGAATATCCAACTTTGCTAAAAAGGTTCCACGAGTCGATTAACGTAATTGTTTCTTGTCAATCTTGAATCAGATAAAGGGGTAGGCGGGGCATAGTTTACCTCGGCGAGTAAGATTGCCTGCCTTCTTCATATTAGGTCCGTACGTGAATGAAGGATTTCCTCCCATTTAGCAAGCCTCTCAGCTTGTAAGACATTCCAACCTGGGTACAGCTTGACTTGAATTCTGCAATTCTTCGCAGCCTGCCTTTTGTCATAGATGTTGTAGCGTAGTTCTTGTCTTGCTTGCCTCTTATACTCGTTGGATTCAAATCCTGCTCCACCAGCCTCCTAACCTATGTAGCGGCAAGTTGTTTCTAATGTGTGCTATTGCATGTCTTTTCCTGTCCTTTGCTGATAAACTCGCGCTTTGCGGCTGTTCCGGGTTTGGGGCACACATTGTTAAGTTTTTTTTTGGTTACATTGGCTTGGGTGACCCTACTTTGTATCTATGTCAAATGGTTGAGAAGCGCCAACTGCGTATCTCCCACTCCAAAAAATCTACCCTTTTGGTGAGCTATACTGTTCCTTATCAACTTTTGAATCAGAAGGTAAGACAAGCAGCGTTGGATCTTGGCCAGTAATGATGCCTGCCTTATTAACACTATTAGTGAGTGAAGGCTGACTCCGGCTCGTTCTCTCTCTGCTCCAAAGTCCTTTCTATATTATATTGTTTAGCGGTAGCATGACCTGTGTTTGGTAGTTATTCTCTAACATCACTTTTGCAGCCCGCCTTGGAGAAATGTGGCTTTTTCAGTACCTTCTCCCATGTAGGTTGCAGATAAGATACCACCTCCAGGGCATGGAAATAACTCTCAGGTGCCTTAGAATCCACGTCGATGAAGTCCATGGCAGTTGACTTGTAGATTGCATGGCTTTCTTACCCCATGACGGTTACTAAGCGATTGTCCATGTGGTACTTGAGCCTCTGGTGGAGTGTGGATGGCACTGCGCCTGCCATATTCATCCAAGGCCTTCCAATGAGCGTGTTGTAGGCTGGCTCGATATCAATAACTTGAAAAGTAATGTCGAAAGTATAAGGGCCAATATCCACAGGCAAATCTATCTCTCCGTCCACTTCTCGGCGGGTTCCATCAAATGCTCGGATTATCATGGTGGTCTTCCTCATGTAGGATATATCAACAGTTGTCCAGGGTGGATCGTGGACATGATGGCCGAACCATTATCAATCAAAACCTTGCTACAATCATCTCCTTGCACTTGGTAGTAATGTGCAGAGCTCAACGTGTGTCCGGTCCCATCTGGAGGGATCTCATCATCAGTAAAGGCTATGTAGTTGGAAGCCAAGACCGCCCGTTTCTACCCTTTCCACTGGAGTGCGGTACATGAGCTTCATTCAGAACCTTCAGGATAGCATCTCTGTGTGACTCGGAAGAGAGCAGCAGGGATAGTAGAGAGATCTGGGCCGGAGTGCGGTTCAATTGCTCGACTATGTTGAATTCACTTCTCTTCACGACTTTCTTCCGTTCTTCTGGAGTAAGAAAGGATCTTCACCTACGGGGACCGGCTTCGCGAGAACTTACCTTAAAGAATAGTAGGACTGCACATGGCGTTGCTCTATTGGTCGTAGGTTCCTCGATCAACTAGAAACCGATAATTCAGAAAGAAAGAACGTATTATTCAACTTCTACGATATTCTTATATTACGATATTCTTATGAAACTTCTGATTCTTCTCTTACGATATTTCAAATTCCCAATAATAATGATACTTATTAGAATTAGGGGTTGCGGGTTTCATGTCAATGGTCAAATACCTCATTTGTTGCAACACTCCTTTAAACAATAAAAAAGGTTTCTCTTGAACGTTGAAGGGGAAGGATGAAAGCGAGTCAGTGTGATAATTCCTCATCCTCAAATGTTTCCTTCCCATGGATTATTGTCCCAACAAATAAGTAATTGTAGGGGTTCAATCTTGATATAATTCGAAAAAGCGAGGAGTAAGTCCCAAGCCATAAAATAATAAAAAAAAAAGAGAATTCTCATGTTTATAGGATTAAACAAAGGGATTCGCAAATAAAAGTGCCAATGCGCCCATAAATTGTTAAAGCTTCCATAAAAGCCAAACTAAGCACGTCGCAAAAAAACTTACTAAATAGGGCGTCCCTCGTATTTTTCCCTCTGCCTCGGGTTGTCTCGCGATACCTTCTACAGCTTGGCCCACAGCAGTACCTTGACCAACTCCAGGTCCAATAGAAGCAAGCCCGACAGCCAACCCAGCAGCAATAACGGAAGCGGCAGAAATCAGTGGATTCATGATAAGTTCCTCGCACCAAAATAAAGAAATGGTTAATGATACAATCATCCAATGAATTTGGACAACATTATATTCTATTATTCCATCGCGTTGATTCAACCTGCCCAAGTAACTAAGAACTCCGAATGGAAGTGATAATATTGATAGTTCACAAGTCGAAGGGGAATCTTGAATCAAATGTTGACTCATCTTAATTGTACGTCAATTTCATTCAATTTGTTCTAAACTTCCTCGAGTCCAAGGACTCGTGATTCAATTATGGCTCTTTGCTGCTATTAAGGTGATAGTATCGGCTTAGCCCATAGTAATAAGATGGTAGTGACCGCTTATCCTAAGTCTTCCGCTGGCATGGGTTTAGAGGCATTCTGCCTCTTTCTTGGTAACACGGAGTAAGAAAGATATATATTGTTTTTTTCGCCACCTATCATCATAGAAAAGGCTGTTCATTTCTACTTTTGATTCAGGACCTATCCTTTATTCTTTTCTTGTGTACACTCTCACCCTTTTTCTTTTTCTATCTGGACCTGGATGCTATGCCCATTTGTCTCTCTATAGCTTATCATGCCTTTTCGAGCCTTACCTTAAAGGTAGCAAAGAATAATAAAAGGATTCGCCATTGGATCAGAAAAATAAAGTCCGAAGGTGACCTCCTTTGCCGAAAAGAGAGGGTGTGAGAGCAGGTCCATATCAAAGACTACACACAGCAGGTGGCTTTCTAAAGCCAGTGAGGAAATTCGAGATTCAAATGTAAGAAAGGAAAAAGGCAACCAATCCTCGTACCAAAGAAGGTCTTAGAAATCGGTTCAAGCACTTACATCGATCTTCCCGCAAGGGTTGGAAGTGTCTCTTCAATCAACGGAATAGATCGAGAAAGCCCCTATTTTATTTCATTCCTGCTGGCTTGGAAAAAAAGTATCCCGGACCCGGAGATCTCTTATCTTATTTAGTAGGTGGGTCAATATCGGTTCGATAGTAAATGGCTAAACCAAGATCCCCCCTTCCGCTTTGGAATTGGTGACTGTGAAAAAGAAACCTTCTTTCATTAAAGTCTGGAAACGACTCTAAAGAGAGAGTGACCCAACGAACGAATCAGGAGCAGAAGGACGGGCTTTTTTAGACTTTGATCTTGATTTTAGAACAAGAAGAGGCTAATCTATATCCTAACTCTAAGTAATAAGTAAGAGGGGATTAATGAGAAGGCCTCCTTGCTCTCACCTGAGGCTCTTGTGGCTGCTAGTGAAGTGGCAACGCCTAGTTGCTATCTCGATTTAAGCTAGATAGGTCAAGCTTAATACTAGGAGTTTCCATTGGGGTGGGAAAGATCTCGTTCACTCTTGAGTTGATTCCTTGACCTTCCTATCCTACGCAGGAAGGACAGATTACTTGATAGCAGCCTTAGCCTAACCTAAACGGATAAGAATGGGGTAGCCGTCAAAAAGAATGAATTCCCGAAGGGGTCCAATAAGACTTGACTTCCTTTCGAGTAAGAAAGGGACGGACGGACTGAGACTCCTAACTCCCAATGCAAGAGCAGGAATCTAAATGAGGGGGAGGGTTTCGAAACGCATTGAACCTCCCAATCGAATGAATCGTAACATTCGTAATGATCAACTTTACGGAGCCCTATCGCTCGGTTAGATAAGATAGGTCCATCCCAGAACTCAAACAACCTTAATATATATATATCTTGCTATAGAAGCACGCATTTCTTCGTCCACAACAGCTGGCTCTTTCGGTCCTGGCTAGCCGGTCCTGTTCTCCAGTCAATACCCTGCCAAAGAATGTAAAATTTGTTGTATCAATGATATTACCAATCAACGAACTGCTAGTTGGAGAGGGGGGTCCATTACGTGTTAGCTACCTCTAGAATAGCCAGACATTCTTGGCAAGGTTTCAGAACGGTGGGCGGGAAATGAAAAGTATGGCAGTAAGCAAAGCAAAGAAAGCTATAGCGCGCCCCTCAACAAGCGCTAGCGCATAGCACAACCAAATGGAGGTGTGGGTGGGCTCGGAAAGGAAGAGTTTCGATTCCAAGAGCTGTAGGAGAGAAAGATTAGGATATTTCGTAGGTAAAGGGAAAGATCATTCCTCAAAGCAGCCTTTCTCTTTTCTACGATACCAGCGCCCCTGCCTTACCTTAAGCCCGTGGCGAATCGGTATTTTCTGTGATCACTTTACGGCATTCTTTTAGCTTTCTTGCTTGGTTTGGTTTTGTCACCAGACAGAGTCAGAACTGCTCAGCTTGCTTGCTTTCTGGAGAGTTATGCCGATCTGTGCTTTGTCTGAAAAAGCCCGGCAGCCCTTCTTCTTAAATTGCACAAGAAAGGGCTATTCGAAGCCAGAAAACAGCCTTCGTGGACACAATAGGCCTCTGGTAGTAGCGGCAAGGGGGTTTTAGTTTGACCCACCAAGTCCAGCTTTCTTGTGAAAGTGTTGGCTTGCTCTTTTTCCATGTCTGTTGATGTCGTAGGAATTCTCTCTGGAACAACCCCTGGCTGGGATAAATAGACTGATATGAGTTAGATTCGGAAATTTCTTTGTGGCAACAAAAGTTCCATCGATTTAGCTGTTGATGGCGTAACCGCTCTTTATTTAATCGCATTTTCAAAGCATCAGTCCAACAGAGGCAAGGTAATAGAATACCCACACTCGGCTCAAATGATTGGATCCCAAGTGTCATTACAAAACAAGCTTGTGCCCCTGAAAAGGGAGGAGACTTTCCTCGTGTTAGCCGAACAGGGATCGGTAGAAGGAAAAAGTGATTTTAGCCCAAACCCCCCCCCCCCCGGGTGGATAAAAAAAGTAGTTTTTGTCGACCAAGTAATCCGACTTGAGGCCAAAATCGCAAGGTTGGGTGCGATTGCTCAAGGTTGGGGGGCTACTAGAAGCCTATAAGGAGCGAATGAGAATGACGCCGCTGCACGAGCATCGACAAAGAGAGAGTTTAGAGCAATTAGCCAATCCAATCACCAGAAAGAGCGAAAGGGGGATGAGAAGGAAAATCAAATAAAAAAGAACTCAGAATCCCAATCCCAACTGACCCAGATAGCATACAGTGAAGCAGATGCTGAATTATTTCCATTATATCCCAGCCCAGAGGGAAAGATCTGATGTGAACAAAAGAAAGAATCTCATGGTTGAATGCTCACAAGACATGTGACATTGGTTTAAGTTGAATCGACTGTGAACGAATGGGCAGCTGGGAAAGAAGCGATTGTTGAATCAATTTCAAGTGGGAAGGAAGGCGAAGTGACTATTGTAGCCATTTTTCGTTTCATTTTATCATTTTGAGTGGGGGCATTTTTCCGCATTCATAGGTTCGGTCGTATGTTTCGCTTCCCGATTAATGGTCTAGATTTAGCTTTTGTTTGGCGAGAGGCAGCTGAGTCATCTCTTCCGGGAGCTCATGAATTCAATTCTCTCCCCGCCTAATCTCTATATAAGTATTGTATTGGGAATTCCCGCCTCAGATCATAAGGAAGGGCCCGCCTCTCTGTGCTCTCCGAATTTCATAGGTCTAAACGAAAAGACCTCTCTGAATCTGACTACGAAAAGATTAGGTCTAAACTGATATGTGTTGACCAAGATAGGGCAAGGGAAAATCTTATGAATGAGGCGCGAACGAGTTAGTTTTTCTTTCTTGGCAAATTTATCCAATCCTCATTTTCCCTATTCTTTCATATTTTATCCATTCTTTCAGTGCTCAAGCTCTTATTGCGCTTATCCGATTCCAATGAATCTTTGCGTTAGTCGAATTCCAAATAGCAGCTTCCATTAGGATATCTGAGTTCATGGTTTTTCCCACCTTGAAGATGGGCACTTCGAATAAATGGAAGACTAGCATGTGGAAGTGAAAGGTTTCATTTCAGACTGAAAGTAAAAGACAGAGTCAGAGCCCTCACAATTCAGCCCTATGATCTGGCCCTAGTAGAAAGCTGGTTCTCAGGACATTTCCTCAACGGATTGAGGCGGCCCTTGAATACAATAAATCAGTCTCGGCAGTGCAATGCTTGCGAACGGGAACCATAGAATCATTCAAAGTAGGAGCGCGGGGGACGATCGGATCTACTAGACATGGGGAGAGTAGAAGAGAGTAGTTAAAGGCAGCACTCTGTGAACGGCAGAGGGCTCTACAAGGTTGGGATGGCTGGGAGCACCGACCGATTCAAGATAGGGTAGAGGAAAAGAGGAGCGCTTTAGAACGAACTAAAGAGGCACGAACGGCGATTCATATCAACTAAACGTGTGCGTGCCCGGCCCCTCGAGTTTTGACGTTGGAGGCAAAAGCAGAGCCCGGGTTTTTTCTAGGCCAGCTGCCAGATCGATGCAGCAGGCAAAAGTCTCCATCCGTGCGGAAATAATTTAGGCTTTGCTCTCGTTGTCCGGGATCTAGGCAGCGCGAGGAGAGCTAGCCGCTCGATGAAATGTATCCGAACTCAAATCGGAGGATCTTATACCAGATACAATACCTCCATAAATAAACATATATGGGAAAGCTGGGCAAAGAATCTCTATTATTGAATCATTCACAGTCATCCTTATGCAAGTGACTACTTTTGAGTCCCCTAGTCAAATAAAGTACTATACTACTTTTGAGTCCCTTTAATTGACATAGACACAAACACTAGACCAGTATGATGCGATGCATGGGAAATGGTCGGGATAGCGCTCAGTTGGTAGGTCACTCTAGTACGATAGGCTCCTTGGGGGCATATATGATACCCGGGATAGAAGAGTAGCATTTGCCTGAAAGCGCTTAAGGGAAGGCAGCGGTTCCATTCTTTCATACCTTGACTGTGCCAAAGCACAGAATAAGTGCTCTTGGGATCCAACACAATATCTATAACGTTATTACATAGGCTTGGATCCCTTGCCATTCCGTTCTGGTTCAGCTGATACCCGTAGAGGAAGTGAAAGAAGGCAGCTAATGCATATAATATAATAAAGATTGTTTTCGTAATGCTTTTCGTAATGCAACTATATTTTTTCCTCTGCCACAACTATGAATAAAGTGGAGATTAAACCTTATATGAATGAAAGAAGGTTCGAGTATATTTACCATGCAAAAGATTCAAAAGAGAATAAGATATTCCTGAATCAAATTAATGAAATGAATTTGGCGCAAGATCAATTTCCAATTAAAAAAGGCCATCGCCAGTGCTTCTTTTGCTACCTTTCTTCCTCTAAACAACTCCGCTTTCACTAGAGATTGGGTATTCCCCTTATGTTATGCGTCGGAATCATGGAAAGAGTTCAAATTAGTTCTTGCGAGGGCCAGTGCTCACATTTCTTTATGCTATATGGTACGAGCAGAAGAAAGGTTCCTCTCGCTTAGAGTACAGTACTCGCCGGGAAAAGAAAGATAAAGCATCAGAATGAGAATGCTTTAAATCAAGGGCAAGGCATGAGATCTTGAGCCGCGATAGGAGATAGGAAGTGCGTGGTCGGTTGTCCGAGATCAATCATAAGGAAAGGAGTGAAAAAAAATGCCCCCTCCCTCTGAACCATGGCAGAGTTCATAAGCCAGGAGCCAACTTCCGTAGATCAAGATAGCTAAAGAAGGGCCGAATGACTCATATGCCTACTCGATTAGTCTTCTTTCTTTTCTTCCCTTCCTGGCTCGTGGGACCTAGCTAAAGTCAAGGAATAGGAATGCCTTTGACTACTATATTCTTTCAATTAAATGAAATTGATTATTCCATGCTGGTATGAAAGGAACGAACGAGAGTGATTCACTGCGTTCCAAAAGGGTTCAATCGAAGCGAACAAATATAAGTAAGCGAAGGTGCGGAGCGACAGAGCCCTACAGCTTAGAATAGAATAAGAAGTGGGTGTATAGGGAATGTGGACCAAGATAGGATGTCGCGGGGCTACTCTTACTTGTTTACAAAGGGGATCAGTTCTTACCGAGGAGGCCTTACCTGGTAGAGACTTGTATTTAGGTGCAGTACTTCTTGATGATGTTAATGAGCCTAGCCGATGAGATATGTGTATGGACTATTCGAACTGTGACTTAGAGGAGAGGGCACATCATGAGTTGACACTGAGCTTCTTTTTCTTATCGGGCATTCCTACGGAGCTGAGGGTCGGGAATGGAGACTAATTAGAATAATATGCTTGGTGCTTGGTCTTTCTTTTCTTGTTTAATGGGAATGGTCGTGGGCAGCTTTTAAGGACAGAGTTTACTGTGCGAACACTTGTGAGTAGTTCCTTTTAGTCGCTTGTGATTTCAGCTCTACATCGCCTTACTTTTTGTGATTTTCCTCGTCTATAAACTGAATCAGATAAGTCCTAGCTGGAACGAAGTGAATCGGCAATACAGCTATTCTGAGCGTGATGTCTAGGTCCATAGAGATCTATGAGTATAGCAACCCGAATAGGAAGGAGATAAAGAGGGCACACAATCATCCGGGGACTCCTCCATCGCTATGGAAGGTTCATTACTGCTCTGGTCTCATCTTCTCTTTGAGAGCCAAGTGGTACGGATCCAGGCGAGAATCCGAGATTTGCAAGTTTGCGATTGCTCTTTTCTCCTTCCCTTTATGGACGAGCTCCGTGAAGTAGGCTGAGTCCGGGAGCTAGAGTGGATATAAAATAGCAAGTGGAGCAGCAGGACCGCCCATCCTATATCAGGCTTGGATGTGAGCACGCTCCGCATCTCGGGCTAGTATACTTTTTTCTTTGATAAGAATCCTATTATGTGAAGCTATAAAAAGATTTGACTTACAGCTTCCTTGGATAACAATACATAGAGTTAACTGTATGAAGCCCTGGTCTTAGCATCAATCAGGTGTGCGCAGTCCCTCTTTTCTCTCGCTCTGCACCTCCCTTTCTGCTGACAATGAGGGAGACGTGGATGAGATTCTTATTCACTATCACTGATGGACTGGAAGTGAGATATTGCTTACTAGGGCAGGTTAGGCGATCTATTGCTTATATGGCGCTTCGGTAAAATAAGAATATGAGTTGTGCCTAGCCTCGGTCTGATTCTAGAGATTAAAGAGGGGGACTCGGTTTGGAGTTGGTGAATAAGGACTGTTGAATTATCTACTCTAGCTATTGCTGTAGGTTCTGAGACTGAAATATCTACTTTAGCTATTGAGTCAAGGAAGAGTGTATGAGAAACTTAAGAAAGGCAGCCAACTTCTTTCTTTATCTGCATCCTCTCTCGCGTGGCTCTTGCTCTTTTTCATGGGACTAGGGGAGCTACTCTGTTATGGCTCTGTTCTTGAATCGGTAGCTAGAACTTGAATCCGTGCGGGTCTTGAATGAGAGTCTTTTTATTTGATTAGGGTATACTTTTATTGGATGCTCCCTAAGTTGGCTGGTGTATCTAGTGGCAGCACTCGCTTATTGACCCAAAGCAACATTAGTGCAGCTAGAAAGAAGAAGGTGCCCCTTCCTATTGCATTCATTCGATCTTGGATCCTCTTTTCAACAACTACAGAAGGAGAACCTAGTAGTGGTGACGGCGAAGTACTCGTTGGCGAAAGGTCTAGGACCCTTGCTTCTTTCTCACTCTGCTAGGTCCAGATTTGATAAGCCCAGAGAGCACAGGTAGGTCTAAGATGGGACGTACTATACTATATGGAAGTTGGGAAGATGCTGTCTTGGAGGAACCTTGTCCGGGTTCACAGGCGGATCGTCAGGCGGGGAGCATTTCCTGATCAAAGCCAGCCTGAAATCCGAAGCGTGATAAGAAAGATACTTATTTAGTGCGCTACAGCAGAATGCTTTTAGTTGCGTGGTAGGGGTGCCGATGGTGTCATGATCTTGAACTTCTATAGTGTAGAGTGGGGAGAGAGTGGAGAATTGCCTGCGGAGTCGCGTTGAGTGCCCATACTTAATATATGGATATTATATGTTATAAGGCAGTGCACAGCAGCAGCCTACTTGAGGTCCGTCATTCTGGTCGATATCAAAGGCAGGAGACGTAAGAGAATAGATTGTCTACTTCGATCACAGGGAGATTAGAATTGGAGGAGTTCGTATATAACTACTTATATGAAAATGCGCCTGCTATCTCTTATTATGTGGAGGAGCTATCATATTCTAATTGAACTGCTTTAGGCTCGGTCATGCAATTCAGTGGGTTTAGCCAATCAGTTCTAAGCAACTGGTATTGATTCTCGTGAGAACAGGGTCTTGCGATCCGGTCTATACGCTCTTATATAATAAAAAGTATCTGATCATCTTCCGGAAGCTTAATCCAGTTGGAGAGGAAGAGCTAGTTAGGCGGGGCGGTCTCCCTAGTTAGGCTTTATCGGACGGAGTGATAGGCAATATCAGATAGCCATAGGCAGAGAGTGAGGGTCAAGAGGGTAGGGTGGGGCTAACGAAAGAGCTAAGTGCGGGTCTGGCCACTAGAGCCTAGAGTGAAAAGGAAAAGAAGGCGACCACCGGGGTGTGGGGTACAGTGAGTGGAACGAACGAGCAGACCATATAATAGAAGCCGAGTTCAACTATGTGCGCAGAAAGGGGCCGACCCTCTAGATTAGGAGCAGAGCAGACCATATAATACAGTGAAAGGAGCCGCGAATAATCAAGTAGTAGCGTTGCGGGTTCCAAAATCAAGTTCGAAAAAAGAGGAGCGAACCCCAGAGCGAGGGATTCCTGAGCATACCAAATGAGTTAAGTCTTATATATATATATATATAAAGATTGAATATATCCGCCTCCACTGGGCATGCCTTCCTTCATTCAATCTATCTGTCCATGCCTAATTCTCTCCTATCTGACAGTGGTTCTATCTTTCTATGCCTAATTCTCCTATCTGCCAGTCAAGGGAGACTTAGCTAGCTCCGCCATTCTGGGTCAATCATTCCTGTACCAGATGTGTTCTTACGACTAGGTCAATGATCACATTTCTTCCTTCCAGAATATAGGGTTTTGCTTTCTTTGTCTTCTTTCTGTAGAGATATAATCCGATCCATGTTATCCTAGCCTGTCTGAGCTCCATTCTATATAGTAGAAGAAGTGGTGGTGTCTTCGTCTATAGACTATAGGCCCCTAATGCCATGAGGTCGGGAATTGTTATCTGAGGGACGCTCGATTGAGAACGAACAAGAGTCAGAGTGCTTCACTTATAAGTGTGTCTACTATTGTGGTCTTCTTTTGAGTCTCCATTCTCATTCATTCGTCTTTAAGTCGAGTTCTCTCAGGCTTAGGCTCTTTTTGAGTTGAAGGTGAGTTGAGGGATAGGGTAGCGGATTCTTGTCAAGAGGGCTAGGCAGAGGAAGTCTTATGTTATGCGTGGGGAAGAAAGTAGTCTACGTCCCAGGAAAAGGGTGATGCGTTAGAGACTTATGAGAAGCTCCTTTATGATCTTTCCTTCGTAAGCGATACCGGAGCACTAAGGTTTCAATAGCGCAGATGAAATAGCTAAAACAATTAGTTCATCATAAATTGGATAGCATAGTGGCGGAATATCTCTGTCTTTTTCTCTGAGGTGAAAGGCACAATTCTGTAATTATATCGCTATTCTTTTGTTTCATTAGGACCACACCTCTCTTGTCGAAGTGGGAACCAGCAAAGCAACTCGAAAGGTGAAACCTTGTGAAAAGGGGAGAGGACACGGGAGTAGTGTTGTCTTGTCTTTAGCCCGGACATAGATCTCCCATAGAGGCAAGTCCAGTCCCATCTCTTCTGGGCCTCTTACGGATACGAGTTTAATGTCGGTGGTCTCGGGGACAGCTTTCCTCTCTCCAGCCCTTTCTATTCCCCATTCATCTGTCCTCTTCCGGAAAGGAGCAACTCTGATTTCCACGACCCTTGGAGGCTAGAGCTTATTGACGAAGCTTGCCTTCTATCACACGAGGGTTCGATTCAAGTCTTTAGTTAGCGAGTGAGGAGCGAACGACGGTGACGCCTGTCTTTAGTTAGCGAGCTAAGGCTATAGAGGCCCAGCCCAGAGAACATAGCAAGCCTTCGTTAGGCCCGGACGGATTTAGGGGTAGAAAGAGCTCATTGGAGTCCACGCTACGAAAGAATCCAATCGTTGTAGAGGGAGAGAAGTCTGGAAGCAGCACGAAGGAAGAAGTAACGCCTTATAACTATAAGACTCAAAGAGCGTGATACTCAGTACAAGGGAGAAAGAAAAGGGCATCCATGTTGACACAGTAGGGATATGATCTCGGGCAGAATTGACTGTCTACGGACAAGCGGGCATCATCATTGACTGTCCATGCTATGGACAAGGAAGGCTTTGTGAGACTTTTGATATCTATCTGCTGGCTGTGGTGGGCTCTACAAACAAGGTTGGAAGGGGGGGGCATACTTCGTCATAGATCTCTGTGTGAAAGGTAGAGTGTTAGAGAGAGAGTGTGTGATAGAGCGTTAGAGAGAGGCGTCCGTAGTAGTCGTGATGCTTTATTGTGGTGGAATCGAAGGAAGACTTTTGCAGCCCAAGCAGTCGTTAGCGTCCCAGTGTGTGGGAGAGCAGTCGTATAGATGAGACCCGGCATTATATCTAAAAGGAAGTTAGCTATTTTGACTCGGCGTAGTGCATTCGGCAGGAAGCCAACTCTCTTTTCTCCTGGAATAAGGGTTGGGAGGGAGGCTCTCATGTGGTCTTCGTGCATCTTTCAAGGAATCATCATAAGAGCTCGTCCAATGACATGGTGTGTGTGTATGAGTGAGATTCAAGTGAGAAAGCTTCTTTTTTTAATGAGATATGATGGCCCATTATAGTTTATTTTTCTTTCTCAATAAGTTGTCAGTCAATTGAAGTCAACTCTTTCTTGTTATAGGTTCTCGGGTAGCCATCTGTTGTTCATTCGTGGTCATGTCCCTCAAGTGTTCATGTCTTTAGAGGAAAGTGGAATTCAAGGGCTATCTCCTTAGGAGCCAAGGAAAGCGAGTCCATGCTAGGGGTGTCTATCAGCTAATCTAGTAGCTCGCTTCCACAGTCTGAGCTGAGATCGAGTGGAGACTAGTCTCTGGTCAGATTCAACAAAGAAGGGTGTAGTCGAGTCCGGTTCGCTTGTGGAGAGGAGGTGCGAAGTCCGGTCGGATGGATCTGCATTGGATTGGCCCCGTCAAGATCTGTGTTGGATACGGAGCAGGTTCTTGTTCTGCATTCGTGCAACTCGCTACTACTTATAGAGTAGAGGGCAGATGCGGATTCATCAAGAGTAGTGGAGTTGAGTTCGAAGTCCAACTTGAGTGGAGCGGAAGATAACTTGAATGAGGAGGTAAAGCGGAAGAACTTCACTATAATTAAATGAGAGGTGCCCCAGAAAGCGGAGCAAGAGCTAAGTGTGAAGGGGATTGAGTAGCTTAGCTTCCATGGATTGAGCTGAAGCGGTCTATGGTAGAAGCAAGCGAGTCTACACTGTCTGTCGTCTAGGCGTAAAGCTAAGTAATATGGGACATGCGGCGTAAGTGCAATAATCCAAGGGGAAGCTAAGTAATATAGGACATGCAGGTATCGGAGGGTACGGAGCGAGGAGCGAACTTCACTATGAGGAAACCCCTCTTAAGAAGCTTTATATGGCCTCTCACGACTGAGAGAGCTCGGAAGAGTGATGATTCTATATGCGACCCCTCAGTATGTGGCATGTGAAGGAAAGACATTCAAGTTTACCAGACCATAGGCATACGATTGATTCAGGGCTCTTCCACTGGTACTTTTCCGCGAGCGTAAGGTAAGATAAAGCAAGTCATAGAGCCGACCACTTTCTATCCAATTTTGAGATGACATAATGCTTTGCAAGGAGTTTCTCTGATATTTGAGAGCCCCTATCCGATAGCGAGCTTCATCATGGTTAGCGAGTGTGGGTCAAGGTATCTTATCTCTATGGCATCGGAAGGGAGGTGTAGGTCTCGAAGTTGAGGGCTCGGGCGTCTGGTAGGTTGAACTATAGAGAGGAGGTGCAATGCCAACTACACTAGCGGGAGCAATGAAAGTGGACTTGGGAATGTGAACTAAACTCTGAATTAGAAAGCGAACCGCGTCCTCTTCTCCCGGTGGTCGCTTCCATTCAATCAAGCTAAAGTCAGGTGTCCAGCTCGCGTAGGTTACGTTCGAGTGCCCGGTTTCCCGGATGTGCGTAGTTGAGATGGAGTTCGTCCTTTTCCCATTAAGAGAGGCTGTGCGTCTGCCTGGTCACCCTATGTACCGAATTTCTAAGAAGGAGAGGTCTCAGGCTAGGTGGAGGCTGGGAAGAAAGAGGAATAGAAAGAGGAAGAGATCGATAAAGCCACCTTTGTGAGGCTCCGAAGCTACTACCTTTATTGGAACGGAAGGAAAGATGCGTGGTATGGGGCTCTTTTCTTGGGCTAAAGGGGAGATCCGATCGGTGGATCAAGTCCTTCATTCAATATGGGACACGCTTCCCTTGAGTGGTGATAAATTTAGTCAGTCTTCTGCGCTCGGTTCACTGCGTTCCAATTCCACTCGCTCGCTGGGACCCGGAAGCTACGCCGACCAGACCGACCTCTTAGTTAAGAGAATGAGAAATGCTTTAATGACTCTTTGTTAACGTTGAATATTGATGAGTATCTCTGGCTCTCTTTCCTAAGTTCACTATCTTGAAGTTCTATCTTTATCTCTTTTGTTTCCAGATCTTCTGCGCATCTATACCGAGATCCAGTAAGAGGTCTTACGCTAGGGGAAATGAAGTAGGGACACCTTACAGTTACAAGAGAGATAGACAACAGAGAATGAAGAGAAGTGCCAAGGACGAGAAGTGGTGACGCGAACCTTTGATCAAAGATTTGATCATAGAAGATCAATTCTCTTTCCTTTCCTCAGTAGTGGAAATTCTAATAAAAGTAGTGGACGATCATGATCATCATCAATCTAGTCAACGAGAGCGCACCTGGGACCGGGTTGGGAGAATGCGATCAAAGAGATCAAAAGCAGTCAACGAGAGCAAAAAGAAGTAGTAGCCAGGCGATGCGCAATAGTCAATATTAGAGAGCCGGCACCTAACTATGGGTTCCGCTCAGTGTAGAATCCCATCTTTTCACGTAGGCTAGAGCAGAACATAGGGAGCCGTAGGCTAGAGCAGAGGGACTATCTCTAAAGAGAGGAGTTCTGCAGTCGCAAGATCTTACGTCGCATAGCTCCTTCCTTCCTTTATTCACACTTAGCTGTCGCAGCTTAAGGTCTTTAATGGCTAGATAAACGTAAGTCCTACTGATCTACCGTTCCTCTTCTCTTCGCTTTTCATACTTCCTAAGACTCCGAAAGCCATGAACTTGCCCACTTTCATTCCTCTTCTATGGATTGGTTCCTATTCGTTTGAGCAATCGAACCCACTTCTGAACCCAAGTGAATCATTTTCATTGAAAGATGAACTTCGATCATCTGAATCAATCCGAGCTTGAAAGTTCATCACTTGTTGAAGTAGAGTAGCTCGTCCAAGTGCTACCTTTTGGTGGTAGATTCTAGAATTACTACATTCATGCAGATAAAGCAAATCAATTATAAGATCTGAATTGGCGCATTCATTGAAAAAGGACTACTGAACCACTTATATGCGCTTCAACTAAGTGCTTAAAGAAAGTGCTTATTTTACTTAATGAAGTTCGTCTCTCTTCTTATAAGAATCCATATAATCAGAATGACCCGATCATCTCTCCTTGAATACTTCCTTCGCTTCTCTGACTTGACCACTGGGACTTGAGAACTTGAGCCATGAGCAAAGCCTCTTTCCAGCTCACCTCCATTCTCTTCCTTTACTGAATAAAGGCTCTTGACATTCACACCCTGAGTTCGTTCTCTCTTGACACACCCTGAGCTCGTAGACGCAGCTGACCGAGAGTGACTGGAAAGCTGACCGAGAGTGACTGGAATGAGACTTGAATAGATTCTCTTTCTCCCCCTACATCAATCTCAGCATCTCTCTACTTGAGACTTGTTCATTTCAGTTCGAAGTTCTCAGTTAATTTATTTTGATCCCTATAGTTGCTGAATTTAGCTACTTCGCAAGCTCGCCTGGCATTAGCATCCGTCTACTGCATTCTCCGACTCTTGAATCCGCATCTATGAATTGATCTCCGACTCTACTCTAGTTCATTGACTCTTTTCCTCTGCTTACCCCGCTTCTTTCCATCTGCATCTATCAGAATTAGCTTCTCTCAGCCACTATCATTGAAGTGAGCCTACCTTCTTTTCCTCTTCTATCGGACGATAGGCTTGGGTTGGCTTCCGCTCGGTTGTCTTTCTTCGCTTCTGATAGGTTTCATTTCCGGTTAGGTTAGGTGCAATCTATGGGTAAGCTCAAGGGAAGCTCTCAGGCAAGGGATTTTCGTTCGCGAGAGAGAAATTAATAGGTTCGATGTACTCTCAAACCGGAAGAGAAGAGAACGAGTCCGAACCAATAGCTCGAACAAGAGGTTCTTTTTCAGCTACGACTCTTTCTCTTAAGAAAGCAATCCGGCTCAAAAGGGCTACTCCTCTAAGCAGAACTCAGAGGGAGGAACACACTATTTAATGAAACAAACCCCCCACTTTCTAAGATTGGCGAATCCCTTCTTTAATAAATAGATCTAGCTACACAACGGACTCTTAGACAGCTTGGCAAGATCAGAAGGCATTCTATAATATATAAAAAGGCCTTCAAGGTCTCTCCTAAGTGAAGTAAAGACGGGAGGGCAATCAAAAAGAAAGCATCTATGAATGATGTAGAGCTTCGATATCTAGTCTAGCAAAGCATATACCCAAGTTCTATGAGAAAGGCAAGAATTCCCTTCTTCTAAGGCTTAAGCAGCAGTTAAGGATTTCCATTGGAAGCATAATCGGACTCTCTAAGACCAGGTAATAGGGATTGAGGGAGGAAGTCAAGCTCAGGCTCAGTACCAGCAGATGCATACGATGAGGAGAAAGCATGCAAAATGGAGAGGTGCCCCATTGCTTTAAGACGTAGGTTGAGAATGCCCTTTAAGACTAATTGATCCATGGCTAAAGGAAGTGGTAGAGGGCTTGGTCTTCAGTCTTGAGCTTGTAACAAGCATTAGGGTTGGGCGCCATTGGTCGCATAAGCGGCTAAGAAAAGAAGGACTCATTCTCACATTTGGATCTCCTATCGGGCAGAGGGCCAGCACTCCTCTGTAAGGCATTGCAAAAGTAAAACCTAGCTTTCTTAGTAAGACATACAAGTCGAACTGGCTGAACTCCGTAATCAAAGGAATGAGACGATTGCTTCCAGGGTTTGGTGTTCAGTGAGTGAAAGGGATGAGGAGCAAGGTCAATCAAATCGATTTATGAGTCAATGCTCGGACCAGGCTCAAGGCCTTTTCAAAATAGTCCGGAGTAGTGAAAATCGAATGAAAAGTCTTAAGCAAAGTTGCATTTCGATGGCTCTTTAGCCGTAGACGGAGAAAGGAAAGGGGTTGGAGCTTTCCAAATAGGAAGAGGTTAGAAAGAAGCTCGACAAAGAGGTGTTTCCAAAAAGAAAAGAAGAAGATGCCGAGCCAAGGAACGAAGAAGCGGCTAAACCCGAAAGGAGAGAACCATATAATCAGCTGAAAGAGGGTTTCTATATCTGGGAGCTTAGAAAATTGGGTACTCAACCGAGGGTAGGGACCTTCCCTTCCAACTGATTGACTAACGGGGTTAGGAGTGGAAACGAGAAAGGAAGAAGGTGGAAACACACTTCCCGACCTTTAGAAGGGGCCCGAAGGAGAAGATGTTTCCAGTTCCAATCGATGGGGATAGGAGTGTTGAAGCTAACTCGACTTAGGAAAGGAAGAAAGCGGCTCTTAAGTTTAGGAGTTTCCTAGGAAAGGAGGAAAAGAGCTCTAGAAGAGGAGTGTAAAACAGAGATTCCATCGAAACCGGAGAATAAGCTGCAAGAGAATCAGCAGCAAGGCGGGTAGTTAGCCTGACTAAGAAGCAGCAGAGGCAGAGGTAGAAGTCACAGGAGCAAGGGGTCTTTCCACACCTGAAACTGAGGACTAGTCTGGGCATTTTCCCTTAAAGTCAGGAAGTTGAGTGTGAATTTTCACTCTTCTTGGCTGTTAGCTCAAATAGAGTTCAGTCCGCCGTCTTGTACTGATCCCCTTCGGCCGATGGAAAAGGTTATATTGAAAAAGGTCTTTCGGTTTCCTCTAAGTTCATACGTCCACTCAGAATGGTTACTGGACAAGACTGGGGTAGCCAGCCGCTTTCTTGTCTGGTCATACAACGCCCTACCCTCCAGAAAGAATAGAATACAGCAGAGAGCCAGCAACATAGATCTCAATCGTTGAGAAGACCCCGCAATCCCCTTGTTGGAACAGGATGGCAAAGCCTTAGTCTAAGGGAAGGTGGGCTTGGCACTGAAGTCCACCTTCCCTTTGCTAAACTGTCTTCGCTCAAATGCGTCGTTTCCTCGCTGCTTACTCCTCACTTCATTTCACTACTATACTGTCCTAAAGTGAACCAAAAGTGAACCAGCTCCCAACTCTCTTCCACGACCTAGAATTCCAGTTCAGGGCTCTTCCACTTGCTCACATGGCACTCGTCACTACCCCTCATTCCGCACCTCTTCTTTCATCGAACCCGCAGCCGCATGACTTGAATTGAATTGTTGAATCTTTCCCGCGGACCGAATAATCAAATGACTGCCGCACCTTCTTGGGACCGTGCCTCGCTGCTTAACTCTCGACTTGGTGGAGCGGATCCTCTTTTATTTTTTCACCGCACCTGCCCTCTTTCAGAGCCTTGGATCGCACTTCGGACCTGACAAAGCTAGTCCTCGGAACCACTAGTCGGTCTTGGGCGGGTGGGTCTAGTCCTAGGAAGTCTGGGTCTCGCAGCTCTAGTTTCCTCGACAGAACTGTACAAAGTGGGTGTCTTCTTCCTTCGTGGCGTACTCACTCACATCGCTTTCTTGCATCTTTCTTGCAACTGCCAATGAGCTCTGATTGAGTTGTCCTTTCTGCAACTAGGCCCATTGAGTACACAATTCGAAGGCGAATGAGTTCCTCTACCAGAACCAGAAAGACTACTTCTGAAAGCCAATGAAGTTGGAAAGAGCAGTTGACGAGCCATGGGAACATAAATCCGATTAGCTTAGCTCTTGTAAAGTCCGATTGACGAAACTTTTCTACTTCAAACTGAACTAAAGGTGGGTGTCGCAATTGCTTGTATCAGAAGGTCGGAGTGGATTCACTGGCATTTCTTCTATCGTAGCAGATCCAGAAATGGGCATCTTCACCTTCCTCGTCTACTTTAATGCGGAGCAGATTCACTCAAGATCATATATATAGCATATGCATGATGTGAGCTCCGAATTCGTTCCAATTCCTCCATCTTTCCCTCTATTGAGGTGCTACGCGGCGGAAGCAATGAGGCGGAACCAGTCCCATTCAAGCTCTAGTGCGCTTCCTTTGTTTTGTCCCTAAGTCTGCCTTCTTCCTGACTCGCCATCTTTACCCGGACTTGTGCCATCTGGGTGTAGCAGAAAGAATCTCCCTTCCTTGGGCACCTCTCAAACTGATGCCTTGTTTTCTTATATCGATCTGGTTTTGCTATCACACCAGACTAGTCTACTTTGGTTTTAGTTGGTCGGGAGTGGATGCTTAGTCCTACATTTCCACTGGTAGTCGATGCACTCCTTTGCTGAAGAATCAAGACTCTCAGGCAGAACTCCTACTAAGATTAGAGGGTCTTGTCCGGGTCCAGGTTAGGCTGGGTGCACTAGTCAAAGGTACGCTTTCTTTAGAGTATGAGTCATCCTATTCAGTTCAAGTTCAAGTCTCTGGTCGGTCTAGAAGGAGTTGGACCCGGAGATCCACTTATACTTAGCTCGGCTACTTAGTGGTATGAAGATAGTAGGTTCACAAGTCAAAGGGAAAGGAAAAGACCGAGCACGGAACTCACAGGGCTGGGCTCAAGTGAGGGAGCAGTCCAGGGCAAGAGTGAAGAGTAGAGCGGACGAAGAGACGAGCAGTCGTACTTAACTTAATGGAAAGCCAGATAAGCGAGTATGGCGGGATGAGAGACTCAATCTGATGCGGTGACACCAGAGTTTGATTCCGCAGATGCAGGCCCTGGGGTCTTAACTAGGCTCAAAGTAGGTTCAGTTAGGACCAATGAACTGGGCGAACTCAATAGCAATAGATGTAGCCCCTACACCCTGTCCGATCCGATTGAAGAGGGGTTGGGTCCTTCCGGTGAGGAGGCGAGGCCATTTGAACTGAACTAGGAACTGCTCTTAAGTGCTGAACTTCTTTCTTTACATACCAGAGTACCGGCTACGAGGAAATGCCGCTCTGGCTCTGATTCCTTAGATTATCCTCGCCGAGCCCTCACTTGTCAAGGTCATATGCGTCCTCAAGAAGATAGATAGGTCTCTTCCTTCTTCTTTATTTGATTCAGAGTCTCCCTCTTTATTCCGAGTTGGTTGGGGTTCCCATGGGGCCTCACTCTCAGGGCACTTTATACGAAGCAAGCTAATTGATAGCTGCCATTCCCCCCTCTTCCTTTCCTTAATGCCATTTAGCAAATGGGAATATGCTTTGATCTTTCTCTACCCTTCCTTCATGAGGGAAAGAGTACAAGTATGCTACTAACCTTATTATCAAGAATAGAAGAATGAGATTCCAGACGTTCCTAGATGCAATAGGGGGAAGGCGGATTGAAATTGATCTGAAGAGTCTTGCTTTCAAGTGCATCGCCGGCACCGGAGTCTTGACCAGAGTCTGATTCGCCAGCAAATGATAGAGAGGTGGGTCCGACCGTGTTCAGCCGCACCGTAGAGAAGTGGGAGGCCTCAATGAGTCCCACCTTTCACTAAGGTCAGAAGGACCCTAGAAAAGAAAGACCTCATAGTGAGTCCAGAAAGAGACTAGGAATTGAATAGATCTCGGCGGGACTGAACCCCAGGACTGAAGATCGAGACTAGCCTACTTCCCCAAGTATAGCCCCTCATATGAGTGGAAGACTGGACTCTTTCGGACCATCCATTACCCTTGTTTACTCAATCCTCGAATACCTCCGCCTAGCTGTAGGCTAGCCTCGGAGTACGAACCAAAGGTGCTTGCATTCTATAATCCATTTACTCGCCAGAAGAGAGAGAAGATTCGGCTTGGCACCATTCTTGATCTTATTGAGAGCGTAGCCAGCAGCTATTGGTACCCGGGAATTTCCACTCTGAGGAAGAAGCATTGCCTTTATCTGATTCATTACTAGAACCTGACCTGATAGTTGTAGTTGAGTTTGGATCCAAAAAGAGTCTATTCTTGACCGGTAGAGCCGATCAATGGTTTGCTTACGGGCTGAATCCACCCTCAGAAGTAGTGTTCGCGCAACTCATAGCCCTTGATTCGGGGATGTGCAAGAAAGGAGGAGTGAGGCGCGAGTGAAACGACGCAGAGGGAGGGGGTGACAATGAGTGATTCAAAGAGTTCGGCGGTCTGCTTTCCTCATCTAATGTCTGGCTTTCCTTCTCGGTATAAGTTCTTTCCCGACGGCGAAGAAAGAGGCGATTGCACCTTTTTCTAATAAGAGAGCTTATCATACTCTTTCTTTTTCTTCTTCATCCTATCCGTGAAGAGAGTGAGTTCAATTGAGTGAGTATAGGTCAAGAGAAGAGTCTGGATCCTGCCTCAGACAAAGCCTCTCTTTCCAAGTGCAAGTAGCCGCCCGCTATACTCGAATGAGCTAATCCCCCCCCCAAGGCCAGTTCTGAGTGGTGAAATGAGAGTGAGAGGGTTCGAACGGTTCCTATTCTCGAAGCCAGGCCCTCCAATAATCTTTATGCGCACTCATACTCTGGATTGGATCTCCCATAAGTCCTCAATTTCAGCGTAGATGCAAGGGCGAGTGGTACTTGCATAGACTTCCTATTATCATTCTCCTTGCCCTCTTTACCAGTCATTATCCTTGAGTTTCGTATTCAACTTGGGGACCAGAAAGTGATGAGTGCGAGTTGAGCTCTTTGAAGTAGACGGCCTCCTCTCTTAAGTGGAGTTCTTAGCCGAACCCCAATCGAGCCTAGCTATACCCCGATGCTCTGAGTGAGTTGACATACTCCCCTGTCTCTGCTCTCGCGGCTCTAGTCTGCTATGTTCAATCCTTTTTTCCCGTTCAAGGTGCGGAACTATATCCAGACACCTCAAGCAGAAAGGGATGCCCGAGCTAGAATGAGTTGAGATTACCTTACTCCGGACAGTAGACTATTCGATTGGATCTTTCTCGGACCTGAGCCAGTCATCCACGAAAGGAAGAATCAAAGAGACTCCTCTTATCTTACCTGCGAAGGACAGCTGCTCCTTATGAGAGTTTTCTTCCCGAACTTACCTTACGGAATCAGAGTTTCAAGCTGAAAGAACCAGAGTTGAAGGACCTGACCGCAATTGGATTTAAGTAAGTGAAAATAGTCCCAGCTTCTATAGCCAGGAAAGGAATGGTAGAGGGAGGGGTAGAGGAAGAGTTTATGGGAAATTATAAAGACATCAACCATAAGTGAACTCTTTCTTGTGCCCGTGACCAGCAGCATTAAATGAAGGGATTTCCTTACCAGACAGAGGATTCATCTCTCTTTAGTGCAAGGGTCGAACGTGCTCTATGCATGCGATAGGGTTTCAAGGTATGGGGCCGAGCGCCATAGAACAATATAGTTTGAATATCCAGCTGGTGAAGGAGAAAGTGCAGATAAAGATTCAAATCACTTGCTTGTCAGTTGCCAGGCACCATCTTCTCTTATGTTATGAGTGCCAAGTAGCTATAGCTATTCTAATCATGAACTCTGCTGCCAGTTTCGAATACGAAATATCTGAATCTCTTATTATTAATGAAAAAAGAAAGCCATTTGCACCAGGCGCACTGCGCTTTCCCTTGCCCAGATCTTCGCATAAGTCAAGTAATGGTGACACGCCGAAGACAGGAGCCTCGTAACATGTTGACGAAGACCTCCTTTCTTAGGGTTCGGTCAGTAGAGAGGACGACTTTGCCTCCCTTCATAGCCCCGCTCTCTAGCCGACTGATCCCGTTGATCATATAAGTGGGAGGGAACGGAACGTGTTACATTAGGGGTGAACGATCAGAGATGTCCACCACGATAAAGCTGGTCCCTCTTTTAGTAGACTCCTTATGAATGAATAAATTCATGCCGGGCTCTCCTTATTCATTCTATGGGGCACTGCTAACCCCCAAGAAAGATCTTAATGCTGATCACTTCTTTGACGGCATCACCCTTCACTTGTAGTCCTCGTCTAGGTTAAATTGGATGAATCTGTCAAGTCAAGGGACGAGCGATAGCGCGACTTACAATACTAAATTAAGTTAATAGAAATGAAGTCGGCGACGGGGCGGTGCATCGAAGGCCGCTCGTGATACAGGAGGTCACAGAAGAGTTAAAGGATGTCATGTCTCCTGAGCTACCCATTCCCTCCAATCCGGGAACTGGTCAACCATTAAAGAAGAGGAGCGGACCAGAAGATAATCCCGACTAAGGGGAAGGTATAGTTACGTGTGAGAACTTGTATACAATGGAAAGATAATGCATTAACATACCAAAAGGGATCGTTACCGGAATGTCTGTCATCAATTGAACTCCATACTGACCTGAGACCAATCTGTGCTCTCGCCTAGCTCTGAACGAGGAGAAGCGGTTCACGTATGAAAGAAAGGGACTGTAAAGTGCTCGTACCTCGCCCTTTCTGCTCATCTTCTTAGTCTCATCTCACTCGAACGAGCTATGCTTACGGTCCAATAGTTCAGCCAACTGAGAGTAGGTGTCCTTTCACTTATCCTTTATCTAGGTGGGTGAACATAATCTAAGGTCGGGTCGAAGCGAAGAATCTTCCTTTCAAGGTAGGCCGACAGATGAGAACCAAAGATTGGATAAGAGCCCCGGGGAGCTGGTGCCCGAGCTTTAGCTCGTCCGTCACTCTCTTTAGTAGGAGCATTAGCAGCCTATAGTGCTTGTGGATCTCGAATCCTATACTTATATAGGAGTTATGAATCAAATGAGTCGACTCGGGAGCACTTCTTAATAATAAAAGAGGGCCGATTTTGAACTAGTAGATAAGGGCTCTGCTGCCGGGGCATTCAAGATTCAAGTCTCCAAGACCAGAACAGGGACGGGTATGACCAATCAAAGGAACCAATTTAGACCGATTCTTCCGTTTTGAGCACGAAATGAACTCGAAAAACACACAAATTAAAGAGCCAAAGACAGAAATGAAAGACTTGCGAAATGCTGTCCAAATTGACGAACGAAATGTGAAAAGCGCGAACTCTACTTCAAGAATTAGAGGACCGAGCGACGTATTAACGAGGTGGGAGGTCTCTATCTAGTTCTGGCTCGGTCTTCCATTCCGGTAGGCTCCTTTCACCGGATTTTGCTTGGAACGAACGCGTCTGACTACGAGCTACTTAACGGGTCTGGTTCGCTCCGCACCTTGCTTTCGTCCGCCTCACTGGTTCCTCTCTGGGTTCCCGCATCTCTAACTTGGTCTTGCACTCCCTACCGCTCACCTGGCACCTATCAGAAGGTCCTTCCGCGTGGCTATATCTCCCGACTTCCCTCGGAAGGCAAGACTAGAGGCCCTGAGCCCTGAACTTAGTCAAGTCCATTGAATAGCTCCAGCTCCGCACCTCGCTTTCTTCACTGCTCTTTCTTTCTTTACTTACGATGACTTTCTGAACTGCTCTCTTGCTTTGCTATCAACTATGTGTGATGAATTGACTATTCTAGATTCCTCCCTATCTCTTTCTTTCTTAGTAGTTGCACAAATGAGGAAGTGAGCTACTAGTCGGATCTCTGCTTGGCATAGGCTCGGATCTTAGAAGACAGTAGGATCGGACGGAGATTATATAAAAGTGGGCTCGGTCGGATATAAAAAGAGAGTGTTTTCGCTCCATCCGGTCGAATTCCAATCTAGGTGTGACCACGGTTGAGCATCTGCTTTTATTTAGCGCGTGTTCGGACAGTGAGAAGCTCCGCGTCATTACATTCGCTCGTCGGCGACACTGTTCTCAAACTAAGGTCGGCTCACAAGTTCTATTCCTTTTCCTCCATCCTATTTCTGCCGCATTTCGTTTCACTCTTCCTATTTCTGCCGCACTCCGCTCTACTGCTCTTTCGACTCCGCTCAACTCGACTGAGATTCCATCTAGATCTATGTGGGATCGGATCTCTATCTCTATGAATGGTTGCTGAATGAGACTAGAAAAGCCGTCTACTACTTCAATTCACTCATCTATTGCTCAACTATAGTAGTCTCTCGCTCGTTCACTCGCTCTATCGTGTCAATTTCTTTCTCATTGCTAGCTCATTCCCGGACCGGATAATCTTCCTAGTGAGGGGGAGGGACTGGGACTACAGGAATAATATTAGTCTGGCTGGACCACCTAGCTGGAGGTCTGCTCCGGTAGGGATCTTCGACCGGCGAGGCGGGTCGAGCGCTAAGCTCCGTGACCCATAGTTGCCTTGCACATTTGGCTCCCGTAGCTACTCTATCTCAGCTGACAGTCACTACATTTACTTGGAGAAGATTGGCTCTATTATAACGAAACAAATAAAGCGAAGTCGAAGAGTAGTGCCGTCCATTCGGGAGCGGATGGCAACAAAGGTTCAGAATTTCACTGCTATATGATGGCCCGGTGGAGCTCTTGCGAAGTCGACGCGGGGAGTCTTTCTTTGGGCAGCTATCGGCTAAACTGATCTGCTGCTTCTCGTCACTGTCCTTGCCAGGCCTGCAAGCATACGTAGAGTCCGCGTACGAAGCACCTAATTCTATTAGCTGGTGAGGAAAAGCAGCGGTGCATCGGTGGACTGAAAGGCGAGCATATTCACTGCGCTCCACTTCTTTAGTCGCTCCGACTTCGCTTCGTCTTGGTCAAGCCTTCTGGACCGAATGATATGAGATGAGGCGGGAAAGACAAGACCAAGCGAGGATTCATAGGACAGCAGACTCCACCAAATAAAACGGATTGCTTTGATCGCACAGGGATTGCAAAGAAGTAGCATAGCTGTCCCCAACTTAGCCCTTTGACCGGACCGGAGATGAAGAGGCTAAGTTCCCATAGTCCCTGGCTACCATAAATAATTGAATAGATTGATATGAGATGAGGCGGGTCTCAGTCAATATGATCTTCGCGGGACAGCTATGGGGATCAGTCAATATATATTCGTGGGACAGGGATCAGTCTCTCTTCATTATCTTCGGCAGGACGGACAGTTGAGGGACAGTTATTTATATAGGAATGGGCGCGCTGCTTTCTTCACATCCTTTATTCCCACTACGCGGTGGGCAGAGCCCGGTAACTAATGATCGGCTATGGGCTGAGCTCATTCAGTTGTTCACTTGACTAGAGGACCCCAGATTCAAAATAGTAGACCCCTCACGTGACGCAGAACAAACACTCTCCAGAGTCCGTTCCGAGGAGCGAACCTATAGTAGAACCCGACCTAGCGAGCCACCCTTGTCAGATCAGAGGAGGATTGGTCATGCCGTAGAAGCTGCTATGCCTACGATGCTGGGCTCTTCGGATGTGAGTTTAGGCCCTACTACCTCTCTCAGAGTTTAGGAGTCCTACCTCTCTCTATGAGTTGGATTGTAAGCATCTCGTGCGGTACTGGAATCCAGTTAAGGCAGTGGGACAAGACTTATGATAGCAGTGGCAGTGGGACAAGACCTATGACCAGCTCGTTAAGAATCTCGGGACCATTGTCTGCCCCGGATCCGACCATTAGGTTGAGCCGACCTTAGTTCATTAGTTCAGTGAGCCGACCAGACCAGACCTTTAGCGTTGATATAATAGAAGTGGAGTGAGCCCTCCTTTTCTTATTGCATTGGTTTCAGCCCAGGGACGACAATCATCACTCGTATATAGATGTTGTAGTTGCGCTCGCGGGCTACAGATAGTGAAAAAAGCTGGCGAGCTCGCATCATTGTCTTCGGACTTCAATCGTGTCACCAGTTCCATTCAAGTAATGAAAGATCTTTGTTTGGCGGACGTTGGGCGAGAGGCATCTCATTCTCCCCACTACGCGGTATGGCTGAACTGAACTCAGCAAGTGGGACAGCAACTCAGCAAGTGGAGGAGGGGGGCAGAGACCAATCATAGAACGCAGCAGAGAACTTAAACAGAAAAGCTGTCCTTTCTCAGAGATCATCCCCACCCGATCGGGAAGCGACCAGAAAGCAATGAGCGGCAGCGGAGTCGCAGAGTAAGCGAAGCTACAGCTGGCTTCGTTGAGCTGAGGACGCGGTTCACCGAAGCAATCTGTAGTTGCGTGTTTTGCTAGAGCACACTGTTGGGTTGATTCCGTCTAGAGGAAACTAATGTGTGGGCATTCCCTTTGTGTAGCATATAATTGGGTATTTGATTTTGGTATTTTTTTTATTTGGGTATTTCTTAGCTATTAGTACACCGGGTCCGCTTTCTTTCCTCTAAAGTGTGTCAATTTGAGACGGAATGCTCAGTAGGGGATTTATCCCAGCACAAGGTGCGAAGCGAGAGAACACTTCTCACTCGAAGAATGAAACCTTACCGAAGCCCGAACCAAAGGGTTTAGGTCCCTCCTCTGACTCTAACCCAAAGCCATTCACGACTGAAAGAAAAGAGTGAATTCAAAGATCTGTCTACGTTTCGAAGTGAGACTGGTGCTGAGAGGGGAGAGTGAATTCAAAGAGTTTATGTAATTCCTTTCGCTTCCGGTTAGGGAATCTTAGGTTGGGTTAGATTCTTCGGAAAGCGATGTCCCAGTTTAAGTCGAGTTCCCCTTTTGCTTTGCTTTTAGCTTTAGTGGTTCTAATCATTCCTACTCTCCGACGTTCCGGCTGAGAAAGATCTTTAACCGCCTTCCCTTAAGATAATATAAGTTTATCCCGTAGTATAGTTGAATCTTTCTAGTGAGTCATTGGGATGCACTAATTTCAAATAGTGACTTTTGCCCTCCGCTTAGTTAGCTGCCTTGGCCTTTCTAGCTAAAGAAGTTTCCTCATAGGTTAAAGAGGTCGGGGAATCAATCTGGTATCACCCAACGTACGAGATGACTTATTATATTATAAGGAAATAGTGGTGCCGAGAAAGTGAGACCGGCGAACGCTTCTTAACCTGAGGTGCCTGTGCTTTTGTAGGAGCTTAACCTTCCGCATAAGCCGGAGCATATTCCATTAACTCTTTAGCCGCTAACAGAACCTTATGCGCGCGAGAGATCTTTATGTCAATGAGCACCTTTTTGGCGAAGTTTTATCGATCCTTTCTCTTATTATATAAAGAGAGTTTCGGTTTTGAAGTGAGCTCTCTATTGTATGTCACTTCCGGTGAATGCTACCCATACCTCCGCCGCAGCTAAAGGAACAGCCCGAACCGGAGACTTTCTTTGGCCTATGCCCTTTCCCCTGCGCCTGTATCGCTAGCATCTCTCTTTTTTAAATTTCTACTTTTTTTTTTACCTTTCCCACCCCAATGATGCTTCTTAATGAATAAACCTCTCCCGATTATTAGCTTTTACCGTCACTGCCTAATGTGTATGTCTCCACTACATCCCTTCCCACCGAACTGATTGCCTCATCCTTTGTCGAATGATTAGTTCTCCTTACACGCCCTCAGAAGAGTGCTGGCTGTCGGACAGTTGGGGTTAGGTGCCCGGCTTATACCTTTATTCCTTTGGTGGGGTTGACCGGTCTCATACCTTATGCACCATTTCGGGTCATGAGACAGTTTGGTCAGAAACAGATTATGGAGGGAGGGTTGAGATAGCAATAAAGATCTATTTTAGAATGACTTTCAATCACTATAAAATGAAGTAGCTCACTCATCTTTGATCGCTATGAGAAGCGCCATTCTTACTTTCTTCTGAGGGTTGCATTACACTAGATAAAGGTAGTGAAGTAACCCGAAGGAGATGAATGAGTGGATTGGTATAATATGTCTGTGTCAATGAGTTGTGCGAATAACCAAGAGTGGGGTTTTGTTTATAGCTTTTTTAGGTTATGCAATAGAAGGGTTCCAAACCTCGTACCAAGGACAGGTAATGGCAATTATAAACTATGGCTTGCTATTGCTTATCAACTTCTTATGAAAGTGAACCGGGCGTAGCAGCGAACAGATCTTTCTCTTCCTATGAAGAGGAAGAAGTAGCGATATGCCGTGTTAGAGAATCATCTTTTAACATATGATTTATCTTTCTCGATAGCCAGCTTTTCATAGCGTAGTTTCGTAGCTTGACTATGGAATTTTCTTCACTAGAAGACAGAAGCAATCGGTTTCTTACCTCTAGCCTCATCTAAGATGCGGCATTGCCGGTGTTTTCAAGGGGGTGAAAGCGTTTTGTCTTAATGCGGAGAAGGTAGGATGTCCAATCTCGTGCTGTAAGGGGTTCGCAGTACTTTTGAGGCCTTTCGTTATCATCAGACCAGATCTGACAGGCGGGCTAGCTGATCAGAGGAGACTGGAACAAGATTGATCAGGAGAAAGGTCCACCCTTCCAAAGGTGCTTGCTGGAAAGTGTTGATGCAGATTGGTTTTGGTCTTCAATCGGGGGCTTTGAAGAGGTTCATTTATTCGCTATTCCACTGGAGTTCTTCGACTCCATTTTTAATCTTGATTTGGTAGTTGTTCATGGAACCCGGGTTGTTTGACTGACTACATTTTATTTTCCCTTCCTTCAAAAGCCTTAGGGCACTCCTTTCTATCACAAGCCATTCAATGGCACCAGCTCGTGCATACCAAAGTTTAGGTTCTATTGATCTTCTTAGTCGTACTCGTTCCAGGCCTTGGCAGCTATTCAGTGGGGTTTACTAAGGGGTGGCCTGCCTCCTCACCGGCCAATGGGTGCTTCTATAAAAACAAAAGGATTTACCTTCAATAATATTCTTACTTTTTTATCACTTGTATTGAGTCTAGGCCTTTCCGGGTTCTAATTAATAAGTAGATTGCCTGGGGTGAGCTCATCCTACTGCTTACTCCTATTATGTTAGGATTTCTAGTCCCATTGCTCTTAATAGGTTCCTGGAGCGAAGTAACCACCCATAACGAAGGATGCTCAGGTCTATCAAAGTTTTGTTCATAGTCCAAGAACAAATACCTCTGAATAATCAAATCTCGAAGAAGTAGACGATCCTTACTAGGCAAGACAGAACTACAAGATGATACCTTTTCTCTTAACGACAAGTAAAGGCATACCCCCCAATAAAGGAGAGCGGCGTGGAGCATTCTCTACTCATATGAAAAGAAAAGGAGAAAGATAAAAATATTTCAACCACCAAGGTGAGCCTGGTCCCTTATGAGAGGGAGAATACCCAACGGCAACACCTGGACCTTCTACGGGATAATATTCTTTAATTAAGTATGTACCCGAGTTAGGATCTCTTCTCTGTTGGTACCAGAGGTCACCCCCTTCATCCGCAGAAGCAGATGCAGCAGGACTTCAGAGGAAGAGCCATGGGGAATTAGTGTGATGAGAGTTGTATCCCCTTTGATCTTGACCTTTTGACCTTATATATAGTATAGTTAGAATCTCAAATAAGTATGTACAAGAGGTCATCTATCATCCGATGCGTCGATGGAGCTACTAACCACAGTGCGAGTAATCCAAGTTAGTTAGGAGGAGAAGTTTAATTATAGAATAGTAATTGCTTTCTTATCCTTTGAGCCCTTGGAAGTTCCCAGAGTTCCTCCCAAGCCTGTAGGAGATGTCTTTCTAGTTAGCTCAGTGACTTCTCAAGCGGGATCCTGATAGTCAATATAATATAGAATCTCCCATACTTTATAAGAGCCTGCCCTTCTTATGGCCTGCTGCTGGCACGAAGACTGATACCACTATCTCAAATGTTAGTGTTAGCCGCCTCTCTAGCCCAATTCAAACCTTTGCCTTAACCCAACTCCGTAGAGATTCTAAAGAATAGAAAGATTATCGACCCAAGCATAAGGATGATGCCCTACCCTAAGCTAGAGTAATGGATTTTCCTTTCTTCGTGAATTGATCCCTTGATTCATACAGATTAGTGGATGTTGGATTCTGGGAAGTATTTAATAATCCCGAGCCATGGACCTCCTTCACGCCTGCCTACATCTGCCTTTGCTGCTGGTTTGAAGGTTGCTCACCTGTACCGATAGCAAGGGGAACTCAAACTCGATTTAGCTTTCTACCACTGGCTTCTACAGACTCCTATCTGAAAAAGTAAACTCCTAATAATGTCTTACGCTATCAGATAATAACCTTCCTCAAAGGACAGATATGGGGCACTAAGGGTATAATAGAACAAAATTAGATAGAAGTCGTTTATTTGTCTTTCCAGTAGAGTAAGTAGCTGCTTTCACGTGGAAAGATGTCGCTGCCCTTAGGTGACGCTCTTGCTGGTTGGAATAAGCGCTGCTATTGAAGACGGTCTTAGATAAGGAGCTGCTAAATAAAGCAACTGCCAAATAACTTTCCTGTTGCTGCTACATAACCGCTCTTTCTTATGAGTTAGAAAGTGTCCTTCTATTCTATAGTATGGGTTAATAAACCCTCCCTTTCTAGTAACCGTACTGTGGATCGATTGTCTGCTGGAGTCAAGCTTTTGGGACTCATCTTGTCCCATGGTATGGGTTGTCCTATGAGGTTGAGGACCCATAGATCAAAAAAAGGGAATACCGATGCTACATGATCACAGGCCCAACATAGGAAGTGATGAGGAGATCGGACTTGCTGCTATTTCTGACTGTCTTGCAAACCCATGCCTTGCCAGGCTCTGTCTATCCTCTTTCTTCAAGACATAGGGCTGGTTCTTTCTTTTCTTATTGAACCCGTCTACCTATAGTAGAGCCTAAGCCTACCAGTCATCAAAAGTGTCTGTCCTGAAGGACAAGAGAGGAAAGGCTATTCAATAAACATTAATAATTCTATAATCCTACCAAATTCCCACTTTCACTCAACCAGCGAATATGAGACCTGTAAGAGCGGATTCAATACTTTCAACCTGGCCGGGCACCTTTGGCTCGTCTCGTACTCACAATCGCACTGACCGATAGTATGAAAATAATATAGGAAACTCCCCCTTAACTAGCCATAGGCTACCCTAAGAACGATATATAATAAGGAAAATAAGGATTGTGTTAACAAGCTCACAGAGAATCCGATAGCACTAGCAAGAGACAGGATGAATGACAGGAATGAAGGCACACTGAACCCTGAAAGCGGATTGGCACACGGAAGCTTATCTATTTGAACTAGAGCTTCTTGGAGTTGGAGAAGGGATAATAAGAATATCCTTGACTCAGAAGCACGAATCGCACAGAGAGGCCCTCTCAAAGATCCATCACTATACGATAGAGTTACGAAACAACAGGAAATCAACATTGAATTTTTGGGGTCCTTGCTTCTACGAGGCTCATCACAGGGAGAAACTTCCTCGTCCATCGAGCTCAAAACCTGATATTCCAAGCGCTCAGACGAGGACAAACAAACCAATCGAATAATCGACGACAATCATCCGTTCCAGAGGTCGGAACTTGGCTCAGGCCCTTAGCAATCTGCCTTCCAAGCATTAGAGCTCTAAAACGGCAAATCACAGTAGAAAGCCATCAATCTTTAGTTTCATTGAGGAAGAAAGCTAATAATATCAGTTCTTTGATCGAGTTGAGGTTTTTAAGTCCTTTGCTGTGGAGGGCAGAGTGTTTTTAGTCGAGTCAGGAGATCCGCCTTTCACAGTCGAACATCTTCCGTCAAATCATGAGTTCTCCCCTTGATTCGGACTAGCAATTAGGAGATCGTCCTCGGACAAAGAGCTCTTAATCCTTTCTTTGATTTCATATGCCGACCTTGGATCAAACCACTCTTTATTTCAAGTCCCAGTGTTGTCAGTGACAGATCAGAAGATTCCTGCTAAAAGCTATAGAATTTCTGGTACTATAGCTCGTTGATAAAATGCTTTCTTTTAAGCGAAATGATACTTTCTAAATCTAGCGCCTTTCTCAATTGGTCCTCGGTAAAGTGGTCAATTGGCTTCCTTCGTTGAATCGCTTCTTGAAATAGAGATTCTGTTTAGCTCAGAGGGCTGTGAATAATCGATATGTCGCCCCTCCCAATCGCCCTTGTTCTTGAAGCTCTCGCTTTCCCTTGTATTTACAGATCAGGTTCAAAAGATTGAATGATTGCTGCTGGTAGCCGGTCTGCCGGTCGATAAGCAGCAGCCACATCCACCCTTCGCAATTTCCTAGTTTGATCATCCTTGAGAAAGATAAGCAAGGAGCGAATGATAATGACGCCGGGGATTCATTCCTATCCGAGAACCGCTTCACCGACAACATGTGGCAAAAACAGTCTTTGGCGGTTAGTTACTGCCATCCCTTCTGGGCGACTCGCTTAGCATGGTGAGTGAATCAGACCGCAGTGACACAGTCGTCCAAAGCTTTTGAACCCGTAAAAAAGATGGAATTTCCCTTTTTGGGAAGCCAATCTTCATAAAGACGCCGGCCAGCCTAGCTCATTCTTGAATGAAGAAAAGTGCAGATCCAATCTTCAAACCAAAAGTGAGATCCTGCCACCACACCCGAAGGTGCACGCAAAGCAAATCTTTCTCTTTGAAGCAGCGAGGCATCGCCAAATGAGACCCGATTCTCTTCTGTGAATTGAATGTCTTCCCCCTTCCCTTCGTTTACTAAATGTAACTGAATGCCACGCCCTAGCGAACCTCAGAGGAAGGGCAAAAAATGCAAAAAACCACCGAAAGGGATACAAGAGCACGCATTCGACTAGCTTCCTGCAACCAAGTATAGGCAACCAGGCTGCTTTCCGTATTAACTGAAAGGGATCCCCTCGCTCAATCCAATAGAATAAATCGTTCCTTGTGCTTGATGAGTACTCATATCGCGCGCCATATTGCTATGTAGAGTCACTCTCTTTTTGGTAATGTCTTGGATTTTGCATCTGATAGTGATTGAGGCCTCCTTTCTATCTTTCTTCATGGAAATGCCCAAGAGATTTCTCTTACTTTTTCTCTTTGTTGGCTGGTCAATTCCTTTTTAAGAGAGGGTGATGGTGGTGCGTCTGGAGATTTCAACTAGCTGGTGAACAATTACAGGGGCCATCTCTTGCCTCTTGCGAACATCTGGGCAGTCGACTCAATTCCTTTTCACAATCTGAAGGCTATTTGTTCTCGAATATTCGAGATGTACAAACAAGTATTATAGGTTATTGCATCAACAGGAAATCTAGTAAGAATGGTACTAATAACAGCACTTACATCGTTCTATCAAAGAGCGGATACGCATTCAGTTAGCTTTCTTACAGCAGATAGGCTCACAGCGGATACGACAAGACCGATTATTCACTCAGCAACAAGAGCGCATTCAATAGAAGCATTCGATGCTTCTTCCCTATTCTATTTGTAAAGAACCGGCTGACACTTTTATTAAGAAAACAAGCCTTAGCCTTTTCAAGAGCAGGGGATTCTTGTCCATCTAAAGCAGCAAAGCATAAAGGTAAGTCATCGATTTATTAACCGTATATTATTGGTATAGTTGATCTAAGTAAAAGTAAATTGTAGCATAAATAGCATTTAGCTATCTAGAACCAACGGTTCACTTCGCTATATTCACCTTTCTTACTGTTGGTGGTATAGTTGATCACGGTTGATTATAATACCCGGGAATCTCTCTCTCCGCGAAGAGTTTTTCTATCCTTCATCTGGACTTGACTAAGTGCTTGAATTCTAATCAGTCAGCTTTCTAAGCTGAGTTTCTTTTCTTAAGCTCTTCTTAGAATACTTCAGAGGTCAGAAGATAATTTTTTGCACGAACATTTCTGCTTCCTTTTTTCCTCTACGGCTGAGGGGTGGGAACTCCCTGAGACTCCTCTCTCTCTCTATTATGGAAGAAGGAGCCGCCCCCTACCCCAGAAGACCTAAACGAGGAGCCGGCGACGACAAGGCCAGAAAAAGCGAGCAAGACAGGCCAAAGAGGCCCAGACGGGTGGGGATAGACGTGAAAGGGCATTCCAGACGGTCCGCTTTTCGGGCTCAAATCGGAAGGTAAAGGCACTGAGTGCCGATTCTTTAGTGCTTTTATGGTCACAAGCAAAATGCACTCCGAAATCGAGCCAATGCACTCCCAGACCGAACTCAGTGTGCTGGGATAGGGTGCCGAAGGTGCCACAAGCCAAGAGGCTCAGCCCCAAGCCTAGGGCAAAGCCCATCAGAAGGGGTTCCGAAGGGGGGCCCAAGGGCAAGGGTGCCAAAGGTAACCAAGGGCGCAGAAGGCGCACATATCCCTCTTTCGTCCCTTCCTTTTCCCGGAATCAGTACCTAATCAAATTGGATTATTGAATGAAAGATGATTCTCTCCTGGCAAAAAACGCTTCGTACATCTACTCAGGTGCGCTTAAATACTTATTGTCCAGGATACCTTTAAAGGTACAAGCTTGAGAGGCTTGCCCTCTTCCAAAGAAAGAGCCATTGGCTCATCTGACAAGTTTTCCCTCCTAGGTGTCAAACAAGGAGGTACAGTCCCAAGCGACCATCTATCCCCTATATCCCAGCAAGTCCATAAAAGGCCAAAGATTAACAATTTCTTTTATTATCTTTATCTTGACGCTTCCATGTCACTGAGCATATAGGAGGATTGAATAAATCCTCGAGACTTGGACTCGGTTCTATCAACTTTAAGTGATACCATCAAACCCACTTTAACCAATCTTTTAACCAATTTTGGTATAAAGTATATTCTAGGAACACTGTTTCAATAAACCTCAAGTGCTCATCAGGAATCAAACATAATTCCACAGGTTTAATTCGAGACAACACTAAAGAGACTATGATACCCTTCAGATAAGGATTGATAGGGTTTCCCCTACCAAACCAAAATTCTAAAGGTAATCTCTCCCTAGACCGTGACTTATCAGAAAGCACAACAAGCCGTTTCCATCTTAAAGACAATTTGGTGGAACGAACTCTGCTTCTGACTCTAAAACCCGCACCAGCTAACCTAAAAATACAATTTCTTTCCAAACTATACTTCTCAGCCACATGGCACAAGCTTAGAAAATTATTAATGGATAACATAGCCTTCGCAGATACCGGCGTGAGGTTAACTTGAACCCCTTTAACCCAGAACTGCTTAGCAAATTCAAGGGCTCCAATCGGAGAGTCTAATGATTTAGACTTCGAAATTGAAACACCTATCTTACTAAGAATCCAGTAATAATAGTCAGCCACCCGCGGGTTGGCAATGACAATATCATCACCAAGCAACGCATAGTCTTCGAAAGGCACCTTCGTCCATGGCCTGTCTAAAAACGCTGCTAGCCACACAATAAAATGGTGTGACAAGCTGAAAAGTGCCCAAGAGCCATAATACCCTAGAGGCTGCCCGCAATCAAACGTGACAAAGCGCTCACGATTTACCATCGGAGGCCCGACACTAAAAGAGTGGGATGCAAGCGTGCCCCTAACAATACATTCTGCAGCTACATGCCCCCATATATATTTTACAACCTCATAGATGACACTAGCTGGCCAACGGTCAGTGGCACTCTTTAAGTCATATGAACAAATATCCATAAGACCTCGATTGCTTAACCGTTGTATAGGACGCTCTTGATTAAACGTCCCATCGCAAGGCAAACGAGATAAGACTCGCATTGCCCACGAATGTACAGGGTATAAAAGACGTTGCCGCACATAGTTTCCAATGGCGAATATACGTCTTTTACCAGCTCCTGGATAAGCACAGGCAAGGCGACCTGGTCTCAGTTTAGTTGGATCTATTCCTTCTTTAAAGAACCAATCATCCCATGAAGTATCAATACAGTCTTCATAGGACTCTAAACTGCGCTTTAACACCATCTCCGTATACTCAATGTCAAACGGACTTACATCCGCCTTACACCACAAAAGAGACGGGTTAGCATCTTGCCACCCAACATGAAAGAATACAATCGACCTAGCATATGCTACAAGCTCATATTTGAGCGAGGAGAATATATTCGGAGGAATGTTCTTTCCTTTAATCCTTTTATCGCTGTTGGGGGTCGATTTCCAAGTTGGCACCCACATCATTCCCAATGACATTGGGATGGTGGATAACCAAGGAGTATATACTGACCAAATAAATGGACTAACTTTCTCAATCCATCTACGGATCGAAGGTACACCGCTACCCTCTATCTCGTCATCATACATAGAATCAAACGTGTGTTTGTCAATTCGCTTACACAGAGGAATGATCCTACATAAAGAAAACCAAGATAAGTACAAACGTACCAAATAATCACCCCTATCACCCCGCAACATTATAAGATGGCGGTGGTGACTTGGAATAATACGTGGTATCCCTGCCCTACTAAGGCTTACAAAGATCTCAGATTGACTATCCTTTCCGATACTAGATTTAGCATAGTACTGCTGCAAGCAGACAGCACACCTCTTCAAGTATAGGGCAGTAAACAGTAAACCTGATTTCCTGACCATTTCGTACATCTACAATATCCTAATCAGGTATCGTATGCTTTTGTACGGATGAAAGCCCTAATAAACTCCAAGTCCGACGTCGATCCACCCCCTCTCGTCTTGCCATTCAGCTTTGGCGACGGCCACTCCCAATGAAGATCTCTATTCTGGCTTACCGTGCTCTTAAGAACACCTTTTGATGCTTCTCTCCAACGTCTGGGGGGGAGCTTATGTTCCAAATGCAATTGCTGTCAGACCCCTGCTTCTGAAAGTGTCACCCATGTCTTTCTATCGGGTGATAAAGCTTTGCCTGCTGGGATTCTTTCATTAACATAAGTCAGATTCCAGTTGATAAAGAATCCTTCAGCAATCTGTATGCTTCCTTCATTAGTTCGACATCCGCCAAAAATCTCTACTGCCGCAAGCGCCTCCGTTTACTGGAACGGTACTCGCGAAAGCACTTATTCTACGACGACTAGCATCCGCTTGAAGACACTGATTCCGCGAGAGCCAGACTGAGATTGATGCTACGAAGACAGAGAGGGCTGCTATTCTGTTGGGGTTTAAGCCAAATGGATCAAAGGTATCCTGTGGTTCAAATAGGATTTGAGCTGTGTTATTGAGAGGTTCCCCACACTGACAGGGGGCTTGAGACATGATGGTTACTACAAATTTGGTTTCTCTGACAACCTTCACTACTTGGCCTAGGTCCGGGGAGCAAAGAGCTGCCGGTTTATCGAGTGATAGTTATTTCTTTTTTGAGGTTTTCTGCTTATGAGCCGGTTAGCTAAATGGAATAGACAGATAGATTGGTGGCAACAGAAAGACTTGATTACTGGTATCTGCCTCTCGGGGTGCTTTAGACCAGCAGATGGAGAAGGTGTTGAAGGCTGAGTTTATTGCTTTGAACCTTCCACCGGCTTCGAGGCAAAGCCAGCGGTAGAGGACTCGAATAGAACCAGAACATTCGTTCCCCAACGAGTTGATCTGAAGGCTCGAAAGGAGGACCTAGTAGAAAGAAAGACCAGAACTTCACTCTTTCCCCTTCTCTGTCCTATCTTTTCTCTCCATTCCACAGCACTTGCATCGAACATCTTCTTACCGAAGTTAGCCTTGTTCCACACTGACTTTGAGGGATTTTTTGGTCGCTTTCCGTTTCTATCTATCATAAGCGGAAAGCTATGGAGCCTCTGATTGTAGTATTCCAAGCTGCTTTGACAACACTATGGCTTCTCCTTAATCAATCCCTCATCGCTGCTTCTTCAGGACAGGAAGAGACCCCCAATCCTATGGTAGTTACACCAAACATAACCCATCTTGTTTCCCTTAAACTTGACTCTACCAATTATCTTCTTTTGAAATCCCAATTCCTACATTATAATCTGAAATTATTTTCTGGGCTTTGTCGACGGAACGTTTCCCAGTCCTCCTCAGTTTATTTGTTATGCCAATGGCAACGCCATACAAAACCCTGCATATTCGGCTTGGGCTCGGACAGACCAAAGCCTCCTATCATGGATCAATGCAACTCTTACAAAAGAGATTCCTCAAGAGGTTCATGAACTGACAACCTGTCGTGATATTTGGTTAGCCTTGTAAAAAACATTTTGAGACCAGGCTACTGCTCGTGAGTTACATCTCAAACTCAAATTGAAATCTTTGAAAAAGAGATCCCAACCCATGGCAACGTATCTTCGGTCCATTGCGGATTCCCTAGAAGCCATAAACTCCCCCCTTTCTTCTAAAGACATGGTGATCTATGCACTGGCAGGACTCCCTGAAGAATATGAATCCTTTATCAGGACGGTCACCAACAATAATTAGTCGTTAATCTTTGATGAACTTCGAGCTAAACTGCTATACCAAGAACAGCGACTTCAACACCTTCATGGCGCTTACGATTCAAGCTCTCAAGTGGCCTTTCTTGCTGCATCATACAATGTTTACTACTATATTATGCGCGAATTAGGCCAGTCTGCAATCCTTGACTTTCAGTCTTCTAACGACTCTACCAACATGGAAATTAGCTCATAAGAGGTGGGTCCGCTAGGGAAATCCCTTAATCTTTCCCCCTAGGGTCTGTTACTCGCGCCTAAGCTGATGTCTGGAATGGCTGTAGTGGGATCTTTATAGAACATGGTTCCGACATCGAATGATTCCCCACAAGGTACCTGAAACTATCATTTTGACAGCAGAAGTACATCCAGATGGATTGTAAAAGTGGAATTCTCCGGTGCCCAATTCCTACCTTGGTGATTTGACTTTCGATTGAGGAACGGGGCGTGCCCTAGTCTTATAGTTCTTAATGATACGTAGTAAAAACAAATCGTAAGATTAATATTATACTTCCTAGCTAGGTTGAAATCCTTATTGAGCTACTGTGACCACTTCCAAGTAAGAGCGAAAGTAGCCCGCCCCTCGACCTCGCGCGACTTCTCTCCCTTTATTTAGAGAACCGAGTGAACGCAGAATCCTAAGCGGTCTTTGGTCTTCAGTGAAATGACATGGATCCCTTTAATAAGAAGTAAGCTAGAATCACTCTACCTTTCCCCCCGAGGGGAGACAACTCAACTCAATAGATAGAGTCAGTGTCCTATTGGCTAGGGGTCAGGAACGGTAATAATGCTAACGTTCGACTAGTAGCTTTCACGTGGCGAATCGGTATGTATGAAGTTTCTGTGATCACTTTACGGCATTCTATAAGCTTTCTTTTTCACCGGACAGAGTGAGAACTGCTCAGCTTGCTTGCTTTCTGGAGAGAGGTTGAAATCCTGGCTAACTAAGAGATAGAGTAGTCCTTTCTCTCCGCTTTTCTTAGTGTTAGTCTTTCTGCCAACCATCCTGTTTAGGATAGAAGGAATAGAGCTTGATAGTCGGTTCAATAACGCTATAGACTGCGTAGGGATGGCCCTAACGCTATAGACAGCGTAGTGATGAATCGAATGTAGTCGTTCGTCGTAGTAGAGCGATGAGGCTGCGGTCTAAGTGATGACACGGTGGGAAAGATAAGAGGGATTGTGGGTATCTTTCAAAAAGAATGAGGCTTAAGTCATCGATTCCAATCCGATAAGGCTTTTCTTTGAAAAGGTATGTCGTTCAGATCCGCCCGCTCCTCTCCCTACGGTCGAGCTTCCTTGCTGAACCCTTTTAGTCGAGAAACTTTGTACCTTTACAGTCGAGTGGCTGATATCTCCTGGTGTTCGAACTAGTCAAACATGGTCGGTTTCATTGGTGATTCCTCATCTTTTTCCTTTTTCTTTCCTTACTTTCCTGTTGATGCGTGGATGCGGCATTACCGGTGTAGATGTTATAATTCTAAAGTTAACAGATAGCTATTGAATTATATTATAATGTCTCTTGTCGTAAACCCTGTCTTAGGCTCTTAGGCATCAGGCATCCATAGAGGGTCTCTTTGCGCCTTAGACGGTCTTTTAGGTATTTTTTGAATAGAGGGACGAGTGTAACGACGTTTGAGACCGTAGGGAGAGGAAAATGAATCGAATAAAAGGCTGATACGATTTCCTCGATGACAGACAGTAGGGCAAGGGCTTATTGGATTAGGCTGAAAAAACAAGGGATTACTAACGGGAAGGTAGTCCTTTAGATAGGACCAAGACCTAGAGAGCCCCCACCCTAAGTGGAAGAAGGACCTGTACCTGGTCTGGATCTGCACCGAAAAGATATTTTTAAAAAGGAGACTATGGCCCCTGGGCCGGAAGAGAAGGTTGCGGACAAAAAAAAGGCATGACCAACGGAAGCTGGAGATCCAAGAAAGGGGAAAAAAATAGAGCAGCTTTGATAGAAGCGATAGAAGCAGGAGGAGAGGCTGTTTCAATTTCACTATATCCTGCAAGTACGTCAAGAGCAGTTCAATCAAGGCAAGCATAACTGACCCCCGTGATTGGATGAGGGAGGATAGTTCAAAAAGATTGAAGATAGGTAAGTGGCAGGTGACGAATGTTCAACCGGCCTTCGAGCTTAGTAGTTTTTCCTCGTCAATTAAGCTCAGCCAGACTCCCTCTTTCTCTTTAGGAAGTTCGATCAGAAATCTTTCTTTCTCCTGTCCTGCGTATTTACTAATATTCCTAACTATTAAAAAACTATTCTCATTTCCCCCTCTCCTTATCAGTCGAGCCTATCTTTTGATACCCTCTCCTTATCAGTCGAGCCTATCTTTTGATACCCTCGACTTCTTTCACGTCTTAATACGAGCAGGCAATAATTTTGAGTATTCTTTATTTACACTAAGACGAGTAGTTCGTGCTCCACACCTGTGAATCACTTCACTACTCTCCACCTTAGGGAGTCAAGAAGTAAGTAGGAAAAATAGAATGGGAACCAGAGAGTATTCACAGGATCTTGTTAATTCAGTCTCTTTTAAGAGTAAGTCAGGAAAAGCAGAATCAGAGAGAAGTAAGGCATTGGGGTATTATGCTTTTGACATGGAATTAGCAATTGAGGAAGGATCGATTAAATTCCTGGCTCTATCTTTTCAGTCTAACTCCTCCTATATGAACTACTGATACAATGGCACTAGCCAAATAAACCCTTGGTAAAGCAGAAGAACACTGGCTTGAAGATAACTAAAACAGCATTGAGGGAAACTAGAGAAAAGGAAACTGACTTGTTCACAGGATAGATATTAGCCCTAGAACCAGCTATCCCTCTTCTATTCAGTCGAGTCATTTCATCTTTCACTTTAGAACCCGTGCCGCTGGAACCAGATGGACTGGCTGGAAGGGAAGGGAGTATACTATATACTTTTTGAAAAAGCACTTTATTTCGCCTCAAGGCTTCTAGTGCAATATCTTAGGTCATCCTATAAAAGAGCTTTTAGCAGCCCTAGTACTCCTGCTTGAGATACTCCTTTCAAAAGAATCTTCCAGCCTCTTCTACAGTTAGTAGGGAACTTTTGCTAAAGCCTTATCTTTGGTCCCTTCAAAGCACCGAAAGAGAAAAAAACCTAAAACGCGCCTCAGACGCTTTCTGAGATGAGAAGGTGGGAAGCGATCTCGTTAAAGCGCTTTTTAGAAGCCTTGTAGGCAGTTTGAAAGACAGTTAACACTGCCTCTTATTTTATTTATTGATTTCACTACATTTGTAATAGGAACTGCTCTCGGTTTTCGAAATCCTGTTTTTGGAATGCGTTGATACAAATGCCCTTCATAGATACTATAGATTCTGCAAGCTACTCCGCTTTCACATATATATTATAGAATAAACAGATTCGAAAGACATTAGTAAGGGAGTGGCTAGACTGATTGACCGAATATGCACTTTTTGGGATAAGTTGACTAGGGAAGCCTCACGAAAATCCCTCTTCTTGCTTGCATGAAGTCACTATTGGGGAAGTCCCTCCCCTCTGGAAAAAGAGAAGAGTTTTTCACTAGGGGATGGGAGTCAAATCAATGTTAGGGAGTCAAAGCTATTGGAACAGTGTAGTGAGTCTTTATTTAACCCCTTGGAGACTGGCAAGCAAGCGTGCTGTTGTCGTAGGGCGTAGTGAGCTCGATCTACTTCATCACAGGCTGAGCCACGAGTTGTTGGTGGAGCTTCGAGTGATCGATGGGCATCTCTCAGCCGAGTGGAGTAAGTTATTTTAAGTGAACTAAGCTTTCAGCACGACGATCGGACTATCACACTGCTATTCCGAGGAGCCACTTTTTTGTCTCGCAGCGGCAGGCATCTGTTGTCTTTAGAACGAAGTGCCTCGGTTGGTCGTATCCATCTCTAGAAGTGGGGGATTTTGCACTTTCTATCTAGACCAGTTTTTGCAACTAATTGAATGGATCACCCATGGGAACCTCCCAACAACTCACTATCCCTCGGTTTCTACCTTTTCCTTTTTACATCCTTTCTAACAGTCTTGGCGAAAGGAAAGGTCGGATAATGGGCTACAGCCTTGGATGGTCTTGAAAAAGCCTTTGAAAGCTCAACACTCGAGTGACATCATTTAGCTCATAGAGATTTCGACAAAAAGATGAGAGTAAGGCTGCTTCTATTTCCTTTCTTTTTTTCTTTTTGAAAGCGGATCCCCGGTGTGATGATGTCAGGAAAGGGCCACGTCACCTAGAAGTCTGTCTACTTGATTTGATGAGTTAGGAATGAAAACCTTAGCTGTACGTAAAGGAAGCAGGGTGCTTCAAGAGGATAGGGTGGAATTGACCCCAGTATGCCAATCCAAGTCAGAAGACTGAGTCTCAGAGTCAGTAAAGAGTCCTTCCATACCGAGTAGGAAGGTCAGATCGATGAGATCGCTCAGTCGCAGTGGAGTTGTTTGGAGTTTCCTTGGTGGACAATAGAGAGCCAAATCAGACTCGTGAGGTCGGTGAACTAGGTGGAAAGTGCAGGTCAGCGCTGTGGAGATAGAAAGGCGGATGGATGGATCCTTCCACTGTCTTTGAACCGAGACTAGGCAATTGATAAGACCATAGCATAGAGAGCATAGAAAAGCCTCTCTCTCATCCACTTTGAGCTCAATAAACAGCAGCTGGGCTGGAAGAGCATCAATCGGTGCATCTTTCGCTTCCAAAGTGTTCGTCTTTGCCCATTTTGCACTTCTCTTCTGCAGAGGGTAGAGATAGTAGCAGGCAGGCTCGACCACGCAGACCTTGGATCATTTTAATCATTTCTTTGCTCCTTCAGCTCTAGGAATTCGTCCCTTGATACTGAACTACTGGCACTTGCATCCTTTTTTGCCTAGCATGGTATCTGGTAAGTGGGAAATGAGCTACTGATCTAGTAGATCTGCCCCTGCAGCGGTGGAAACCCCTGGGAGCTATGTTTGGATTTGACGGGAGAGGAAAAATAATATAAAAAAAGTGAGTCTTTTTGTTTGGATAAGAAATGCAAGGAGACTTAGCGCAGTCTTGATTTATCTTATTTATTATAATATATAGTAAGTGTTCCGCGGGGTGGAAATTTTTTCCACTCTCTGGTTGGCTACTAGTCCTCGGGGGGACGTAAAGGTGTTTCGTATGTGTCGGTTCGGAACTTTTTCTGAACGGAAAACACACCACGAGCTGGACTCGAACCAGCACCTATGAGCAAGGGACATAATATATATACCCAGCGAACTACCTTTTATTCTGATCGTGGAAAAATTCTGTTAGGTTCTTAGTAGCAGTCGGCTACTTTTTCTGTTTACTTATGCTATGGAGGAGGAGGATCTCTGGCGTGTCCAAGCCCAAATTGATTCAAACTTCTGCTGCAGTCAATATGAAGAAAAACGTGGAAACATTTTGATTCTTTCTATTTTCCATTTTCCAATCTATAGTTCAACTCACGAGCCCAGCTACACCTCTTTTTTGTTGTTTTTAAGTCATTCAGCATTTTTTCTAGGGTGATTAAGTCCAGTTCTCTTTCTCCTCTGCTTATAAAAAAGATCTCCCTCGGTGAAAATTCCCAGCCTTTTTGGGGATAAAGAGAAGCCATCTCGCCTATTATTTCGTTCTTTTTATCCCAATGGCTTTGAGCCGCTGCATGTAATGCAGCCTGATGCTCCTCTGAAAAGTGTTCTACCGGACGGGAAATCCACTCTTTACCAATTAGATCTTTTAGTTCAGTTTTAGGGAGCCACCCTATTATTCTTTTAAGTTCCTCCTCCTTCTCCTCATGATTAGGAGAAATAGGAACAGGCGCTTCCTCTCTTTCTATCTCCGGTCCTGGGGGGCCCAATCGTAACGAAAGGTCTCAATTTTATTTCGTAGAGCTCGAGGTTCCCGAATCCACCCTTCTTCGTACTGAAGAGGGGCCGACATCATCTCCCGGATCCGCTATTCTTTTTCTCGAAGCATGCAGTGGGAACAAAACTTAGGAACTCTCTCGTAGATTATTTTCTGCCATTTTCCTCCTGCACCCATTCCTAACCAGATCTCGAACGGTAAGGGTCTGATACCCGAGGTAGATTTTCCACTATGTTGTGTCTATACCAATGACGATTGAGGTGTTTAGCAGCACTAGTAAGAGTAGAGTATACACGATAGCCGGCTCCCCTCTCCCTATCCCTATCGCTATGGGAATCAAGTATTCCGCTCGCTCGTTCGTTCGCTCCTGCCGCTCTTATCCTTTTCTCCTGGTATTCTGACTCCTGCCTTTGCCAATGATGGCGGAAGCAGATCCAAGACCTGTCCTCGAAATCTCTTTTAAAAGGTCCGACGCAATCTCGGAGCATCTCCATAAACTCTTATAAAACCTCTTTCCCGGGCCAATCCATCAAACGGAGTTAGTCTAACTCTTTTCCGACACCTTTGTAAAAGAAAGAAGGGAACTTGGGACATCTTCTTATAAGAAAGGCTATTCCAGAGGCCGTAGATAGAACGGGCAAACTCCCAACTTCAAGGAATATTAGGGGGCGAACGAAAGCTAATAAAGTTCACTTCTCTTCAGACCTTCGTTCGCTATCTCACCACTAGAGGCATAAGACCCGAACCTCCCATCCGGTCAAGCCCACCTATTAATATACCTGCTCGTGGAACTCGCCCTTCTTCTTTCTTTGATTGATCATATCCTGCCCAAGCTACCCTTTCTCCGAATCTCATTCAGACTACAAAGACAGCCCACTGGGACTACAAGAATGGGAAAATTGACCTATCTCCCCGATTCCCATACATCGACTGATTTCAAGCATCGGATCTCTGGCACCGACCTCAGCAGCCTGGGACTCTTTCTCGCTGCCTAAGAATAATCTTCCCACTATGCGAGACCCACTGTCCCTGGAGAGCACAGAGGAGGATGATTCACTATTCGGATCATGCCTAATCTAATCGAGGAAAGCCTACCTTCTAATGTAGAGCAGAGTGATAGGTGGAAGTTACTAGACCAAGCAAAGGAGCTCGCGAGTGAAACTAAAGAAGGTTCAGGGAAAAGACCGTTCAGAGAACCAGAAAGAGCGACAGCGAGTGAAAAGACCATAATTATAATATCTAGTATCTAGTTGCATTTGACTGACCCTGGGGAAAAGATAAAAGAAGAGATTCGGCCCGACCTCAAGCCTTTATAAAGAAAGATATTCGATGAGCTTATAGGGACAGCAACTCTGTGTGTGCGGCAGAGATTCGTGCAGTGGAAGGAGCCGGACTCGTTGGGTTAGCCAACCTCTTAATTCTAAGTGCTCTCTGCCGGATTCGGAGCTCGTTCAACGAAGCAGAAGACTTGGCTTCTGCTTTTCGGGTTGGGGAAGAGGGCTGAGGCAATGATCAATGGAATGGGGAGCGGACGAGGCTAGAGCGAGAGGGGGAGTTTCCTTATTAGAGTGCTATGGCCCGGGAGGGGAAAGAAGTAAGAGCTGATCCGCTATCTCTTAGCGAATGCAATGAAAAACCTAGTCTGTCTTGAAAGGGGCATGCTTCTCGGGGCACATCAGAACCATGTTGTGCGAGACGGCCAGCAGGTCCAGTCCAGGGGGACCAGGCACTTGTGGACGATTTTCGAGAGCGACTTGTTGACGGACATGCCTCGGATGCTCGAGGGTAGATCTCGGCATTTGTGGATCTCGGCATCTTAGATCAACGTTCTCTATGAATGTGCGAGATGGCGAGGCAGACTTAACCAACTCAGAGCAGGTGGGAATGGCAATGCGAGAGAGGAGTGGAGTTCGCGAACAGCAACAGAGTAGAGGTTCGTGAATGAATGTAAGAGATCGAATATGTAAAAGACCACCCCTGCTGATACTGAATATAGTTCATACTTTGATGGCCCTCTGCCCGAGAACTATCAAAGGGGTATTGTGCTAAACCACTTCGCACTGTCGCACTATTGAGTGAATGCTAAGCACGTATTCAATTAGAGATCATCTTATCTAAGCAGGAATGATTTCTTTCTTTGATGAATTGCTAAGCTAAGCACTCTTCTGGAGCGGGGGAATGAACCCATATTTATAGAATCCAGGGGCCCTTCCTGATCTTGTGTGTGCGCGGGGTAGTTATATTCGGTGGTCTTCGGATCAAGAATTGAATGATTCAGCAGCCGATTCCTATCTGATATAAGTTTTGGGTCCGCCTCGAAAAGCAGTAAGGGATCCGCCAGTTCTACTGAGTTAGCGAACGAGTGAACCATAGCGAAGAGAGCGAGTAAGATCTCCAGGGACATGGAAAAATTCACTCTTTGCTCGAGCAAGAAGAGGAGCGAGTGAGAGGACTGAAGCGAAGTCAAAGGCAGGGCCAGAAGACGGACAAGAAGTGTGCAAACTCAGAACCATAGGGAGCGATAGCAAGATAGATTCAAGCGAGAGGAGCGGGAAGGGGGATAACCAAGTAGGGAGAGAGGGGAGAGAAAGCGCCATTGATCGATAACAGGCCGACTCATCTCATGCCAAGCGAAGAGCTCATGGACCGAGAGAAAGGAATGTCAACAGTGATCCCGACCGCTTGAGCAACTCTCCTTCTTTCCCGACTGGTCAAGTCCCACAACTGAACCCATCTAGGCTCGGCCAGGCTTTATAGCTGCCTTCTATGCGCTGTGCCAACGATGAGAACACTACTAGCAGCCCGCGCCGACTCTTTGATATTGAATTGCTTTTGCTAGGGACTGAGCTTAAGTTTTGCATAGATAGATTGGTCAGACCTCTCGAGTGATGCTTATTCAATGAGACCGCCGGAACCGAACTCGCAGAGAGAGCAAAGACCATACGTAGCGCGGCCAGCGAGCATGCTAAAGTGCAAAGGCTTCCATTCCTATACCGGCCCCATCCTTCAATGGCTCCCAGTCCTAGTGGCAGGCACCAAAAGTGAGTCTGAAATGCCCTGAATAGTGCTGGTGAGGATATCCCAAAAGACCACTTCAAGCGAGAAGGGAGAGGAGAACGAAGCCCGTTAGCTAGAGTAATAGGAAGCAGATGGATAGCGAATTGCAGTCGAGTAAAGAACGCTCAATAACTGATTTGTCTCCTTTCATACCTATCATCTGAAGCTTCGGCTGATCGTGAAGGCGATCTGAGCACCCATTAGCATTCGTGCGATTCAAGTGTCTCTGCTCTCCTAACTAACCAGGGTCGTCAAGCCCGGCGAACTACTGCCCACTCCATGTGGACTGGACCTGCTCTCTGACTGCTACTGGCACAAGTGAATAGGCACCTATCACACCAAGCTATCAAATATACGAAGGAACTCACGATAATTAAGAGACCCACCAAATGTACAGAGCACGAATTGCTCATGTAAGATTATTGAATAACTTATAGTTCAAGAGTGAAAGGCATATCACTGAACACTAGCTACTCACGGCCCCCCACTCGGGTGAGGATTGGAGTCAAGGAAGAAGAGCCCATGAAGAATAGCTAGGTCTGATACAAGCACTCGATTGCCACATCTAAAATAAAGCAGTTGGAAAAGACACAATGATAGCCTAGTAAACTTGCTTCTATCCGGATTCCCGAAAGTGCGGGCATGTCGCCCTCTCCTATTGCTAGCTCCGAATCCCTGACAAGAATAGGACTTGGCAAAAGAAGAACTACTCTGACCCACACTACTCAAAGATTCACTATAGCCCCTCTTAGGTAAACACGGGTGGAAGAGATCTGCCTCTTCCGTCTTCTGTGTAATCCCTCGCATTCAACTATAGGGCCTTGTTTGTCCTCCACTAAGATCAAGCCCCTTCTCTATTGGTCGTGAATCCCCGCATTGCAAATAAGATCTGATTGAACGAATGGGGAGCGAGAAAAGAACTGCAGTCCCCACCGAAGCTAAAGGAGCCAAAGAGTAAGAGGAGAGGTGCTAAGAAGATTAATATAATAATAGCGACTACGAGAGACCAATTCAGCAATCAAGATAGATCGAAACACTTAAGACCACAAACGTAGTCGAGGATAGAAATGAACTTAAATTGGAGGAGCGAACGAGAGCGAATTCAGAGATTGAGAAGCTACGTCGAGAGACCTTCCTATCTCTGATCATCTCATATATAAAGAGTAGTGCCGTCAATAGCATCTCGGACTATCAGTCAATTGATTGGTGCACTAAAGTAATAGTAGTTAATTCATCCGGTAGGTCTTTCCACTCTACTGCTATAGCAATAGGGAATGCGGTCGCCATTCGTCCGATCTCAGCCGGGAAAGACAAACGAGTGAATGGGAGAGGAAAGGTAGCCCGTGGGTGAAGCCAAGAAAGTAGGTTCTGGAGGGCAGTGGTATAAGGAAGGAGGGACTATTGAGTGAAGCTGCTCTGACTCGACTTCGCATCTCACGCGTAGCACCTCTTCTTACTCGTCTTTCTGCCCCAAGACAGGAATAGGAATGAATTTGACTAAGCTTCCCATCTCGACCAATCCAGCATCTCTGCTCGGTTAGAGAATAAAGGCAGCTCGGTCGGAGCAAGAATAAAGTCGATCGGGTCTCGCTACGCACCTTCTCCTTCTGTCCTTCTCTCTAATCTCTCTTCCGATTTGGAATGAAACTGATAGCAGGTACTTTACTTAGAAAGGGGGAGAGTGGGCCCAAGTCAGTGGATCGGCCATAGGAGAGGGGGATGCGATCCGTGCTCGCTATCTCGCCTGGGGTAGGCTGACTGGGACTGAGGGTTCTAGTTCTCTTCGTCAGTAGTGACAGGAAGATGAGAAGGCGGTGGGAAGACTATGGAGAAGGGAGCGGTAAGAATGAGGCCCCTACCTAATATGAGCTCTAGTTAGGGCTTCAGCAGAGTAGCATACTCCTGATTGGCACTCCCATATTGATAGTACAAGTCCATACTTCTCTATCTTTCTCATAGGGTGCGTGAATGGTAGAAGTCCAGACCAACCATCTTCAGTCAGCAAATTCATGTAGAATAAGTCCTTAGGCAAAAGGGGCGCAAGAAGGTAGGAGATGTGGCGGATAGCGAGTCATGCGGACTGGAGTATAGAGGGCAGCGTCCAGTGGAGTGGGGCTAGTGCGAGCTCTTCTTCGTCCATGCGCTCTGTCAATTCTTCGTCTAGTCTGTCTAGCCGTCTTTCTGTCAGTCTTCTAGATGGGAAGAGAGAGTATGAAGAGTTGGGAATGAGGTCATAGCGCCCAGCACCCAGATCGGATTCTCCATCCATCCCGCCCGGCAGATCTTTGGCGACTAGGAGAAGGCTCAGTCTAAGGTACCATGCCTACCCTAATCTAGTAAAGGTGCCGTCGAAGAGCAAGGAGCGAACTCAAGTTAAGCAGAAACGAAGAGAGCTCCTCTCTTCGCCCTGCGTCACGGGAGCTCTCTTCCTAATATTTCCTAGTGAAGCAGATCAGATTGGAAAAGCATTCAAAAGCAAGCAATGCAGAAAAAGCAATAGTGGCTATAGCAAGCAAGCATGAAGACATAGTGGGATCAGTTGATGCTGCAAAGGAGAACTATGATTGGTGCGTACGAGCCGACACCCTACTTGCTGACTGGGTAAGAGATGCTTCTAATATTCTTTCGGCCGGCATTCTCTCTCCGTACGGGCTTCGAGCACTGAACTTCCCGGTGGCCGTGCAGAATAAGTCTGGTAAGGGAGGCTTCATCATTACCATTCTCTCTTTAGATAAGTGCGATGCGCATGGAATCTTTGGTCCCTACCGCCTCACTAATAATATTTTAAGTCGAGTTGAAGGCAAAGGAGCTTATCCGTCCCCCATAAGGAGGTCTGGGAAGGACATGAAAACAGAGGAGCGCGCTAGATTGGCACCATTCACTCGCTGCCCTGGGGGATCATTCAATATAGCCAGGTGGTATTCGCCAGATTATTGGGCTCAGAGGCAAGTCTGACATAAGGACAGAGGCAAAGAAGTTGAGGCTAGGAATCTAGTTCATGCTACTCTTAGGGAAGAGCAGTCCTGTCAGAGGAGGGATGAGGTGCGACCAGACAAAAGTGTTCCTGCTGGAGCGAAGCAACCTACAAGGAAGAGACAGCCAATTGCAGCGAAGCAACGAGGTGAAGTGGCCGACATTCGATCTGATTCTCGCGTGCAAGGCAGTAGGTGGGCAGAGTTTATTATTTCTCCCGAGCTCAGGCCATCAGAATCAGATAGCAGATAGAATAGAATAAGTACTTGACTTCTGAACCATCCGTTCCCGAGATGACGAGTCAGCCCTTACCTTGAACCGACAAGTGGAGCAGCTTTAGGGATAAAGAAAAGGACATTAGGGAGAGCCCTTCGCTTGTGTCTATCTTTATTTGTCCCTCCTCTCCTATCTGTCTGAAGGACCGCATACAGTAGTCGGGTGCCCTAATCCACTACAACACCTACTTCCGATTTAATCCCTCTCCCCGACTGACCACGAGAGTCTCTCCTCTTACTTAGGTGCCTATATCGCTCCGACTTCGCAAAAAATTCTCTTGGCATAGAGAAAGAGTAGTCGATGGAATGAAGCTCACCCATCATTTCCCGTCCTGAACTACGATCCGGTCCTGAACCGCGGAGTGGGTTAGAGAGCTAAGATAGACTGATTCCCCTGCCTACCTTTGATGGATGGATGGCCCTAGGACTGGGCTTTATTTGGACCCGAGCTCTTTATTTTGTGGGTGACCCGAGTTTAGATTTCTAAGTTCAAGTTCCCCTGGCAAGTGCCTAGAAGCGTTGCCTTCGCTCTCGTTCCCCTGGCAAGAACTAAACCCACCCTCCGCCCTGCATAGAAGCTCTTCATTTCATATTTCTTTCTACGAGTTCTTATAAGAAACGCATTTAAGCCTTCATCTGGACTTGGCTTTCATTTCATTTGGAACGAGGAGGTGCGAGCTTGACGACGCGGCTAGGCTTGCCGTGAACCGAACCCACCGCCCCAATTAACTTATAATTTTTCATCTCAATCACTGCTTTTCCATATAGATGAGATCACTCTTTCCTTATTTAGTTGAGTCACTTTTGCCTAATGGACTCATTTGACAGCTATATGAGACTACTTTAATTCCTCGGCAACTATACCCACCCACCGCCCTCTTTGGCCTCGCTCCAACTGGAAGGAGCGCCTAAAAAGACTAAAGCGAGAGCGCCTAAAGAGCGCTGAAGAAAGGGAAGGAGGCTCAGCCGACGTGGGCAAAACTAAAAATGGTATCCCGTGTCGCGGAAGAGAGATTGATTTTTGAATCCCCACCGAAGGCAACAAGAGGCCAGGCGACGGTTCACTTCGTTCCATGTGTATAGAAGCGATTCACTGGTTTAAATAAAGTTCTGCGTTGGTGGAGCGATGGAGCTCTAATAAAGTCGGGATTGCCTATTTCGCTCAAAGTCAAGTGCATGATTGAATGAAAGAATTCGCAAGCAGGGATCTGGCACTAAGTGCACTACGAAGCTACTTTAGCCTTCCTACTAGACCTCGCCAGGCTTTATGCAAGTAGGAAGTCCTCTGTACCCCACACCCCGCAAGTTCCACATCGGCAATTCCAGTAAGACCAATGGAGCAAGAAAGGCCAATGGAGCAAGCAATATCTCTTACTTCGAGAAGTGGATTCTTGCATTCTGAAGATCCCAGATCTGCTTTCTTTCATATCGCTCGACTTCCCACTTTACTTTAGCACGCCAAGTCAGCACCTAATGCAGTAAAGAAGGAGTTCCCAGCTAGCTAAAGCAATCCTCCTCTCTCTACAGTGCACTAAAGCAATCCTCCATGTCCTCTAGTTTAGACCCGACATCGCACACCTATCTAAGAAAGGACATCCGACATCGCACACCTATCTACTGAGGTGAGGTTGGGTGAGGTTGGATTTTTTTCGAAAGCATCTCCTCGCATTCAGTGAGCTCCGAAGGACTCTATTTCTCGTGTCCGATCCATGTTCTCGTATCTATCTTTTCAGTAGCGTAGGTTTGGGAGGACTTTTTCGACATCTAAAGTCAAGATCCATCCGATCACACATTCCTCTTCTTTTGCTCGCGTCAGCTATCACACCTTTCATCTGCTATCACACCTGAGATGCGTGGAAGGCGCCTGACTCGTCGACAAAGAATGCTTTTCTCTGGTTTATCTGGCTCTTTAGGAATGCCAGCTTCTGACTAATCGCACGGGTCTCGTTCACAGGATCTCTAGTCTCCCCACTTCCCGAGCACCTTTTCTGCTCTTGGGCACGAGGATCTGACTTGTCCTCCAATGGCTTCTTTCCGAACCATTTCTACTTAACGCGTAGTTGGAGCCTTCCCTTAAACCCTTACGTCCGGTAGCGAGTTTCATACGCAGATATCATCTATTCTATTCTATATAAGAAGCGTCAAGGTCCGACGAGTAGCTATTTCCACGTCGTTCATAAGTCCATCAGAAGTATAGTTTAGAACCCGGCCAGAAAGAAGAAAAGAAAGAGGAGAGATCAATGCCCAAGACCCTGAGAGATAGCCCTGCCCCCTATTGAAGAACAATCCGTTGGCTAAGGGCAAATCGGCTATCCCACGTCCTGTACCTTCCATGTGAGCTTAGCTAGGGGACTCCGAACCTAAGGTTGGCTGCGTTCTCAAACAACCAAGACCTCTAATCTTTAGTTCTTTGCTCGTCCTCTTCTTCGAAAGTTGGGCATCGGAAGAGTCCTTCTCGCACAGGTCATCAAATCCATCTCCCTTCCCTATCCCTACTTAGGTTCTTGCTTCGAGGAGGAGTCTTTACTTTCCGCCCGTATCAAACTCAGACTTTAGTTCTCCCGGACTTCTTACTCGGCATCATATATCTACTTGGTGGTTTTCCTCTTGAACTGATCAGATGCTTCCTTCGACTTAGGTGGAATAGCTATGGTTCATGCCCTTTAATCGGTGCCGTACGCCAGCAGCACTACAGCTCTCTTTCTCAGGAAGGACCGCCCCATGAAGCACTTCTCGCACCTCCATTTCCTATCAGACGCATGCTTCCTTCTGTACTATACCCACCTTTTGGGCGCCCAAAAATAGAGATTCTAGGGCGGAGCGTTAAATTAAGATCCGCGTCCAACTCTTCTCTTGAGGAAGAATACGGGGGGACTAAGCTATCGATCCCTCCCGACCTCAGATCTTGGTCCTTTCCTATATGGCTGGCTGGCGTAGAGTCATAACCGGTCCCATGGCCTCTACTATCAGGGTAGTCCATCCACACTTGCTACTCCGCTCCACTTGTCTGCTCCTTTCTCGTCACCTGAATCTCTTCCTCTTTCCCTCGCATCTGTAACCGCGAGAACTGGCTACGTTCTCCTTCTCATTCTTAGGTTAGGGGAGGCTCTTCTCATTCTAATATTAGAGATGAAGATTAGGCCCGGACTACGTGAACGATTCTTGGAGGTGGCGAACAATCAGCTATCTTTCTGTTTCACTTGTCTTCATTCCACTCGCTGCAGGGCCAGCTGAATCTTATCATCTGTTCCCAAGTCAAGCGTCAAGTTATCTCCGATCGGGATCGGGAGAAGGGGAAGAAAAACAATAGACTTTTCGTTCGTTAGCCACTCCACTAGCAAAGGGAAGCTTAGCTATACGAGTGAAGGCTCTATCAAGAGAGCAGGAGCGAAGGAACGAGTTCAAGGACGTGAACTGAACTGACTGAGTAAAGGAAGCGGAATGCGTTAGTAGCTAACATTGCAGCATATTTGGAGAAGTTTCGCGGTAGAAATAGAGCGGAAAAGGAGAAGGAATCAGAGGTCGGAGTCGGAGAAGGACCCCATAAGGTGGAGAACTGCCTAGAAGGTAGATAGGAGAGGCGCATTCCGTTTCACTTGCTGCTGCTCCACTCTCTGCCGCACTTCGCTCCGCACCTTAGACTTATATTAAAGACGCGAAGTCGAAATTAGCAACTATTCGATCCTAGAGGACTTTCTTTCTCTTCAGTAGTAGGATCGTGGATAGAGACGGGGTAGTGCGCGCGGACCAAGTGGATCAAGGCATTTCCACCAAAGAAAAGAAAATAAGGTTCAAACCGTAAGGTTCTTGCCTCTTTCTCTTAGATTAGAGAGTATGAGCTGGTCTCTCAAACCGGTGAAAAGTGCCATGCGGACGGGATGGGAGTAGAGGGCTCTGAGGGCACTGGATTGGGAATAGGCCTCCGACTAGCCATCATACCAGTGCTTGTCATGAGGGATTCTAACTCGGAAGCAGTGCTTGGGAAGAGAGGCGAGGCCAAGAATCTGACTCGGAGGTCTCCGGACATTGTCTAGACTTTCGGATTAGCCGATGACCAGATAAGAGACCTGACTGGTTACTACTTACTGTGGTGCCATGGGAATAATTCCTAGTCCGGGGGGACGAGAGGAAAAGAACCAGCGAGCGGGATGAGCGAGCCAGCAAGTGGGGTAAAGTAAAGTTCCTCAGATTAGAGGAGAGAATGGGCACGCTCTTATCAGTGTGCAAGGGACAGAGAGGACCCGAAAGGAGCAGTGGACATATGGAATTCAAGCACGATGATGGGTATAGGTCTGGAGAAAGAAGTGAACTAATAGGCACGGAAATTGGAGAACTGTGCGGAGATAATATAATATAAGCAGAGCGAGACCTGAAGCGCAGTGATAAGAATCTGCCTCCTCCACTGTCCAGGTCGTACCTTCGGCTGCTCCGAGTTACTGCTGCTCCTTGTTCTTCATCCACCTAAAACTGCTCTTATTTTATGTAAGTGCTTAGGCTCCCTCTATCTTTATTTGATGAACCAGGTTGGTTGACCCTTCACTCCTTTTGCTTACTCATTTGTCCTTCTTTCTTTGCTCGGCAGTCACGAATCCTCATCAATGCCTCTTTCGGTCCCCTTTCATCGGATCTTCTCTTTCATCGGCGTCACTTCAGTTCGCTCCTCGAATTTAATACGCATTAAATAGGAAAAGAATAGGTCTATTCGATCAGGTGCGGAGCGCAGAGCTATCTCTTTTTCAAGAATGGAACTCTCACGAGAGAAAGAGAGAGAGACAATTGAGAAAGATTAGAATGAACACGAAAGCATCTCACTCAATTTTATACTCGCCCAACCGGACATACCAATTAGTCAAGAGTATCGGACCGCCTCATTCACTCGCCCTTTCTAGTCGCGTAAGACCTCTCTGCTCATCTCAGTCGCCCTTCCTAGTCGCATAAGACCTCCACCCGCCCTTTCCTATTCTCCTCATGCTGTCTCGGTCCCTTTTCTCAACCATTTCTCTTGCCACTTCCACTTTCATGCTTCCCAAATATGATGAGCGAAGTCAAATTAGATTCTATCCTAAAGCACTTTATCTCCGCGGAGCAGTGTGATGACTGAAGACTATTGAGAGAGTACGACCATCTCTTAAGAGAGAGTAAAGATAGAGGATTTGCAATCGCTATCTCGTATCTGGTTCTTTATCATTCATTTCTTGCCTCTTGCTCGACTTCGCTTCCGCTCGCTGCTCCGCTTCAAAGCTCTGCTTCACTTATAAAGATATAGCAAGGACAGGATTCGAACCGACGAATGAAGAAGTAGTGGTCGAGCGCGTCATTATCATTCGCTCCTCAGCATTACCCGTAAGGAGTTCCTATTCCCTTAACCAACCGCTGCCCTCCAGGGGCCGCTCGTCGCTATCGCTCTAATATTATTTCGCTGTCGCATCTTGCTCTCCTCGCTCTCGCTCGTCCCTCCCTTCCTCTATTACTGACTTTAACGAAGATCTTGTCGGCTGCGCGTCTCTCTTTGATTGGGTTGCTGTGGCTTTGCAAAACTCATCTATTATAGAACCGACCTCCGAACACCCATATGATCTGACTTTCTGTTTCAAATTGACCCTTTCGAATAGAATTTGAACTGAACTCCGCCAATTCTATTATATTACAATTATGGCATGGCGTGCTCTTCCCTTTGCTAGGCATGCGTGAGGCTATAAAAAAGGTTATCGAACAAGGCTTCTCTGATGAATCAACCCCGGGTCTTTAGCTACGGACAGAGCCTGATCACACTTTTCACTTATCATAGTCACTCGCATCATCAGTTCTAATTCTCGCTTCAAAAGTGCTTATTTTATTTTCTTTGAATCAAATCGAGCCAGTCAACTAATCGAAGAAGCTTTGGAAGGACCCGTCGGTGAAAAATAGGTTACACCTTACAGCCAACTAATCGAAGAAGCTTTCACTCATCCATAGCAGCCACTGCCTTGCTTCCTTGACCGTCTTCCAAAGCTTGAATTCTCGGCTGCAATAACTCCTGCCCGGCTTGGCACACTCAACCGCTAATCCAAAGGAGGAACTCGGAACTCGCAGGGCATGCTTGAAAGCCTTTGACTGCTAACGGGCTAACAGGCTCCTGCCTTGATTGAGTTTGATCGATAAAGGACAAAAGCTCCCAAGAAGAATCAACTCAGAGTAGGACTCAAAGGAAGATCTCTTCCCGGGCTTCTTCTCCCTTCTATGATGAACTTTCTTCACTTCAGCTTGCTAGCGCTTGGCTTACCTGCCTTGACTATCAGAGAGATGAATTGCTATCCATCAGAGAGAGAGAAAGGAAGTAGTACCAGAGGATTGATTCTAGTGAAACTTTTCATCATCCATAGATAGCTCACAGGCCTCCTACCTACGAGACTGGGCCGACTGCTTAGAAGCAAAGAAAAAAGGGAGATGAATCCCGATTGCCTTTGATTCTCATTGGAATGAGACCTCCTCTTTTTTTTTTTCAATCGGAGACTCTGACAATTTCCTACTGAGATAGGAAAGGAAGCAGGCGACTTAAGCCAACTAGACTTCTTGCTTCGTCTTCTCAGTGCTCTTTCTCTCGGTATGCTTCACAAAATCCCTTGCTTTCCAGTCTATTCCGTAGTAATTTTGTCCGTCCCGTAGAGGTAGTGAATGTTGTTGCGGCTGCAGGTGGCTCACCCTTCCCATACTCTTTTAAGAAGTCAATCCTTCAGTAAGATCTGCGACTCGGAGTAAGGGCATCCGCTCGAGGTTCTGAGGGGCCTAGGCACCATACCCATTGCCCCATTCTTCTTTCTTTTTATAAACCTTTTTCTATGTATTGCTACGAGTCGTGTAATGGGCATTTTGTTCTTCTTTGACTTCTTCTAAACCATTCAGTCTTGGTACCCCTTTAAGTCAGTCTTATATTGAGTGAATGTGTATGAGGGCTCATTGCCGTCTGTCTTAGTAAGCCGTATGCTTCTTTCTTGCTTCCGTGAGCGAGTGCTTTTTTTTTCTCATTATAAGAGCCGTCGAAGTCTTACAATCGGTGACTACCTTACTTCTCTCTCCGGCTATTCCGTAGTCAAAGTAGTAAAGATTCTATGTCTGTTCACGTTCATCCATGATAAACCTGAAATGTAAGCTCTTTATTAACTCTCAAAACGGATTCAATTAGCTTGGCGAATTGCTTTCATTTAGCCTGAAAGGAAGGGTCTCAGATCGAGCCCGGGTCTAGCACTACATATTCTTGCTGCTTGGCCCAATGCCTTAGAGTCATTCCGCTATCATTTGAAATGGTCTATGTCAGAGAAGGTGAAATATCCTATGAGATTTGTGAGTCCAGTCTTTAGAATTTGTGCATTTCTTTATGAGGGAAACTTGCCCATAGCCCTCTCATCTAAGGACTCAAACTTAGGAATATCTCGTCTATCCAGCTGCCTAATCCGATAAGCCTTCAAATGGTAAAAGGTGTAATCATAATCGTGGAAGCCTTTGCCCTTGCTTTAGTGAATTTCCCTCCTTACCCGAAGGGAGTTCTGTTCCTGGCCTCGGCTTAAGTGTTTAAGTGAAAGCGCGGTTACGGGTTTCCCTTTGTATCAGCATTGGCGATTGATTCTTCATCTTCTTCCTTCGCTCATCTCCCGTTGGTCGAGTGGCTTTCGCTCCTGGTGCTGCGACTATCACCGGTAAGTTGCGTCGGATCAACATCGGGATTAGAATCCACTGCAAAAGCTACTAAGTCAACGCCAATTTGCTCTGGATCTACTGGCCCGGACGCTTGAATCTATTCCACCGCAAACAACCTCATATACTACTGCAGGATCTTCCGCTGCTTCTGTTGTTATTGCTCCCACCTGTCACTACGCCACCTCAGCAGCTGGGACTGCGTCCGCATCTGGCACTCCCCAACCTTTTCTATCTATCTTTAGAAGTAGGGTAGGGCGAGTGTCTAAAGACCGGGTTCTCTCTCAGAATCAGGTTACAGGGCTGTTAAGCCATCGAGTCTTCTAGGGTTGATCGACCCCGTTTCAATAGGATTGGAACCGGTTTATAAGACCTCTGTCCTATGTATTCTTAAAGCATTTTTTATATTATTATAAATAAGTATTAATAAATGGCATACTTTATTGTATAATCAGTGTTATAACATAGGTCCCTGTTCAGCTCAAAATTATTAAATTGGTCCTTGGCAAAGATAGGCCTTATCGAGCCTTTTGGGGACAGAATAAAGGCTGGTAGAATAGGCTGCTAGCCTTCTTACTTTCCTGACCCACGGGCAGAGAACAAGCTTAGTAAATAAGGCAAGGAGCACTTCCTTCTGTGGCATTTGTAACCTATTCTGATTTCCTTGCAGAAGCCCTTTTTTTCAACTTTCTTTCAGCTCTGTCAAAGAACCTAGGCTAAATTCTTTCTCCAGGCGGGGTTCTTGCTTTAACTTGCTTTAATAAGTGACATCGAAATCAGATGGTTTCCTTGGTAAAATTGTCCTAAATGCTACGCACCTTTATTAGGGTGCTTTGCTCGGGTTAGCCAATCAAGCCTTAAGGCACGATGTCAGTTCCTTCTGTCCATTCTTCCTATTCAAGATATCCAATGGCTAGTTCCTTTGCTTTGGAATAGCTATCGACAACGCAAGGAAGCACTTTTTAGGAGATTCTTTCAATAGACAGAGCTTAGTTGAGGGGAGGGTTCGGTTCTTCTCTTTTTTTTTTCTTCCTATGTCCGCTTTCCGCTATGCTATATAGGTGTGCTACAATCGCATTGCATGATAGAGGGCATCGTAAGTAGCATGCGGAGGAGCTAAGATGCGCCCCATCTTACTAATAATAATGAAGGGCTGAAGAAACACACTCTTTAAGGGGTAGACCCTTCCCAGGCAGAACCAATTCCTTAGTGGCTCGCTAGCCGGCCATGGCTATCCTTTAGTTAGTGCTGGACCGCTTCAAAAAAGTATGTCTTCCTGTAGCCGCCATTTACTTGACTAACCAAACTGAGCTATCGTAAGGTAACCATAGGTTGACTGCCGAAGGGTCTCGGTTCTTACCAAGCGAAGCGGTCTTTGGTTGCAGCGTGAAGGGGTCTCAAGCAAGTGCTCATTGGTGAAGGCAGCAACGACGGATCTCTCTTATTGGCAACAGCAACCGACCCCGAAAGAGCCAGCAACTGGACTCGCTTGGATTCGTGAAAGAGCAGTCAGCTAACCCAAAAGGACCAAGGATGATTGTTAGGCGTCGCGGAAGGAGTAGCGAGTAGGAGCTGTGCCCTCGATTGGGCTGTGTGTGAAATGCTGGACACGTAATGACCACAACAATGATTCTACGTAGTTTTGGTAGGTGTGAAGGCAGTTATAGCAAGTGTGCCGGTTAAGCCGTCGCAAGGTGAGCCTGGGGGTGGTACTAAATGGAGTTCCGATTCCAAAGTCATTGCTACTTCAGCGGCAGCAGACTAGTCTTGATGGTCAGAATTGTCCGCAAGGGGAATTGCTCCTATTACAAATCCCGTGCCAATCTCAGATCTACGAATACCGGGTTCTTGTTTGCAAGAATACGCTATTTGGTTGGCTTGGCTCTTTGAAGGACCAGAAGGTGCATCGAAAGCCCTGATAGAAGGAATTGAATCAATAGTCTCAGGGGCATGCCCAGAATCCACTGTTGATGGTGAAGAAAGTGAAGAAGAATCATCCTAGAATAAGACAGAATGGGATTTCTATTTAAAGCTCTGATAAAGATAATGCCTTAACCCAGTGTAAGTCAATCCGACTTTCGAACTTCTAGCATTAGGCACAGACTAAGCTCTTAGGTGACGCAGCTAGTGAATCAGCTGTGGCACTTTCGGATAAATTGCTATTGCTGCTGCATTTCTTTTTCCTTTCTTTGTGGGGAGGCTTTTGGACGGATCTGTAAGAAAGTGAAAAGCTAGTAAATTGATTAGCCCATGAGTCAAAGCAGGAGAAACTGGAGCGGGAGCTTCCGTAAGTCAAGATCAATACCCACGGCCAAAACGAACAGAAAGCCGTAAAGCAGGAAGCATAACTCCTCATCAATACCCAAAGACCCTACCTAGTATTAGACTTTTTCCACGAGTCTTGCTAAAGTCCCAAAGCCTTTAGTAAGCGGAAATGCCATTAACAGCGGGTAGGCAAACAACGGTTATTCTCGATGTAGTGGGAACAGTAAGAGCGGAAAGGGTTATTACCAACACTGGGTATTCAATAGCCCGGGATTACAGTCCCCCAAAAGCAAGAGCTGATGAAAGGGATGACTATTCTTCTTCAATTGCAAAGTGAATAGTGAATATATTATACGAGAAAGCAAAAGAACTCATTCCTCTCTTTTTATCTCCAACAGTGGATTCTCTAGCCGCCTCAACTATCTTTATCATATCATCTGATCTCTCTTATTTAGAAAACTCAAACTCTTTCAAACTGCCTTCCTTAACGCTCCGTGGGGCTTTACGAGGGCGAATTTGATCACTTCCCCTTTTAAGAAGTTCTCTCTCTCTCTTTCTCGACTTGCAACTGACTTTTTCTTTCTTGCCTTTTCCTTCGCAAGGGGCGCGAACAAATAGACTAAAGTAGTCCTTTTGTGACTAGGTTTTGGTCAGCGGCTTTCCTCAGCCTCAGAGCCGACAAAAGCCCTTTTCTTTATTTAGGAGCGAAATTGATCCGTTTAAGAAGAATCAGCAGCTATTTTATCCGCTATAGTTCGACTCGAAAGGTCCTTCAGTGACCAAGGCTAGGCAACTCACTAGGCGAAAAAGAAGCAAAATGCACTCTGCCCCTCTTTTTGCAAGTCCATTCACTCTACCCTTCAACTTAAAACAACTTAAAATAACTTCCAATTTCGTCCCTCGACTTCGCTTAACATCTCAGCATCTCTGACTTTCCTCTTTGTTCGCCTCAATGTCTTCTTTGTTGGCTTTGGTTCGGTGAGCCCACGTATCCGACTAGGTGGATTGGATTAGCCCTTCCCATGACCCATGAATTGAGATGAGAGTCCCAGGAAGTCCTCCGTCGCCTTATAAGATCCGGTCTTTTCTAGGCGCCATCTGTCTAATGTCTCATCGGTCATCAGTCGCAAGCCGGTAGGACAGGACGGGGAGAGAAAGTCTCGCCTCTGAAACCGGATGAGAGGTCTAGGTCCAAATGGTTCAATGACATGTTGTTTGCTTTGTCTTTGTTTGCCTTCTAATGACATGTTGGAATGCTACTGCGATAGCTGGTCCCGCTGACTTAGAAGCCGACAAGTGGAGCGGAGCGGAAACGAGGTGAAGCGTAGCGGAACGATAACAATAAAGTAGAATGAAGAGGAAGCATAGGCGGAAGCAATGGTCATTCTATAATTATAGATAAAGATAGATACGCTAGCCGAGTCGGTCGAGTTGACAAGGTGCCAAGTGATAGTTGATAGTAGGCAGATGCCACATTCAAGGAAAGCCTATTGCCAAAGAAGAGCACGGATTCAAGTCCGAAGAAGAATCAATGGACGCAAACATCACATTCAAGTCCTCAGTCCAATGTGTGCTGGCAGACTCGTCCGGCAAAGGCGTAGAAAAAGGTCTCGATGGCAGAGTAAGCATGATTCTTGTTCTCGGGTCTCTTCCATTCATTCCCGACTTACGAGGTGCGGAGTGGCTTAGCACGGAAAAAGACTCGTGGCCAGTATCCGTCTGATCCTTTAGTTGAGTGAGAGGAACCTTCGCTCTTTCTCTTTTTCCTATGCTTCCATTCCATTCTCTTTTAACTAGGAACCTTTCGACATCTCTTTTCACTCTTGAATCGACTGAGCCCGGAGTACCCATCAAAGAAGGGACTTGAACCAAGCGATCGGTAGAATCCGCTGCTCTATCCAGTTTGTCGTACGATAGGTGGTAGCATCACTCGATCACAGGAAGCCTATTTACCGCTCTCCTTAAACTTGGTCTTCCTCAACATTAATTTTAGTTAATCTAGTTGTCTTATGCCGGATATGATTTTAATATACATATTAGCCAAGCTGTCTACGAAGCTGTGCCTACCACCTACGATCCACTAATACATAAGCAACTGCCCTCTATCGCCTTAAGCCAGTGCCTCCTATCACCTGCCTATGCGCTTGCCTTTACTACCTACCCATATGGAAAGAAGGAAGCCCCTCCCCCGTCAGATGCATGCCGAAAAATAGAGTATACATACCTGGAGAGAGAGGGCGCCCCTCTTCATCTGAATCCATCACCTCCGCTTGCTCCGTAGTTTCTAGGTGTAGGACGGCTTCTTGACTAAGCCCCGTTTGCTTAGTTGTTTGCTCCTCGGTTTGCTAGGTTGTTGGCTTGTAGAATCGATATGGGCTTGGTGTTCTAAGGGCTGCTGCCCTACTTCTCTACCGCGCTACGGCTTTCGCACTATGGCTAGTTAGAGAATCGCTTGCTTGTTCTGCTCCGAAAGCACACTGATGAAGTTCCCTGCTTGAAGCCACTTTCCAGTACTACTAATAAGCAACAGAACTACATGATCAAAGCACCCCACTGCCTTCACTATTGGTTCATCAATCCTTACCTTCCTTGGTAGGATTGAAAGAGGTTTTTTTTTTCCTATCTGCATAGAGCTTTCCCACCTGTCTGTTAGTTATGGCTCACTGGGTGGTTGACCACCCCTATTCCAGTAGTTCCAGATGAAGGCACATCACATGATTCCTATCCTTCCCGGCTGTTGGCCTGTTCTTTTTGAATCATCAGAATAGTATTCATCCGTAGTAGTGGAAATCTGACAATAGTTCTGTGTCGAATTGGAATGAGGATCAGAGGCTAGGGCAGGGCCAAGAGCCTGATTGAGAGCAAGATATTTCTATTCAATGCGAATCTTTCGCCCCCGCAGGACAACTTCTTGAACCCGTGGTTCTTCTCTTACCTTTTAGCTCAAGCCACCTGCCGGACAGAGACTAGAACGACTCGCTTCGCTTCCCTCTGCATGAAGGGCGGCTACCAATTAAGCTTATTACTAATTCCCATCGTTCGCTTCGGTTCACTCGGCCATTTGTCCTTTCGCTTATGGACCCATGACTGCTCAGAAGAGAAAGCAGAGACTCAGAAGCCGAGGCAGGAAGTGATCCAGGAAGAAGGGTTCCATGGGCAGAAGATACACAGAATAATAAAGTAGAAAAAAAAAGAAAAAAAGTGCCTGCCTCTTAGCCAAGAAGGAAAGCAGGCAAACAGACTAAGGGAAAAGAATAATCTTTAGCCTCAAATCTCTGTCCTAACCACCTTAAGTTAAGGAAGTGCGCCTCTGGACCTTTTGGAAATACCCATTGCTAATTCCTTTTTGGCGGTTGTTTTCTTGCTTCTACCTTCCCTAGTAGCAAGATATCTTCCCTGTGGACCTTCCATTCGATGTGAGTCCATCTTGTAGTTTACTTCTAGGCAGTGGCAGTCCTACTTGCAGCTGTTGGGAGTGCCCTTGCTAATACTTTCCCCTCCTAAAGAGCTAATGGTTTATGTCGGTCTAGCCGAGTTAGTAGAAGTGCCCGTAGCAGACAGTGCCTAATCTTATATAGAGTTGGATTCTTTCCTGCCAGTGCAGTGCTGCCATTGGGGTTGCTAGCCATATAGGTTTAAGCCCTAAGTTAACCCTCCCGATCTTATTTAGCGCTTGTGTAAGCGAGAGAGGAAGAAAATAAAGAGTTACGCTTTCCTGCCTCAAATGCTTACTTGGAAAAAGATAGAGCTTTCAAGGCACGGTAACAAGCGCTTACCAATGTACTCGCAGGAAGACGGACTAGAACTCGATTGAATGAACTGATCGGAAACTCACACTGGATGGATTTCATTTGTCCTTGCTTTCTTGCTTACTGGATAATTGGCAACTGCCATTAGAGCTGGTAGGGAACTTGCACTGGAAAGAGGCTAGATATGTCTTTGTATATGAAATCCACTCACTGAAGACTAATAAGAGGGAAATTCGATTGCAAGAAGGGCCAAAAGGAAGAGAAGGGGACCGGCCCCATTAGTTGCAATCGGTTGAGCAACGAGCTAGGGCAGCTACTTCTACTATATATTCAAAAATATAGTCTTTTGTGCTCCGACAAGGGCTACCCCTAATCTGAGATTGTGCTATACTATCACTTCCGCGTAAGACCTCTACCAAAGGAAAATTACATTCCAAGAGCGAGTACTTTCTTCCGGTTCTTCTTTTTCTTTTTGACCTTGTCTCAGATGCCCATACGCTAGGAGGCAGTATGAACTTGGTAACTTAGGGCTGGCGACCAGAATCGGCCAGTGAACAAGTGGATGATGAGTCATCCTACTATAGGCATGGGGCGTAGACCAACGACACGCAGAAAGAAAGAGCCCTTGTGCTCTTCCTCAGGTATAGAAGGCGAACTGCTCCCCTCTTTATGCCAAGAAAGAGAATAGACCTTATAGAAAAAAGGCCGCTCTTCCTGACGTAGAGTCAAGGCCTTGGAGAAGGGCTTTATTATTATGCCGCGGTACTTGATTGGTGGTGCTCTTATTCCCTGCTATTGAAGACTGTTGTGCATGGCTGAGTTTGCCGCTCCGCACCTTAGCCAATGACTGCAATTCCCCCTTCATCCCTCTCTATCTCCTCCGGCCCTTGCCATATGAGTTCACTATTCTTAATTGGCTGAATTTTATGGGGAATCTTCCATCTCTAAGAAGAGAGAAGAGTTTCCCGTCCGAAGCTAACTCTTTACACTTTACATAAGGGTGGGCAATGCAATCTAGACCGGGAGCATCCCGGACTATTGAAAGAAAAAGAAGTAAAGTTTCGTAAACGACCCTTCTGCTTGCTATTCACTAGGCTAAGAGCTTACTTTGATAGAACAAGGGGAAGGGCGGTATGGGGATCGCCTTTTCAACGCTCGAGTGCTTTAGCCAGGCATCACTCGCGGAAGCGAAATCGCCAACGTCCGCTAACTGTCAGGGTCAGATCATCGTGAAACTCATTCTTATCTTGTGTTAGCCACCAGCTCAAAAAATGCGAGAAAAAAGCTCTTTGTTCGCGCTTCTCGAGTGAGTTGAGCTGAGCTTACGCGCCAACCTTGCCTTTCAATCAAAGTAAAGTAAGTGCACCCTTGTGTGGTCTATCGCCCGCCGTCGTGGTGACTGAATCAACTATTGGCTAAATCCGAGAGTTTAAGGACAGGACCCAAACCTTCCCTTCCTTTAGGAAAGCCCCTAAAGAATAAGTTTAGGGCGACAGCCCTAAAAAAAAAGGAACAGACCTCCTCACGAGCAGCTACATTTTCTCTAGGAGCTTTGAATAAAATCTTTTTTCTCTTTCTTTTGCTGATACTGAAAAAGATGCTTATCCTTTCAAAAACAAAGAAAATCTTCCTTCGTTACTAACCCGAAGAAAGGGAAAGAGATAGTAGAACAAGGCATAAAGACTGATTTACTTTACGCCTTGGGGTAGGGTAGAAACCTTGAGTCTTTTGAAGCTTTCTGCCTGAACTCCACTTCTACATCGTCTGAACGTGACGCCCCTGGATCGGTAGCAGAACTCTTCTAAGCCTTCACTTCAGCCGCCGCCAAGGAAGTCTGGCTATCTTATCTATACTACACCTACCGAAGATGTTCGGAAAACGGCTTCGCCTCTTTGCGTCTTTTCGCACCCGCTTGCTTGGCTTATGGCCTTTGTAGTTGATGTTGATCATTTCAATCCGTCAATGACCTGATGAAACTGATGCGTCTCCTTTTTCGTGAGAAGGATTTATAGCTAGTCTTCCCGGGTAAAGGACAGAAACAATCGAGTTGTTCACATTCCACTATGGAAATTATTGTTAAGAGCTGAAACGAAGAGTTCAGAGTGGCCAAGCGGAATCAAAGTGGATTCAATCCCTCCGGATAGGAGCATAGCTAATCTTTCTACGCTTAGATCTCTCTTCTCTTATTATAGTTCTAGGTCGAGGGAATCGGGGCAGAGAAGGCCTCAAAGCAGCCCTTAAATAAGCCTTTTTTTCTTAAGAACTTAATAGCCCGATGGCGAGCGGAACTAAGGGAACGTCCACCGGAGACCTCAATCACAAGAGGCATAACGAACGGCATAATGGGCACCTCCACAAGCCGGTTATCGAAAGTCCGTAGAAACTGGTCAATAAACCATTCTTTTTTAGCCTTGTCGGATAAGTCGGCTTCTCTCTGGTCGACTAGTTTTAGGTACCGGAAACTTTAATTAGAAAGCCGTTCTCGTCAATGCCAGTAATTGGCCCAGGGTCTGCTCCTCGATGTTTGAATCTTTTTTTGATTTGAAGAAAGAATGTTGAGTTGATGAACCTTCCGCGTTTTTATCGATCGAACGGTCTACACTAAGGTTCCCTGATGAGGGCTAGCACAACGAAAGACAACCATGGGGCTCTGGGAGATAGTCTACGATCTAGTATCCCTTGTCCGCCGGAGATAGCTAATGGAGTTTTCCTTCGTCTTGAAGGCCTTTTCTTTTTTCACTTCATCATCGTCCTTACTTCTTTTCTATTTCAATAGTTTCCGTTTTGAGCTTAGATTGAAGAAAGGCCTTGTCTTCCAAGAAGTCTTTCTTTCGTACTCCCTTCTTTCTCTCCCGAGGCATATTCAACAGCGGATTCATGACAATGACTGAGATGATCGCCCTAGCTTAAGAGGTGATTGAAGGTTGATGCATTCCGGGCTGCTGTCCTAACGGCTCATGGAATGATTTCTGGAGCTGACTTAGAGTGACTTTGACCTTTCCCTGGAATGATGTCTTATTGAAGGATGGATCAACCTTTCATGGGCTGCACGCTTAAGGATGGCTCTTTTCCATGGCTGTTGACTGAGATCTCGCTCCATCGCCTTCCTAGACTAGAAAGCCGCCTTTCTCGATCAATATCTAATATACATAACTTGCCTGACTCAATCCATAGATATAGCACTAGCTAGTAAAAGAGGAATCCATCAATCACGCACGATCCAGTAAATAGAGTACGAGAGTTGCTCACACCCGGCTGTCTCTGTCCAAAGCTATTGAATTGAATCAATCTCCAATCTCTGCTCTTTCAAATCGCTCTGTCCAGGTTGGGATTTTGTCTGTCCACCAACTCCATTCCTCAGCAAAGCAAGCGCGGGCAAGCCATAAAGAAAGGTTCTATATAAATATAGAGAGGTTATATATAAGGGACAGATATGCCCATTTTGGATAAGAAGAGAAAGATTGCCTCTATCAATGAATTCCTTTCAACAACACTTTTCCGGCTTCTTTAGCCGACATCGCGTAGCTCTCTCTTTCATATATGGTACCATCCCTCACATCCGATTCTCGAAGGAAAGTAAGAGAATACGCTCTTAGTTCTTGGGCACTTTCATAAGCCCAATCTTACGTAAAGAAGAACCTGGGTCTTGCTCCTTTCAGTCATCCAGGTCGTACTTGAACTAATGTTCCCGCACTCATGCCTTGCTCTCCCGAAGTTGCACATCCACCCCTTTCCTAGTCCGAGTAGATCCCACACGAAGCCATGATCCTACAGTCGCATAACACGAAGCCATGATGATCCTACAGTTGCATAAACTAGTATTAGTAGCTAGTAGCTCACTCACTTTAACCATTGAATCAATCGTATCACTCACTTTAGCCATTGAATCAATCGCCCTCCACTGCCTGTGAACTAGCGTGTACTATACTATTTTGTCAGATGATAGAGACTCAGAGCATCAATTGTGCTTTCTTCATTAAGTAAACTATTCATTCGTAAAGTAAAGTCCCGGTCAAGTCAGATATTCCCATGGCTCGGTCTCTTCCTTACTTATAAGTAGTCCTCACCTAACTCTACAGATTGAATTCCCTCAGTCCGCATTACTTATGATTATGAGTCCAAGGCTCTCCTTAGCACCGACTTCGGCTCCAATGAGCTGGCATCGATAAGCTACTTTGCTTAACTATCGTGAGCTCCTTGATTAAACTAGAGCTCATACGGACCGGACCATTCCTCTATTTACGTCGCTATCGCTCTTATTTATTATGTTATGTCTAAGCACCAAATCGGACTACAACTTCAACACAGATCCTGAACTCATTGCCCCTTACATCGCTTTAATAGGAAAGAAAGGAATAAGAAAGACTCTGCCCTTGAATTCGACTACACTTCCTGGCTTTTCTTAAACCACTAAGGGAAAGAATATGGCTTTAGCTCGACTACTCGGACCACACTCTTGCCCATTCATCGGACCGCACAATAGCCGAAGATCTCGTTCCACTATGCAACTCATCTTTGAGGTCTTCCTATGGTATCCGTATCCAATTGCTATAGAAGGCCCCCCCTTGATGATTGACTTACATACTTTATGTTCTTCGCTCCTCGATCCCACTGCCATGACTTCCTTCTCTTCGCACTATAGTACGGTCACCTTGAGGTCCGGACGTACGCCGTTGAGCACAGCCTTCTAGTTCGCATAGCCAGTCTCGAGAATAGAGCCCGTCGCCAGCCAACTCCTTGAATAAGAGAAGAGAGCGGTAGACCTCACAGACCTAGAACTCTCTCCCAATGCATCAAGGTTTAACCGATTCGCTAGCCACCACTTATAGGCCTTCTTTCTCTGGCATCGACCGGGCCATGGGACTAAGCCAGCAAGCAATGCTATCAAAATAACTACTCACCGGCTGCTCTATTCGTTCAGCGAGTCTTGGAAAGGGGTCCGCCCGAGTTGGAATCCGCCTAAGTCAGAGCCGTACGATTGCCCCCCACCTACCCTATAGACTCTGAGGACCTCTACAGTACATGAAGAACTACTGCTTGCTCTCAGCTGAGACTAGCTTCTATAAGGTGCCATCCCCGATCATAAGAAGTCCATACGTCCTTCCCCCACCCACATGAGAGATGGTGGTACCCGATGAGATCGCCATCTGATAATCGCTTCTTTCAGTTGCTTCTCCTAAACACTCCCTTAACTTAAATAATATAATAGAACCTTGTTCAGTCTTGGCTTCTAAAGGCTAGAGTCAAAGAATAGAGGAAGTACACATAAGGATTCTCCATTGATTCGAATAAGTCGAAATCGTGAATAGATCGGAAAGAATTATAGGTTTGGTTTTGGCACACGCTCCTTTAGATCGCTCGGAAAGAAAGAGTCTTTGCGCTACTCCTCGACTTTAAATAGAAAATGGGATTCAACAATCACTTAAAAGATGTTTGGTTGGCCGCTCGATCGTGAAGCATTCCTTATACTATAATATAATAAGAGCACTCCATTCCATGTGATTAGCGAGGCTTGTATTCTTCAATTGACTCTTTTTATTGTTGGATCATCTGCCTTCTCATTACTTACTCGCACTGACTGACTGAATGAATTATCTTTGCGCTCGCTTGTTCTTGAACTCGATCCTTTGTCGGCATTACCTTTCCTTTAGCTGAGTGATTAACTAAGGTAAGGGCTTCCTTCCGTACTGACTTTACTACGCTTAGCTTCTTCCACGTTTGAAGTCTTCAAGTTGATCTGCCCAAGTAAGCTGCTTCCAAAGTAGTGAAATGAAGAATGAATCTGGACTTCAGTCTGCCACGAGCCACTGTGCTGAGTCCGAGGTGCCAAACTTACAATCGTAATGGAGACCGAGCCAGGCATGAAAGGCATTCCTCGCCTCCTTTCAGTTCAGTTCACTCCGAGCTAGGACCCTAGTTCACCGAGTTACATTGGTTCAACGAGCTACTAGTTTGAAGTTAGAATTGATAATTTAAAAACTCTCCCTCCGCCTCTACTGAGAGTCTCCATTCGGTTCGCATATCTCAGTTCATTGGTTAGGCTTTCTTCACTCATTGGTTAGGCTTTCTTCACTCCTGATATTGGGCCTCCTACGTGGGGGGTCGCTCCAACACATGTTCGTGGGTCACCCGCAAGTTGGTGCTATTTAAACCGTCGATAAAGATCTAGTGGATGGGGCCCATAAGAGGATTTGAACCCATGAGTGCATTTGGAATCAGTCTCCCTCTAGCTCGCTACCTCTCCAAGCTTAGATGGCCCGATCCGCCCCTCCTTTCATTTCAGTCGTCCCTCTCCTCTAGAGCTTATATGCCGGACGAAGACTACTTACTCTACTGACTTTCTTTTGCTTCTTTCTTTCTTTCCTCTGCCGGGCATCTGTTGCTGGAGGTCATCCTGGTCCATGTGGTTCACTGGGTTTAAGCCAAGCAGAAGCAGCGTAGGGCGGCTACTGAATTAGCGGGTCAAAGGCAAGTTAGGCGAGGTCCATGCATCACGTAGCCCAGGGACGAGGTTAAAGAAAGATCTGAGTTTCAATTAGCTTCTATTATTAAAGTAAAGAAAGATGTGATGCGATGAAAGGGAACATTAAATAAAGTGCGATGAAAGGGAAGAGAAAGGAGAAAGATGTGAGGTCGCACGAACTCCATATAGAAGGTTCGAAAGAGATAAGGGATATGAATAGAGCAGAGCTCCTTAAACAGTGGGGTCCGGAGAAGTGTCTATACGCAGCCCTACGCCCTATAAAGGGAAAAGGGTACGAAAGCGAGGGAAGAAGTAGAGGAACAAGCTAAGAAACCAGGGTACGAGACGAACGAAGGGAAATACCAACCAACGGCAACGGAAGCAGAAGCAAGTAGCAGGCGCAGGAGCAGTTTAGTTGAACAATACTAGAGTAGCAGGAGATCGAATGCATGCCGAAGCAGCCCAGAGAAGGAAGAAGAAGCTGGAATGCAGCTCCCGGTCTCTCGTGTTGCAGTGAAGCAGCAGTGGCAGTTCTGGCCTTATTCATAGTACAGCGTTGAAGTCTGATGGAACTTGATATTAGCCGCTTAGTAAAGGTTCATGTGGAGCGACCCTGGTAGGGTCATGGTTAGCGAGGTAGCCCTGGTCGTGTCATGGGCAGCAGGGCATAGGGTCGGGCCAGTAGTGCCATGAAAGGCAAGTAGTAGCTCGGGTCCTCATTCAACTTCCGAGAACGAAACCAAAGCCCTCCAACAACGACACTGCTGCCAGGCATAGGAAAGAGCTGATACTGATAGCAGAAGCCCTCAGAAGAGCCAGAGCTAAGGAGACCCACTACCGAAGCTCAAACACAAGGGCTAGAAGCTACACCATCAGAAAGCGAGCCACAACTTGGATTCCGACGCAGCTAAAAAGCACAAAAAGGTAGGAGAGGATTAATGGGGACTACTTTTGCCAGATAAAACAGATGCAACTTGAGGACTAGCAGTGGAACTAGGGACGAGATCTCATGCATGCCGTGCAACTTCGAACGAGGAATGAGGGCGGTGGCTTAATGCATGCCGTCCAACTGAGAACGAGGAATGAAGCTGAGGCATAGCAAGTCCATAAGCTAGGAAGGAAGCAAGCAAGGGCTTTCTTTCGGTAGGGAGCGTAACGACATAGAGTCACTAGCGTTAGTTCGTGACGTGGAGGAATCATACAATAACCGAGGAATAGTTCGCGCATAGAAAGGTGCTACATTCGCTCCTTGCTTCTTAGATATATGGAAAGTGAGATCTTTGCTTCTTAGATATATGGAAAGTAGATCCAAGTGAGATAGGTAGATCCAAGTGAGATAGGTGTGTGGATTGGATATTGAGTCTTTTGATTGGTTGAAGTGCGACCTCCGCCACGAAGAGTGCAAATCAGCGGATTGGAACGACGTCGTTGTACACGACCAATACCCTAGTGTGAAGGTACTAGCAGACATCCATCCATCGCAACTTCTAGAAGAAGATAGGAGACAAGATCAACCATGCTTGCTTTTAATAGAAACTAGAAATGGATCCAAGCAACGCAACTAGAAATGCATCCGATCGCTAGAAATGCATCCGATCATATATATAGAGAACTGTCTGATCACCTAGAGAACGATCACCTTAGCTAATGCCTGAGGCAGAAGAAAGACAAGAGAATGAGCTACAGATCGCGGAAGAAAGAGAAGGAGGTTCCGAACGGGAAGAAGGTGAGACGAGACTAGTTTGATCCGGGCTAGTAGAAGTAGGGGAAGAACGCTAGAAGTAAGGGACATGTCAGGAAAGGAGGCTGAGGAAGAAGGTGTAGCTAGATATATATGTGCCAGCGGTTACACTTCTTCTTTCGGATCCGTGAAAAGAAAAGTAAAGTGATCAGGAGTGAACGGATCAACCAGTGCAAAGGATAGAAGGAGCGCAGGACGGGGCGTGGAAATGGGAGGTGCAACTAGCGAGAAGAGGGTAGAGGCGGGACAGAACTCTAGACCCAGTGGAATCGGTCGTTGTGAACTATTCGTAGTCCCGTTCTCAACTATGATTTCGTAGGAGAAGCGGTCCTTCTCAACTATGGAGAGCAGTGGTCTCAACAATGATCTTCGTAGTGCCAATCAAGTCAAGGGCAGTGTATGATAGTAGTGCCAAGTCAAGGGCAGTGTATGATAAGGAAGAGAGCATGACGCGGCCGATCTAGTAGAATGGGCAGTTGCCAGAGGAGTTTAAAGTCCTAGACGAGGGAAAGAGGAGAACTTTAGCGAGAGAAAGCTGAGAATTCGTAACAACAGAAAAAAGCGATGAGTGCAGAAAGACAGAGCCATCAACTTCTCTTCCTCGGCGCAACCATTCAATCAAGTACGCTTCAAATCGAGATCGACAAAGAAAGGAAAGGGGCGAAGCTTCTAGCCTAGGAGCAAGCAGAAAAAAGCAGAGAAAGCAATTACACCAAGGTGCAGTCATAGAGTCAGGTGTGATAGCAGAGCTGACATCCTTCGCAACTACAAATGCTACTTACTTTATATTGATACTAGAAATACAAGCAAGCTTTTATATAGAAGAAGATACGAGAAAGGCATCCACACCCGGTACAAAGATTGGACCTTACTGGGAACTACCTGCTAAGATAAGATGGCATAAAAAAGAAAGAAGGGGGGTCAGATGGCTCTTAAAATCAGCCGGAAGATCCGACTTGCGGGGAAGAGAAGATAGGAACTACTTGATGCAGGGAAGATCGCAGATACGATACGACGGGGTTTAATATCCCTTGAAATGATCTGTGCATATATGAGGGGAACGAAAGCAAAAGTCAAACTAGTGGTGAATGGAGGTGACAGGCAGTATACAGCTAGCATCCATCAGAGCAGGAAGGAAGTTTACAACGAAGGAGCGAGCTTACGCTAATAAAGAAATCAGAGTCGATCATGACCAAATACTCATAAAAGCACACCTCTTTGTTGAACATTTCTAAGACTTCTGTAGAAAGAAGTAAAAATGCCAACAAAAGCTCATAATAAACATGTGTAGATGAGATGTGAGATCTGTATGGCATTAAGTCACAGAGTACGCGATGTTATGGGAGCCTCAGACTCGGTGTGGTGTAGAAATGGCTCTCTAGCACCTAGTTCTATCAGATCAGACCAGACAAGGCTCAGTACTTCGGTACCAGCCTATACTCAGTACTTACGTACCAGTCTATACTTAGAGTAAATAGGGGCGAGCAGGACCAAGTTCATCGTACACTACCAACGCAAACAACCAAAAGTAAATAAAGTAAGGAACGAATGCAAATCCAGTAGAAATAGAAGAGACCCATGAAGGGTACGAAAGCTTAGAACGAAGGTGCGCGGAGGTTCAGTGTTCAGTGTGGTTGCCAATGACCTATTCATGGAATGGTACGAAAGCTTAGAACGAAGGGACAACAGAAGCAAAGAAAGAAGCAGAGGGAAACGAAAGGACTATGAATCCAACGCAACGGAAGCAGAAGCAGAGGCATGCGTCGTAAAGATCCCTAGCCCGAGCTCTAGATTCATTCTTCAATCAGTGATGGGAGGCCTAAGCAGTACTGGAGCGGTAGGCATGAAAGGCATCCCTAGTTGCATCGGTCTAGCAGCCAGGCATGAATGAATGATGTTTTTATGGTTTTGCAGTTATATTGGATAAAACTTGATGAACTTGAGGACCACTTTTCGCTAGTTTCGCTCGTATTCATTCATTTTTATGGTTTTGCAGTTTCCGTACTACTTTTGAGCAGTGAAAAAGCTCTACGACGCTGGCTTCCTCGAGCACTTGCTTCCCCTGATCTGCCACTTGACTGCTAGGCCATGTCTTTAGCGGGTGGAGGGCATAGGGCAGGGTAGGTTTTTCCTCTCCTCGGCTTACCTGCTCGCTCAACTGATCTTCTACGCTCAGCTAGCGAGGGCCATACGTGCCAGGCAGAAGCAGCCACTACTTTATGCTAGTTCCAATTGGTAGTGACGGGAATCGAACCCGCGGACTACATTCTTATTCATCCGGAGCTCAGATCTTGATTATCTCTTATTTGCACTTAAGAACCCGCATACTGATTCTTGTCTCATCCGCTTCCGCCCTGTTTTATGGAGCTAAATAGGTGGGGTTTAGTTGATCATGGCTGTTTTAGCCGCTGGGGGTAGTTGGTTTAGCACTTGATTGACTGCTGGGATCGATGCGCGTATCGAGATCTTTTTAGCGACCCTTTACTTTCTTTATGCACAAGCGGAGTAGTGCACCTTTACGATGCTGTCGCTTGAACCTTTACTAAGACTCCGTTCGAGTGGAACGAAGCTTTATTTCCTCTGCTTCTGCTTCTGCCTTTTTCTGCTTCTGCTTTCCTTTGCAGATCCCCGACCCCGAGCTATGAACCTAAAGCTGGGTTTAGCTCCCCCGTTTTAGGTAGTTTATATATATATATATTATATTCGATCGACGCACGAAGTTCAATTCCCATACATGTGGGGCAGCGGGAACGGATGACATTACTTGAGTAATCCCTCGCTCCATTGCTTACTTGACTCAATAAGCCAATCTTAGGAATGAGTTGAAATGCCAGTGCCGGTTCGATTCAAAGCAGTCCCAACGGTTCCGCCCCCTTAGCCTCTGCTTAGTTCTCACTCGCTCCTCCCATTCCCTGCCCAGGTTTAGTAGCTTCTCCGTTACCTCCTTGGTCGGCTGTAGAGTATAGGGACGAGTATAACGACTCCAAGCGGCTAGACAGATGGGGAGAAAGGCATCACACTATTAATAAGAGAGCTTTATCAGGACTCAATACTCTTTGTTGCGGTTGGGACGAGTGAGAACCACTTCAATAATCTTTTATTTAGATATTTATTTAAGGTGGGAAGTACAACTTTTTGAAAACCCAGATGCAATTTCCCTCGGTAGATGTCTTGCAGTTTTCAATATTTTTAAGAAACCCGTCTTTTTCGTTTAAAAGAAGTTTTCCCTCGGTGAGGAATTGGCAAGTTGGAAAAAAGTTGAAAAACCCGTCTTTTTTGCCTAAACTCACTTTTCCCTAGGCGCCAGACTTCTCCATGCTTCAAGTATGACATCCTCATATCACCACTTCCTTCCTTATGAATCTGTCTCAATCTTTCCTAAAGAGTCACTCCAGTGAGAAAGGAGCGACGTAGCGGGATCGACCAATAAAGACTTCCAAGAAGGTGCGGAGCGAGTTAAACTCATTCCAGTAGTGGAGAGCTCGCTTCCATTCATTCATTTAATTCCAGTAGAGCGAGTTGCTTAGTTCAACAACGATGAGAGTTTAACATGTTTTATTGCGGTTAGCGATGCAATATCTCAGCAATTGAACTTAGCGGTTAGCGATGCAAGATCAGTGGTTAGCTAAGCGGTTAGCAATGTTGCGATGCAAGATCAGCTTCAGTTAATAATTTACCTCTATGGAGCGGATTGGCTTTCTATTCCTAATGTCTTCCCGGAACGATCCAATGAATGATTCATGATAAATGAAAGAACTTAGCCCCCAAGATATGTCCGGCGAGGCTCAAACTCTCATTCTCAGTTATATCAGGCTCATTGGCAGCTACTTGATTATTTATCTTAATCTCATTCACTTGAACTCACGCGCAAGATCGATCACAACTTGAATTCACGCAGAAGAACGAAAGAAATGAAGTAAAAAAGCATGTGTTAAGTATAGAGCTGAGCACTCATTTGAACCTAATTGGTTCTTTTCTTCGTTTAGTTCTTCATCTTGATTGGAGCTTCGTTTCCATTTATGATCTTGAGAGAGACTGACCATCACTTGTTGACAAGGGCTACCTGTCAGAGCTGGACCGTAAGAAAGCAGCGAGAGCAGGGTTCGAGTTCTATATTGGATATATAAAGGGCAGCTGCGGCGAGATACCATTTCCACAGGACCAGGACATTTTATCGAGCGCTTTGATGGAGTCTAGTTCAATAAAATCTTTTGCTGGGTACGGTGAGAACAGAGAATTATTCTAGATCGGGCCCGGGAGGCACCTAAGTCAAAAGTAAGGTCACATGGATTGAATCAACTAAAGCCACATGCTTGCCTTCAGCCGTAGAGGTTGGAAACTGGAAATCCACCTCCGGATCTAGCAAAAAGACCTTGCCTGGCGCATCTGATCTGCAGGGGTGGTTTTTTTGAATGAAGAGGCATAGGACTATGGTTCGCTTTCGAGTTCATTTCGTGTAGGCTCCTGTGTATGGCTTTCTTTAATCTTGTCGTGGAAGGAGGCTCTGATAAAGGTATGGGTGACCGGCCCGGAACTCTCATAAGCAAAACTGTGCGGTGTCGACTAGATCTGGTTCATCCCCTTCAATTAAACGAGCCCCACCCGGCTCGATACATCTGCCTCACCTATACCTAGCCGCACCCGTTCTAGAGCTTTTGTTCAAGTCTTTCTCGCCTGGCCACTGGCTAAAGTCAAAGAAGTTGCCAGGACTCGGGAGGCATCTTCTTAGAGGGTCAAACCCATCCTAGTCAGAATTCGTATCGGATCCTCTGCTCTTGGTTTACTTGATGAAAGCAGGCAGGTCCGGTGCCCATTAAGATGATTGTTATGAAGAAGCCCTATTTGTGTAATCAATAAGTTCCGTTGATGGCTCAGGTGAGTTCATTATCTTCCCTATCACGAGATGGCCCCGGGTCCGTATCAATCAATCTGAAGAGGATTCCTCGGAGTGAGTGTCAGAACAGATGAATGGTATGAGCCCATGAACGACACAGAAGTAGCGAGCCTGGCAAGCAGATAGCTTAGTGGGGCCCGGGCCCCCACCCAAGTGGATTGTCAGCTTCTGTATTGTATTCGACTACGGGAAAGTGTCATCAAGGACCTAACGAAAGGCCAGATTCCAAACAAACCGGAGCACCGGGGCTTCTCTATTAATCGACTTCAGATTAGATAATGAATCCCTTTTCCTTTGTGTGATTGCGCTGAGCTCCATCTTTCTTTTATTCCATTCTATCAGGTGCGCGTCTGGACGACTCCTTTACCAGACCGAGGCATAGACGAGTGCACTCATTGCCCGTCAGCGTACTCAGATTCCATGGGCTTCCAGTATTCCCGCTCGCCATTGCATTGATCTTCCTTCCAAATCTCACCATACTGACTGAATTAGTTATAAGAAAGAGCCTGATAAGGTGACTCAAGGAGCCGAGTTCTTCGAATGAAGGGTCCACCAAGATTCCTATTCAATGTGCAGGACCAAAGAAAAGAGGATTATCGATTTGTGCCCTGTAGTAGTTGCTTAAGTGGGCCATCTTATTAAATGGAAATCCGGGTAGCTGGAATAATTCGAGACTCAGCGCTACTTTTTGGCATCAAAGGGATGGGAAGCTAGTAAGATAAGATCCTTCTTTCCTTTGTAGGAGACTCACTTCTAAAAATCATCAGTAGATGGGGAGGATGGCAGAGAAAAGAGTGTGTGAGCCAGAAGGAAGGAGCGAATTACATGACGCGGATCAGAGGGCTCTTTATCCAAAATCCAGAGATGATTCCGGCAGATCCCTATCATATCTTATCTGGTCTAAAGTAAAGGAATCCGTACTTGAAGGATGTAGTCGAATCTTTTGTGATTGTGGAGCATCGAATGGCTTTCTTCGGCTTAGCCTATCCTCTATGCCTGATCAGTCTTAATCTCAATGTGGAAGACCACTCTGGGAGCCCGGACTCAGCTAATTATGATTGAAGCTCTTTGAGTTCTGCGCAATTAGTCCCTCGAAAGAGCTACGAGTATGTTGATCCATCCCTTCAAGCACTCTAGATCAGCCTAAAGAATAGGAGTTAGGGAGGAGTAAGAACAGGAGGAGCCTAGATCATCTTCCTAGGAGCAGCGAATAGAATAGTAGCCAATAGAGGATGGAGCACCCTAGCTCTGACCAGCATTAGAACGAGAGAGCATTTCGGGTAGAGTTCGAGATGTTTGAACGATGCTCTTAGAAAAGGGCTCAGGGATAGGTCTTATATGAGGCGTATCGAATGATCAACTCTGCAATCAGTTGTTAGAATCAATAGGTCTTCCCCGATTCCTTGGAGAGTCAGAGCTATTATATAACCCTTCCCAGCACTTCTGAGTCAAGAGCATTCACTGGAGGCTGTGAGCGTGCCGAACGAGCCACTTCTAAATTGCAGTTGAACGAGGCACGCCCCCTCTGTGCACCTCCTGATCCTTTCCCAGCCCAGCACTTTATTCAGTCAACCCGCTAAGGCTGAGGAAGGAAAGATATGCAGCGCCGAAGCAGACCCATGCATCAAAGGGAAGCGAAGGAAGTAACGAATGCAGCTCAGAAGACTTGTGAGGGAAGCAGCCTAGAGAAGGAAGCAGTAGAGCCATAGCAGAGTTGTTGGCAAGCGAAGAAGCAGCTGGGGTGAAGTGAGGCAGGTGTGACGCGGGCACCAGGATAGGGTTCGCCGGGCATAGCATAGAGGGCCGGGTCTAATGTCTCAATTCGTACACTTTCTGACATAATGTCTGGTTATGATGCCTTGCTTGCGCTTGTCAGATCTCCAATCCGATCTTGTGATTGAGTCATTTCTTATATTATTGTGATCGATCAGTCGGCTCCACTGAGTTCATATCTCTGAATTCCTCGTTCGATAGCGCTCGATGGTCGCTTTCCTGTGGTTCGTTCAACAAATCTTAATTGAAGGAATTGCAGGAGTGAGGAATGAGGAAAGTCCGCGAAGCACAAATCAATATTCAATATGGGCCTGGCTTGAGTGGGGATCCAACTCCGAGGAAGCCAAGCCTAGGAGAAGATAAGTGAATTTCGCAGAAAGCCCGGAGTGAATGAGCTAAGTGAGGGAGCAGCGGTCAGAGCCGGTAAAGAGTTCAGAAGATGGAAATGAAATGCAGGATAGTTTCTGTGGTCGTTCAGGACAGTCAGTTTCAGTGGTAGAGTGGTAGTGGTCGTTCCCACTTTCATGCTAGTTCGCAGTGCAAGCAAATCGGATAGCGCAGCATCGGAGTCGGAGAAGTAGGTGGAGAAGTAGGTCAGGAGCGAACGATAGTTAAGCAAAAAGCGGATAAGATCAGTGTGTCCGACCATCTTCCCTGCAGTGAGGTGAGTCCATCATTCTAAACTGTCCCAATAAGTCATTCCTACCATCTTCCCTGCAGTGAGGTGAGTCCATCATTCTAAACTGTCCCAAGTGAAGGAGCTGCGATCAGCGTTCGCTCCAGATTCATTATTCAATCTGCGGGTTCAAATCCAGTCTTAATTCATTCATTTCTCAGCTTTGACAGCTATATTCGCATGAACGACATCCGATCTGAAGATAGTTTGATTCGTGTATTATATTTATATGGCGATCGATCTCTCGTATCTTCCCACTGGCATCACAGGCATAAGAGCTGGCGCCACTCTCAATCGACAGCAGTAGGACAAGGACAACAGGAATTTAAGGAAGAACTAACGAGGAGATAGGAGTGAGCATGGAATTGAACCTACGAATTCATTATCAAAGCAAAGGTATAGCGATAGCGGCGGTGGGTGCCTCTTATCAGGTTCCCAACTGATGATTGGAGAGAGACCGTAGTGGCTGCATGGCCCGCATAGAGAATTGAGAATTGAAGTAGATAGTAGATTTGTCAGGGTCAGCTCCGAAGACTTCAATTCAAGAATGTGGTGTGGTGCTGTGGGCGAGGTCTGCTATCTAATCTACTCTTCCCGCAGCTAAGGGAAGCACCCGCGCCAAGTCCAACTCCACCAATTAAGTTAAACTAAGCTACGGATAATTAAGCTACGGATAGGATTCAGAAGAATGTGACCCAATTGGTTCGCACTTTGAATTAAAGTGGTGCGTGCTCAATAGTAGAAGTAGTAGAAGTGGTTGCGATTGCGAAGGAAGTGAACGAAAAGGATTAATCACCCGAGGAAGCAAACGACTGACTCACCTCACTCCAATAAGAGCAGGCAGCAGAGGCAGACTAAGCGTCGTATGCAAAAGTAGCAGAAGCAGAGGCACGCGTCGCAGCTCGTTTCATGGGCTCCCCTCATGGGTTCACTTCATCCTATCATGGGTCGCTGCTCTTGTAATGGGCAGTAGAGTAGCTCTTCATGGGTAGCATGCCTACCACACACTCCGCGTGGATCTTAGCCCCTGGTCGGGTCTTACCTTTCATCCTTTCATTGGACTTGGCAGGGTGGTCTTCTATTCTTCTTCCAGGGCTCATTTCACTAATCAGCAGGGCGGTGGGTCAGGAAGCCCCAGAGAATCCGTAGTAGGCAATCGACGAGTTGTGACACTAGGAGCGATGAACGGGTCTAAAGAAATAAAGATCATTCTTGACTTGTGACACGAGGATTATCAACTAAACCATTCCTAAGGACAGACCCGACCAGTACAGTAGCAGGAGACTTGTTCCAAACAGCTCTAATTAAAGCTCGGGTCCTAGCCTCGCATCTGTGCTAAATAAAGTCCCAGTCCCGCTAGGTGGGGGTTGAAAGCAGTAAAGCTAAACTTCCTCACGAACCACTGGGGAGCTTCTTATAACTACCCCGATAAAGTTGCCGACCGATACTTTACTCTTTCTTTCTTTACGACGCGTACTTGGCGTTAAAGTCCTCCCACCCACCGCCCCTTCGGTGGGTATAGTCGCGACTTTGCGACACTGGTGTTTGCTCCTTGATAGACTTTGATAGCGAAGAGATCCTACTCATATTAGTAAGGTCTGCTACGACGAGGCTCACTTGCTCGATTGAACTGGAATGCTTGCTTGCGGACCGGACAGTTGGACAGTAGTTGCAAAGCAAAGGGACAGTAGCTTTCTTTCCGGACAGCTATTCCTGCCTTTATTGCTTCCTGCCTGACAGTTGCTTGCGAAGATAAAGTTCAATTAAAGTTGGACAGTTCTGTAATTAAAGTCGTATTACAATTAAAGTCAGATCAAGCTTGGATAAAGTCAGATCAAGCTTGGATTGAGATCAGATCCACAAGGCAGTGAGCTAAAGACTTACTGGATTGGGACCAGACTACGACCAATGATATCATGCTAGCTGGCCTATACTATAAAATAAAATAGATCAGAACCCTGATAGCCGCAGCTGGCCTGATATGCGATGCCTTGCTGGGACTGATAGGCTGGGCTCGGGACGAGGAAAACATGACGGAACCAATCCAATCCAATAGTAAAGTAATGATTCATGAGCTATGCGACTACGAGTCGGATATCTGAGAATGCAGTGGCCCGCAACGAGGGTTCGAATCCAGCCGAGCCCACTACGCCTTCTGTTCTGATTCTGAGTCAACTATGGAAGTTCAACGAGCGGAATGCGGAGTTGTAATGGAATGGGTCTGAATGAGTTCTACTACTTGTCGCTCATTATATAATGCTTCGGTAACGAGGCCCATTAGCAATGCCATTCCCGAACTCTACTAATCAACTAGCATAGCATTGTTCATTCCGTTCATTCCTTCCTTTCCTAAATGTTGTAAAGTGTTCAATCTACGACATGGTGGATGATCATTTTATCTGAATTCACTGAAGCTATTTCCCACTACATTGTTGTGGAGTTTGAGAACTATCTGGAGGCTGGCTCTCTCTTTTTATAGCTATTCGGCGAGCAGTCTCTCTCACCTGCCTGATCTTACAGGAATGAAAGGCGGAGACCACGAGTTCATGTCATCTTCATGCCTTCTTTTTGAGATCAGGAGTGAGTGGAATCGGAATTGGTATCTAAAGGCTTTCGGTCCACATTTGAATTCGTTTGAATGGGGCTCGGTGGGCAGCACCTGGACTAACTAACAGTTCGGCTGGTAGGGACCTAATCTCTCTCATGTGTATCTCTAAGCCCTAGAGCTCGCTTATCCGTGGGATATTTGCTATGCCATGACCAGCCTTTGGATCCTTTGTCCCTGATAGGAGCCGGACTTATAGTTCTTCACAGCCCTGGACAGTCTGGATCTGACCTGACCTGTCTTGAGGAAGGATAGTTGTGGGAGTCTTTGCTACGTAGGCGAATGCTCATTCCGGTCTCTGGCTCGGGGTTCTGTCTTGAAAGCCTTTATGCATGCCTAGCGCCAAGGGCAGGCTCTGCCTCTTGCTAACGATCCTGGACCATACCTTGATGCATTTGGTGCTACATCCAGTGCCATTGAATCTCACCTATGCTTTTCCAGTCATCTCTACACTTGAATGGAGGGTCTGTCCCCAATACAATAGTTGGTAATCTCATGCTCGATGCACGGGTAAAGCCTATCTAAGTATGTATGCATCACTTCAACAAGTAGAGGAAAGACCACTTCCTTTATGAAGCTTAATGGGACAGCACCAATAGTAAGGAACCCCAGGCTCTGACGAACGGCTCCTAGTTCTTCTGTGGGTTCTGCCCTCGTCTGGTAAAGCTGCGTCTGGGGTCTAAGGAACGAGTGCAACGACTCAGGGCTACGGGTGGGCCCTCTGACCACATCACTCCAAAATAAGAAAGACACTCAAAGTGGAGCCGGAACTTTTAGTAGAGCCTGACACGCATAAGGGCGGAGCACCAGCATCATCAAGTCTTATACATATATTGGGATTCCATAGCTTTAGGAGTCGCTACGCACCTTCTTTAATAAATAATGCACTTAATTTAATCCCTCTTCCTATCTGTATCAAAAAACACACTTAATCCCTCTTCCTATCTGTGGAGTAGAAGCTTATCTTTTCTATAAAGCTCATGATCTGTCCCGGGAAGGTTCCTTGCGTACGAGTAGCAAGAAGGAGCAAGAGAAAGAGCCTCGGCGAACCCCTCTCGATCGGCTTCATCCAAGTTGGATGCTTATGAGCTCTTCTTTCCAGTAGCAAGCGGGCAATAAAAGAAAAAGAATAAGGTGGTTTTTTCAGCTTTATTTATGTGTTCGGGTTTCTTTATTTCGTATATCAGTTTCAAGGGTTCGAACGGGTTTGTAGCGCCAGCGTCGGTGGGGGTCTTAGACTTGGTACAATCAATGAAGCATGAATTTAATGCAACTCAGAGCTCAGGTCTTCTGGAATTCCTTCTCTGCGCTTTCAAGTTTCATTCTCAGTTCTTTCTCTACTTCTCGACCATTGATAACTGATTAAGAATGACCAACCACTGGCTGGCTTACGGGCACTGGGACTAGAACTACCAATGTAATCGAAAGGAAATTCCTCCCCTTCTTGGCTTGGTCCAGTTATTTCATTCCTCAAACTCTGGCTCTAAGTAAGCTTAGCTTTTGGATCTCAAAAGAAGTATTGGGGTAGAGCGAGAACTCAAATTCTATTCAGTGGGGGCTTCTATTTCTATTTAAACTTCTTTCTTTTTGTTTAGGTAGGTAAGGGGACTGAAGCCCTACTGGCACATCAAATCAAACTTGCTTGGCGCGAGTGCACTAGCTTCTGGGTCAGGAAGTCACTCGTCGCCACATTATCCGTCTTGACCACGAATCCTGACCCGCCTCCACGTTCTCAAGTAGTGCACTCTTGCTTTCATCTCCTTCTCTTGAACCACGCTTCTCGGTCTCATTGAGCTTTCGGTTCTCATATGCTACTGGGTTACCTTATTGTACTAGCACACTGCCTATGGCATAGTCTGACGCATCCGTGTGTACTTCAAATGGCTTAGTGTGATCTGGCAACTGCAATACGGGGTCATCAATCACTGCCTGCTTTAGGTCCTCAAAAGCTCTTTGACACTCTTCCGATCATGGCACTGAATAAAGATCAGATTGAGCGAGAACCCTTTCTGATTCCCCTGCCCTATAGGATTTAATAGGATTTCGAAACCTTTCCTATTCCTGCCCCCAGGAGTGCGCCTCTTACTATATCAGGCTTTCTGCCTGCACGCTACTATTTTCTTTCCTCACTCGGAGCCCTTTACTTCAAATCATAATGCGACCTATAGCTTCGGGTTCCACATGAGCCTTAGGACCAAAAAGAGTATAAATGTTGAATAGGATCAAGAAGGGCAGTTTAACTCATGGCGAGCCTTCTCAAGCAGCTGCTTATACTCCTGCATATTCACGACTAATGGTAGCAACATAGTGTGGATGCTTTTCACATCCGATCAACAACTTCTGCCTGCGTTCGATCACTCTCAGCATTCCCAAACACAACGAGCTCCTCTGTTGCGACTGCAGCTGCTGTGAAACCTATTCGTTCGTCACCCCACCAAAGCATATGGATTGGGACGAAACATTCGTTAGTCACTAAAACCACGGGAACGGATGGCTTTCTGGTTGCACCTGTCCCAAGCTTACTGTCCCTCTTTCCTGCTCTTCCCCTGTAGTAAAGTCGAAAAGACAAATTCTGTCTTGGGGTGTTAAGCTTCATCCGGCTCCAAGCCCAGGGCTTCAAATCAACTAGAGTAAGTCGACACTTCTAAGTATGATTCTGCAGTTATCGCTTCAACTTATTTGGTTGAATATACGACGGTATGAACACGCTCCTTCCCTTTGGGCAAAAAGCCATTGAAAGAAGACCCCTTCCTCTTGGGAAACAACATATGAGACATGATACCCCATCTTTTTCAACCAATTGAAAGAGCCCGGAAACCAATTATGACCTTTGTACCACCAGAGACCTCTGACCTTCTTCCCGTCCCACAGTCGAACTCGTATCGTAAGCTTACCAGACACAGATATAGTGTCTCACCACTGCTTTGACTCCCAAACAACATGAACAAAATACATATGCCCTCGGAAGATTTACAAAAGGCTAAGCCTCATTCGTGGCTGGCTAGTCTATCTTCACAGTTGAACTCCTGTACGTACCATTGCTCGAACTCCCATAGCCAACCTTTAATGATCAACATCAACGCTTCTTACAGGCCGCTCTGAGAGATCTCATCTGAGGGATAATGATCATCCCTCTTTGGTAGCATCATGAGCAGCTGGGCGTGCAGAGCAAGCCAGTCAGAGTCCAAAAACCGTCTTTCTGAGGAATATGATCCCAAGATGGTGAAGAAAGATCGGCACTATGATGACTACTACCGAGATGACTACCGACGGGCAGGTGCGAAAAGCGGTGGACAACCCCAGGTTTCTAACATAAACGTAACCTCCATGGTGGGCCTCCCCAGAATAAGGAATTAACAACATGGCGAGCTGCTCCTCCCTACAAGGGTACTACGGTCTGCAAGCTCCAATTCAAGTCGCTCCCATTTGTGCATGTCTCCAAGGCCGATCTCCTTGGATCTCTTTCATCTGAATAAGGTATGGCGCGGCGCCTCCCCTGTGCCCTCCATTCCTTCGGAATGGTATGCGGGTCTTCCTCAAAGCAATACCCTATTCATCTGGCCTCAAGCGTGCTTCCGTTTCGTGGTCTTCCAGCTCAAAAAGGTGGTGGTTTTCTTTTCCTGGATCCTTGAAAAAGGCGGGTGTTGGGCTTTTTAGGAGAATCAAACTCTGTAACTAAATGAAACTAGATGAATGCCGCTTTGCGATATCGATTCCGCGAGTACAAGACTTAGGATTACAGAAGCCACTAACACGGAAGCGGCTTTCATTCTATTACTAGGAGCGAAATTGAGGGGATCATAGAATTCCAGTTTAGAAAAGTGTTCTCTGACCTGATTATTGATTGGTTCCCCGAAGTCGCAAGGGCTGCTGACATGATGCTCGTTACAAACACCTGATCTATAAAGGTATCTTTAACGAGCCTTGCTATGTCAGGTGGTGAGCAAAGGCTCTTCTGATGACCTTCTAGTAGCTGCTCCGGAACAAGGATCCACCAAGCGCTGAAACCGATCAATAAACAAACTAGCGTTACGACTCTGATATCTTTGAAATAAGAATTAACTATTGTATTGCATCCGAAAGTTTAAATTCCTTTATTCTAGAGGATTTATTGGTGACACCCTCTAATCCTATGCCCCTCTATGGGGACCTTCACAATGGCCTCCTTCTTTGCCCCCGGCCAAAAATGGAAGAGAGGTTCCCCGGTAGTTGGTGAATAGCAGCGGCCAGCGGTTTCCAAACCCATACTGGATTTCACTCCTTTTCCAACTAAAAAAATGGTTGTCTTTCCGAATTCATAAGTTTGAAAAGAAGAAAGGCCCTGTTCCTATGGGTTCACGTGCTAAGGCTCAACTCTAAAATGCTCTTTTTTAAAGAGAGAGGCGCATTAATCACGCTTTGAAGGAGGGAAGTAGTGGAGTAGGAGAGGTAAAGATGGACGATAGAGAACAAAGGATGAGAAAACTATCGTCCGTTCCTATCCTAGTAGCTAGATTGTTGCTGTCTTCTCTTTGGCAGTGGGATGGGTGTGAGGATTGCCCATTAACTTCCTTACCTGCACTGGTAGTTTAGTAAGGACTTCTTAGCTTGTTCTATTCCCTAGCAGCCCTTCTCATCGCGGGAGTTGGGCTGGGGCGTTAACTAAGTACTAAAGCTGCTGGAGCGGCTGCCTTCGTTGATTAAAGTAAAGGACCAGGGGTCTAGCGCTTTTGTTTTGTGGGAATACCCGCCTTTTCATTTTGAATATGGATATCAATGACTAAAGTATCTTCCCACGGGCGCCCGAAAGAAAAGAAAGAGAGTTAGATCCGAGAGTGAATTAGAGACATTATCTCACAGATGAAAGAAAAGAGGTCACTTGTTTAAGTCACAATCGTAGAGACCGAGAAGAGTTTGCAGTGAAAATTATCCCTCTGATCGTACACCTTATTTTGATAGTAAATAACCCAAGCACTTGCACTGGCACGAAATATTGGCCTCGAGCACTCTTCACTCAACTAAGCCTTTCCCTTTCTCGGGAGGGTAGGATTTTTGAAAATAGAATTTATCCTTGGATTGTTCATACACCCTTGCTACTTCCTGGTCGGCTATGACAACATCGTCGCCAAGAACCGTGTATTTAGTAAACTTCTCACCTGTTCTGCACACCGCCATATCAATATATGGTGGGTAAGTGCGAAGAGAGGCTATGAGGACAAATAGCCTAGTGGTTGACCAGCCACGGTCTCCATATGGCTCCCTTGGGAAGGGAAGAGGACTAGCTGTTTAACTAATTTCTTTCCACATTTCTCCAGCTAGCCACATTCTCAACATCTGGTTGATGCAATCCTTGACTAGATCTTTCTCTAAAAAGTGATTCGATCGATGAGATTGATATATTCAAATCTTTCATTGAAAGACAGAATCCAGAGAGGGGCTTACTATATTATATTATACAGTGGATTCATTACATTCCGCCTGAAGGGGATACCCGACTTCTTTGGCTTTCGTTTAGCCAACTAGTGAATGCCTGAGAAGGGGGGGCTCTCGTGCTTCACTGGATAAAAGAGTCTACCGCTTTCGCGAGACTTCGCCGATTGAGAATATACTTTGAATAGATAGTAAGAAGAAGGCATTTTGACTCTCTATGTAGTGGGCTTGGAAGGAAGCAGAATATCCTTCGGTTTACCAGATGGTTAGTAGGCGGTATAGGTTAATTTGAAGGGAAAGGGTATAGGAATTCTCTTAAACAGAAGAAAAGTGCCTTTCATTGGTAGTAAGCCATGTTAGGAGGGGAAATGGGGGTATATAACTCGAATCGATAGGATCAAAGGGCTTTTTTCCCCATGAGCTAGAATATCAAAGAAAGAAGGTTGGGCTTTGGCTAGAATGAAACTGAAACTCCAACTTATCAAACCCCAAGGACTGCAACTCCATCAAAGGCAGAAGCAATTGAAAGGAAAGCGACTCACTCAGATCGAGCGACTCACGAAAAAGAGAGGTTCGATTCCCATTTCCACAAAGCAGAGCTGAGATTCCCACGAGGAGCGTATGCACAGGTTCGATTCCCAGACGAGCGAATCTAATGATGCAATAGTTGGAGCGGCTATTTGAGTTTAGCAGATAAGTCTGGCTCGGAAGGCCTGCACGAGAGAGAATGAGGTTCCTAGAGGAGACTCAGTCTTGTCTTCTTTCAATAAGTTAGAAGTCCCTCCATTCTTTCACTTTATCTGATCCATCCCTTCCTTCTTTCCCCACCTTTCCCTGATACTGGGGCTAGTATAGCATACATAGGCAGGGCGCTATACTGCACTCCTCGTCCTTCTTTGCTTTGGTAGAAGGATTCCCCAGCTTCCAGGGCATGCTCCTTCCTAAGTAGGTAGCAGCCCAGGTCTCCGTGGGCCACTCTCGCCTCGTCGGCTGGCTCCTTCCCATGCTTCGATGTCCTCCTAAGTAGTCTTCCCTGGATTCGAGAACTAGCCTAGCCCCGCTAACCCCCTCTTTCTACTCTCATCCGATCTCCTAGAACTGCTCCCCCATCTTGGATCAAACCTACCTACTAGACCTAGACCAGACCAACCCCACTTATTGTAGTGGCAGACAGAATCCATCCGCTTATCCAGTCCTTACCCATCATGGAGCGAATAAGACGGAGCCGCATCATCTTGTCTTGGCCTCGCCTTCTCTGGTCCTAGTTCATCCGTTTACTAGAGACTGTTGTGCTCTGGTAGCCCCTTGCTCTAGGACTGACTGCGTTTAGCCAGTTCTTTCTTCACTTCAGTCTCCCTTTCCAAGTTCTGCAGAGACATTATACTATACTACACCAGACCATATATACTATACCAGATTACCATACCACACTAAGGGTAGCCAGACTCGAACGAAAGCGCCTGGAGTCGGACTCCTTGTTCAAGAATAAGGCTGGGGGAGGCTATCCTATTCCCGACAAGTGAAGCGCAGCTCCACTTGGCCAAAAGTGGAATAACCAGCTCGCGAATAGAGCCCATCCTGAATTCTTTCTTCATTCATAGACGAGTTGCCCGCTCGCAGCGGTTCCTCATATCAAGACTGAACTTAGAAAATCTCATGAAGCAAAAGTGTACGTGGCCCCGGGAAGGAGAAGCGGCGCTAATCTCCCTCGACTCAATCATTGAGGTCGAGGGAGCCCTTGTCATGGGTCACTAGTCTTGTCTTCTTCCTTATATGAGAGAGAAGAGACAGTGAGTGAGTGTGGAACGAACGAGCCAGCGAGCCCAATGAAGCGAGATCGACTATAGAGAGAGGTCAGGCGCGGAGGAGACTATGCCCGGAGTGGGAAGAGAAGTGGGTCGGGGTTGAGAGAGAGCGTATCTGAAAGAGGGTTGGCTCAAGCTTACTTATAAGGAGGGGAGTCAGCTGAGAGTGAGATTGATGTGAGATTGATGTTCTATCTTCTTCTCTTTCTTTCTCAAGTGTCTCAAGTCTCATTCTATCTTCTTTCTCAAGTGGATTGGAAGTGGTCGAAGTTATCATCGAATGGAAGGCGAAGACAAGCGAGTTCTCATCAGTCTCCGTTAAGAACGATCAGTGAGGCGCCAGTCCCATAAGTGGCTCCCAAGTCAGTCAATTGTCTGAGCTGCCTGAGTCTCCTATATATACGGAAGTCCTCTTCTCTTTATGGAGCCGGGAAGCGGGAGGCGTGCACAGAAAAGCAGAAGCATAGGGACGAGTGCAAGTTCTGGCACGGAGGAGGAAGAGAGAGAATGAATGATTTAGACCCCGCAGAGGAAGCACCCGTACGCGACAACACTTCTGAGTCAGTCCTAGCTTATCCCACTGAGTAGATAGCATCCAAGAGAGAGAGTAGTGCACGTAGTGGGGGCGAATGAGCGGTGTGCGCAGATAGATGACGAGAGCGCCATCCCTTGGCTTGGATAGGAAGGGGAAGCGGAGAATATAGACAATAAGCGGGGAAGCGGACAGAGGTCGTGGATGGCTCTTTCTCTCTCTCTGTCCCAGGCTCCTCTTTCTCTCTCTGTCCCAGGCTCAGATTAGATTTGAGATTAGAGGAGAGCAAGATTCAATATCAATAAGAGCTAGCAAGCATTCTCCCTCATATAGAAGAGCAAGCATTCAATATAAGATCTGATCTCTTCGTGTTCTTTCTTCTCTTTTCAGTCTCATATAATAAAAGTAGTGGAAGTGCTCGGGAGAGCTATGATCAGTGAAAGTAGCCAGCTTCTTTAGTTGTAAAAAAGGAGATGGAAAGGTGAGATAGTTGTCAAAATGCGGTTCGAAGAGCGGCCCGTGACTACAAGCTCAAAGGCGAGAGGGTCTACTAGGGATAGGAGGACGACGGGAACTACTCTGGGTCGGTCTATTTTGATCTTTACGAGCGCGGGAAAGCCCACGAAGCCGAGTACAGAACCAGAAGGATAGAGATGAGACCAGAGCAGTTTCAAGCACAAGTTTACGAGAGCGGCACCAATCAGGAGGTTAGTTGTAGCTTAACTTCTCTCCTATTACATTCAGACAATTCAGGACGAAGTAGCCCGCCGAAGAGCCCCCAGGAGGAAGGCGCGTAGCGAAAGGAGAAAGGACGCAGAGAAAGTAGTGGGCAAAGAGGAATAGCAGCAGAAAGGCTGAGTAGGGAGGGACTGGGCTAAGGGAAGCGAAGCACTGTGTTCTATGCCTTGACGACGAGGGCCTCTACCGTACGTACAGGAATTGTGAAAGCCACCACTAATATGCGTACAGGAATTGTGAGAGCCACCACTAATATGAAAGTCTCTTGCTCCCGACGAGCGAGGCCTTGCTAATTAGGGAGGGTGCCACTAGAGTCTGATCCCGCATGTAGCTGCGAGACAAGTGCAAGTCATTCAATGAGCTGAAGACAGGTGGGAGGGAGGACAGGTGGGAGGGTGAGATCGAGCGTGGGCCCGGGGCAAGCGCAGCCTCCTTATCAATACGAGATTCAGTAGTGGAGTGCCCAAGAGTAGACAAGAGAGCTATATGTAGGTAGGGGATGTGCCCATTGCAAAGAGAGATTGACTGAATCGACCTGGGGAAAGGCTCTTGTCCTTTGATTCTCCGTCGTTCGGGCAAGGGACGAGGATAGTGAGCTACTGTGCGTAGATGCCTCAGTTCAGTAGTAGATGGCTCACAGTTCAGTAGTAGGTGCCTCAGTTCAGTAGTAGATGGCTCAGTTCATTCAGTTCATAAGTTCAGATGAATCACAAATGTCTAAGGAGCTAGCAAGGGCGTGGGACAGGACCGGAGGAAGGACCTATCGACCGAGCTATCTTCAGTAGTTGGAATGAGACAGGAGGTGCGAAGATGCTCTGCGTTTAGAGTGTAGCGACATAGAGAAGTGGAGCGAGCAAGCGAGCGAGGAAGCACTCTCCTCTTAATGTAATGGCCCATGAGCAAGCGAGTGAACTAATGAGCTTAAGAAAAGAATCAAAGAAATGAATAAATAGAAGCAACTAATGTTTCGTTCATTCCACTCGCGGAGCCCGGACTAATGGTCTTTTCGTTCATTCCACTCGGCTGCTCTCTCATGAATATATTTGAGATGAATAGAAGCAACTTATCAAATGTTCACTTAAGGAATCAAGAAGCAAATGAACAAAAATATTTGAGAGATAGAAAGAGAGATGAGATAGAAGCGAGTTATCAAATGGAGCCGACCTTCTTTCTCTTATATAATGTAGAAGGAAAGATGAGCGATTACAAGTCCAATGAGCGAGCGAGCTTCAGATCAGACTTCAGATCTTATCTAGTAGAGTATAGGAGAGAGCCCACCGCGAAAGGTCTTGCTCATTCATTATCATATAAGAGCCGACCATAAAGGAAAAGGAATATAATGTTTTAGACCTGTGTCGCAGGCTGATTGCCACGGGAGCGAGTGAAACGGCGCAGAGTGACGAAGAGGGCTGGGAACTATCTCCGCCTTGGTAACCTATCATAGGGTGTAAAAGATGGTACGGAGTTTATCAGAAGCAGAGGGTCCACCGAGACATATGAGCTTCATTCAGGGCGACGAATCATACCCTTTACCAAGGAATTCGTTCAGCTCTTATCCGAGGTCGAGAACCGATCATGATTAGAGGTGGACAACTGATGCTCCTGTACTATCTATAAGAGTGGTAGTGCTCCTAATAGTACAGTTCTGACACCTGGGGTGGAGAACCACTGCTAAAGAATATGTGTGGTAGACAACTGCAGCTCTTAATGGTGACTATAATGGAAGAAGTTAAAAAGCAAAGGTAAGGAACTCCCGTATTGGCTAAAGGAGTGCAATGGTGCGTCTGTATGGGTAGTCAGTGCCAGCTAATGTTTACTGTGCAAAGAAAAGACAGATGGGGCATGCTAGACGGATGTGGTATCAGTTTGTGTTCGCAGTCAAAGGGAGGGGACCCCGTTGCAGTTCATAAGATTGGAAAGGTTTTTCGTGTAATGAGGCTGTCTATAACTATATCTGTTGGATAGGTGGGAGTACTGTGATGTATGCCTCTTTCGGATCGTACATGTCTTCGATCTCTAAGAAGTTTTTATAGGTCTATGAAGTGGCCATTTCGCAGGAGCGTATAAGAGGGCTCTTCCTAGTGGAAGGAGTATGATGGGCCGATGGGGACCTCAGATAGTGTGTGTTCGCAGAGGAGCGGCAGAGCATTTTTCCCGTAACGTCCTATGTTGTCTGACTGGTGCCTTCTCTCCAACAGCTGCTTCAATCAATGTTAAGTCTGACTTTTAGTGGTAGTCAGCTGTCCTCGTTCTCCTCTTTTCATTGCCCTATTGAGTAAGGGTCGGTGTTTGCAAAAATGTCGAGCCGACGGGGTCAGGTACCAGTAGTGACAATGGCAAAGGGGGGAGCTGGACACTAGTTGTGCTAGTGGAATCCTCTACTAAGTGAAAAGGGAGCCCCTAAGGCCACACGCCTACCTGAGCCTCAAATCTTTGGAAAAGGAAGAACAGGGGTGATCCGGACTTTAGACATGCACAGAAGGTGACGGCACAACCAGTATAGCAGGAAGGCAACATACTCATCATCTGTAACATCAGAGGATCAACGAGCTTTAGCGTTCCGAAATTGAAAATAATCCAAGAATTCCGCCAAGAGAAAGGAATGTTTGGCACGACCAAAAGCGGGTGAACAGAGTCCCCATGAGGCTCGAAGGAATTGAGGTGATGGCAGCAACATCAAGAAGACTTGGGGAAACCATACCAAAACGGAAATGATGCTGGTAGTAGACCAACTGAAAGAAGGTCGTATGTAAGAAGGGAGACATCTACCAACTTCTCCCCCAGCGGGGAATTCCATATCTTTTGGCCTATTCGAGCAGGAGAGGAAGGAACGAAGTATGTCTTTCAAAAGATGTCTTTCGAGGTATGAGTCAATTCCAAGAGGCTACGCACCAGTAGTTTTCGTCTTTCCGTAGCTTTCCATATCTTTCCCTTCTTCACCTGTTAGTGGTTCAACTGAATCTGCTTTCTCCACTACTGAGCTAGCGTAGGGCAAAGAACCTCTTACTTGAACATCCGCTGCTTTAGGTGCCAATTTAGCTTCTCAGTTACTTGATGCCCGGTCGAGCTACTCCATTTCTTTCTTTCTTCACCCGCAGGTCGAGCTACTTTAAATGTTAATTATCCCGAGACCTTATCTTCCCGGCATATGAAAGGGATGGCTTGAACGGAAAGAAAGGTGCGAAGCCTATAGCAGAGAGTGGATTCACCATAAATTCAATGAAAGGGGAAGGCAAGGAAAGCCAAGAAAAAAGGAACGAGTGAAACGACGTGGTAATGGTCCCGTCCCCTTTATTGAAAGCAAATGCCCTTTGATCCTCGATCCTCTTTAAGTGTGTTTTCCTTCTACTCTTTTTCTTCACCTTCTAATGCTTCCCGGGATTAACTTCTTTAGGAGCTAGAAGTGCCTCTCTACGCCTTAGCAGCTCTGCTCTGCGCTTTCACATCTTTCTATTGGCTTCCCATCAGATTCGGCGGGTGAGAAAGAGCTAAAGCGGATTCAGTGCAGAGCAGACAGAGAGAGGGAAGGGTGCGCTGCCATATGTACCATGCGTGACTACGGTGAAGCCACGAGTGGGATGGAAGTGGTTACAGGCGGCCACTTCCTCGATAAGATGCTGCTCGGTCCGGGTAAGCCCCTTTCCCCGTGCCCGGGATTGAATCTTGTTCAGTGAAGCGAAGAAGGGTAGGAAGGAGCTGCACATTCTCCGAGAATCAAAAGGAAGTGAGAGCACCAGGAAGGAAGAGTAGATAGGTTGTTCAAATGTAGACTAAAGTAGACTGAAATCCACTAAGGGGGAGTCAAATACCATCGAGTTCATAGGAAGACTCACTACGGTACATTTTAGAGAGAGACCCTCAATGACCGATAGCGTAAAAAGGTCAGTAGGGCTGATCTCTTTCTGACCTTTGAGGTAGCATCTAAAAGACGTTTTCGTCGCATCGAGGACTTTAATTGATTTTTGAAATGGGGGTGGGTGAGGTAAGGAGTAGTGGAAGGTCAGCTGTATGAGACATCCGAGGTGGCAGGGAAGGAGAGACGAAAACAACCCATTTTCATAGAACCCGGCCAGCAAGCAGTTGGGACCTTTGAGAACCCTCCTTCCGATCGATATGTGTGGAATTTAAACCCCACATCAAGTTCGGGTGAAGTGCAAGACCAATCAGAAGCCTACTGGAGGTAGCAAGTGAAGCATTAGAGCAAACCACTGAATGTTGAAGCAGAAAACGGAGAGTAGAGAGAGACTCAATCTGCTCTTTCATGAATTTGCCTGCTTGGAAACTGATGATAGTTGGAATGAATGTTCTCTAACTATGGAAAGACGAATTGTCGCTCCATCATCATACACTATATCTGCACTTTCTTTGCTTCTGCGGGGTGCACACTTAAGAAAAGCAAAAGAAGGCCCGAATGAAAGACCCAAGCCTAACCTAAGCCAAAGCCTGCTACGAATACTTTACTTTTCCATGTGGAAGTTTCTCCACTTAGCTATCGCTCGGACGCTACTATCATTCGTCAGCACCAGTCGTGAATGGCTTTGGGCCATTCACTCTCCCCAGTCTAACATTATATTCAAAACTACGAAAGTGAATAGTACTAGTACCCTTGAATTTATTCCTCCGGAACAGAAAACACTCTAACCGGAACAACCCTAAAATACATTCCTACGGGTAAGAAATTAAGATCCTCCGGGTGACTATTCTCATTTTTGCATTCCTACGGGTGACGATTCCCTCATTTTATCATTCCTACGTGTGACTATTCCTCCGGGTAATCAATTTTGATCCTTGAATTTATTCCTCCGGAACTCACTTTCGGAACTCACTTTCATTTTCCTGTACTTTCGTTCACTTTGTTCTTTCATTCCATATCTTAGGCAGCCGTTGACCGGCTAGGCGGGGATAACGATCCACCGTGAAGCTCTTTTGGGCGGTGCTTTCTCGATCAAGAGGAATTCCAGAACAGAAGTTAACTGCTTACTAGGAAGGATCTATTCGTTATATAAAGTACATACCATGAATTGAAAGAAGAATGAAGTTGACCCCGCAACACCGCTCTAACTATACTACTTAATTGAATTCGAGCAAAAGCGGATTCGATTCAGTCGACCCCAGTGAAACAACCTTACCTTAAATAATTTAATGAAGAGCTCAATTCCGGAGTCAAAGTTGACATTCACGTATTTATGAATTCACGTATTTAATTTATGAATTCACGTATTTATTCGTATTGTTGTCTCATTATTATAGTATGAATTTTCCCGGGACAGAAGGGAATAAGATTCGGAGGAGTTGAGCGCGATGATTGTCGTTGTGGTTCGCCCCTGATTCTTGGCCCATTCCTTCTTCAGCAGTCGAGTGGGTTCTATGAATGAAAGCCATTCCCTGAGAGTAGCCGAGCACGCCGCTGAGCCTTTCCGGGACAAGCCAGATAATGAATCATCTGCGACAGGAGTCTAAACGGACACAATGCCGAGCCCCCGTTCATAAGCAGTGGAGTCCTCCTTGTCTAAGTTCACTTCTTATAGGTGCACACTATATTCTCTGTCTGGCTCGAGTTCACCCTTTCCTTCTTTAACTTGAGAGGCTACCCTTCTTTACGCTGATAAGGTAAGACAGGAAGAGGGAAGGAGGTCTCACTTCTTATTAGTGGAGCTAGGTGGTCTAGGTCTTCGTATCCTGGAGGACCTCTCATTCCTTTCCTGTATACTTAGTTAATGGTCTGAGGTGCGGATAATAATTCTAGATCCGCAGCATACTTTCTGTCTTTGAAGAATAGCATTTTCCGGGGAGCTCGGAACCCCGGGGATCTTGCTGCTGCGAAAAGTTATCATGAAGTAGTGCTTCCATGAGATGACTCAGGGTAGATTCATGATGTGGGCCTCCCCCGGGAACTAGCTCAAGGAAGTCACTAAGCGTCAATGTCTGTAGAAGCTCACGTACCCATGCCTTCAACTTAATGGTCTGGCTCGTTCGCGCTAATCTTAGTCACTCCTAAATAAGAAGCTAGCTAAGCTGGGAGACCTAAGATATCTTTGACACATAATTAATTCATTTATTCGTCCTACTTTTCTTTTAAGGTTGGATTTAGCTATGGTTCCAACAAAAACTCGAGACGTCGCTGTCGCAGGTCGTGAATGGCTATCGGCCAAATATAATAAGTTCCGTTCCTCAAGCGCATGAGTTTAGATGTCTCTACTTCTGAGAACATTTGCTGCTTAGGACTCGGATTCAGCTGCTATTTATCATACGCTATTCTTTATCTTTCTCAGTTGGGTTGGATCCCGACCAGTTGAAAGAGTGTTGGAGTTCTTCCTTTCATTGGAGTGGAGTAGCTGATCTTTCCTTCTTTTTAATGAGTGAGGAACGAGCGATAGCGACGTAGAGTGAATTTAATTGGCTTTCTTTCCCGTCCTTATAGCATACAATAATTAGTGTGCAAAAAGCTAACAAACTAATAACAACTCACTTAAGGAATGCCCAAAAGAAACCTATCACCACTCTTCGCTAGCTATAGCTTTCCCGTACTCAAACAGACTCTCTATTTCAACTGGATAGGAGCCGACCAGAAGATCTGTCGTAGTTTTGTAGAACAGTCGTGAATGGACTCTAACCAAGAGCAGCAGTCGTGAATGGTCGATAGCCATTCACTCTTTTCTTACCATGTTAGACTGTTGCTTAAGCGGATATCTTTTCTTTGTACGTTGAAATCTCTACTGTAAAGTTAAGGGATGATGTCAGAGTCCCATTCACTCAACTCTTCCGGTCGAGCTACAACTTTAACCCATGGGTAGAGTGAATGGCCCCTTACCATGTTAGACTGTTGCTGCGGTGCGACCAAGCGATTGAAAGGCTCCTACCTTTATTTAAGGATGGACTACCGAGATCCCTATCCCTGCTTTGCTTTGCCAATCTTAGAATTTATCGGCCGATGCTATCCGACCTGCTCGTGAGGAGGCTCGTTAATAACGAGCCCTACCACTGATTTAGTAGCTCAGCCGACAAGTGAAATTGAGAAACGCAGCTCTACGCGGCGGAAGAGAAAGAAGCGAAAACACTTAAATGGAAGAAAGAAGCCCCTATATTTCGAGAAACGAAGCGTGGCAGAGGAGGAGGCCCTCTATTTCAAAAGAAGTGCGAGTGACAACGGATAAATGGAATGAGCCTTCCAAAGACGAGACCCGCATGAGAAGGGTATCCATATGAGCTCGCGCTGACCCATTTGGGTGTCTTTCTCCGACCTTAGATCAGAGAGGTTCAGTTCAAGTGGCCTGGTCCTTACAAAGAGATAAGAAAAACATAAAATACAAAGAGAGGTCTTTCTTATTGAGGGTTGCTCGTGAAGCCCCTACCCTTTTTTAGGTATCGGACTGGAAGTGGGACAGGAGGTGATGGTATTGTTATGAATTTATCCGACCGGAATAGTGAATTTCGATTCGTTCAGTGTTGGTTCTCTTTAGCGTTCTGCTCTGCTTCACTTGTTGGGAAAGATTCTTTTTTTGCTCTCCTTCGCAGCTAACTTAGCCGTCCTCGTAGTTACTCCCTTTCACTGCGTAGTGGGTGTGGGTGGATTCAAGCCTACTACTGTCTACCACTGATGGACAGGTCTTCCCACATCCAAGAATCAAAATGAACCAGGGGAAATGAACGACGACAGGCCCTCGAGAAACTAGTCCAGCTATGATGTAACCGATGAGACAGAAGCCAGGGACCAGACCATTCGAACAGATAACTAGTCTACTAAGATAGGCCCTATAGCTAATTAGACCAGTATAAAGCTAGTCCACTAAGATAGGCCCCATAGCTAATTAGACCAGTAGAAATGAGCGATTGGGAAGAGGCAAAAGAATGACCAGTAGAAATATGAGCGATCGAGAAGAGGCGAAGGGAGAGAGTTCTCCCACCGGGGACCAGACACAAAGAAAACCTCTACGTCGCGGGCAAACTCCACTCAACTAGGATGCTCCGCTCAGCTTTGGAAGTAGGCCCAGGGCGGAAGAAAGAGAAGATCCCCTGCTGCAGAAGAGAAAGGCCCGGCCTAACAAGGACAAAGAAACTGCTTTAGAGGCACGACTTAGACCACTACTGGAGGGCACCTGCACTTATCTGAGATAGCTAGATCTTCCTATACTCATAGTCCTCTCCTCTCGAACGAAGGGCTCTGCGTCCTTATCACTCGAACTTGAACAAGCAGGCCAGCTACGGCTCTGAGTCCCCTATCCTCATAGCTCTTTTCCCCTCGTCCTACAGCTCTTAGTCCCATATTAGCTCTCCTCGTCCTCCAGCATCGTTAGGTATCACTACAGGTCCCCAGCATCGGCACTACAGGAAAAAGCATCGTTAGGTATCACTACAGGTCTTAGAGATAAGGTATCACCACAGGAAAAGCAAGAGAAGAAAATATGAACTTCTCCCTACTTCTCTAGCTGGGATCCCGAAGATCAGAAAAGATGCTTAGCCGCCTCATCCAGCGCACCTTCCATAGAAAGAGAAAGAAGTAGTCCCTTCCCTATTCGCATCACTAGGCACTAGACTCCTGACTACACTCCACAATGGCATGGGAAAAGACCAAGAGGCACACCAACAAGAGAAGACTACGACAAGGCACACCAACATCACAAAGGAGAAGGGAAGATCCCGCAAAGGATAAGATTTGGGAGCCTCCAACAGAAGAATGAGTCCCAGAAGAGGGGGGTTAACTTCTTACTACACATAACGCCAGAGACGACAGCAAAGCAAGGAGTCATATGAGAGAGGACTACTTGACCCAGGAGTCATGCGCAGGACACTGGCTTCTTGCCCACCGCGTGCTAGGATTTACATGCTGCTCCTTCCTTCCGCCTTGTCCGCTCTGCATAGTCTCCAGTCTAGCCAGAAGAGAAGAACAGAGAAAGCAATGAGGCCAGGACACAGAGAAAGCACTAGCACTCCGCCCTATGGTCCCATCCAGATAAAGAACCTGCTCCTTCTGATATTAGACCCGAAGTCTTGGCCTGAAGCCTCGACAGATGAAAACCCACTCCTTCAAATACTAGACCCGAAGTTTACTGATCTAAATTCAATGCCCGCTTACCACAACCATATAATACTACTGGGATTGATTGTGCCCGGGTCGTGCTTTAAGTTTTTCGACGATCCCCATCATTACCGATCCCATCATTACCTAAAAGAGAGTAGGCAGCCATTGATTCATTCAAGCCTATGCCCTATGTTAGCTTAAAATGCCTGAACCGCGCTACGAACTCACAATCCATTGCCACTAGAGAACCTGCTGAGACTGAGGTCTTGCTCGCCCTCCTCCACTTTCATACGAACCGAACTCAGAATATAGATAAAGTAGTCGCCCCATAGAACACGAATGAGAATTGAATACGACGATCTTATCATATAGAAAAAAAAAAATAGTAGTAGCCCAATAGAGCTAGAGCACGAAAGAGAAAGAGATCAGACCACATATAATATAGTACGCCAAGAATAGTAAGATCTAAGGACAGACATGAAGACTAAGTGAAGTAGGTAAGAGATAGGGAGGGCACAGTAGCTGGGCCTCAGGATCCCTTCTGACATTCCTAGATAGAAGGTGGGTGCTGTGCGGAGCGAAGGAAGGTGAAGCCTGAGCCCCGATCTCTTCCGATCTACCAATGAAGCAGAATCCGATCTACCAATGAAGCAAGAAAGAGCAGAGTCCTGACTACGAGTAAGGGACCCACCTAGACGGAGGTGATCTTATGTGCCTGTGTCCACTTAGACGGAGGTAATCTTATGTGCCCACCTGGACTGAGGTGATCTTATGCGCTGCCTACCAGGACGGAGGTTATCTGATGTGCCTACCAAGGGGCCTTCCTCTGACGGATGCCCAAGAGTGCTGCCCCAGACTGATGAGACTGATCCTGCCCCAGACTGATGAGACTCTGATTCTGCTCCTTCCTCTGACTCTTTTTGGACAAGTAGCTACAAAGCAAGCATCTTCCTTCTCAGCTCGGTATTGGGAAAGGAGTCCGACCTCGGTCCCTTATCCTAACCTCAGTCCGTCTAAGTCTCATTTTCCTATCCTAACTCACCCATAGGCAAGACTCCCGCTCCTAGTTCATTCTCAGAGTTATGAAATGGAAGGTGATCCTCTGACTCCGATAGGCTTGGCAACTCACTTCTTCTACTTGTCTGATAAACCTTGAATGAATACAGAGCCGGGCTGAATAGATAGCAAGTAAGATCCGCTCTACCTCAAGCAGAAAGATAGGGTAGAGCAAAGAATATATGCTTTCTCATAAGTTCTTTGCCAGCTTTAGAAGATTTGAGCTGAGCTCGCAGCGGAACTATATAGAGCCGAGGAAAGACCAACTTGCACAACGGGTTCTGACCCCATTGAATAAGGAATCACCCATCCCACCTCAAGTGCTCACAAGATTGGCCTTTGCTCCTTGCTCGTGAAGCGATAGATATTATTCTTATCTTATATAAAAGATAGGTGATTAGAGACCATGTGCATTAGCTCTACTAGCAGGGAAAGGGAAGCTGGGCCCGGGAAGAGAGACTCAGAGTAGCAAGCCTTCAAATCCAAATCTGCGGAAGGCCCGGAGAAAGAGTATAGTTCTGAATCGGGAAAACCCATGGGGATGCTTGGTCACAATTCCGAATCCTACTTGCTTTTTTAATGTTGTGAAAGGTAGCCGTACGGTACGAGTCCACCCCGAGTCATGAATGGCTCAAAATCTCTGAGCCGGTATGCCAACTCCAACTACACTTAGCCAGGAAGCATTGCCTGTTGATCCATATCTGGAAGCATTGCCTGTTGATAGCGATCTAGAGTGCTAATCCTTATCTCTTGAGTGCTTGCTAATTTCAATGGTCGAGTTTCCATGGTCTCGAGTAGTACCAAGCGTTGAGTCATCTTCCTTGTCTTCTTTGTTTTTAGCATAGGAGTGAGTTCCGAGAAGCTGGTCTTCCGATCGTATAAGGTTAGGCTATCTTGGCGAAAGAGTCATACTGCTTGGCTCAACAAGTCTCAGTGGAGCGAACTAAAGAGTGATATGAGCAGAATGTGCAGAAAGGACAGATTCCATCCATGCCTACTTCGGGACAGCTGTCAATTCTGAGCGGGATGGCTAACCTTAGCTCAACACTTAAAAGTATGCCAGCCAAGGAGACGGAGATGGGTGAGGAGAGTGGAGACGAACAGATACGAGTGACCAACAAAACAACTGAAGACCTCCGGGAGCGATTAAAGAAAGTGACGCGGAGTAATGTAATGGGCTCGTTCATGGGCTGGTGGGCCAACGCTACATTTCGGTATGAAGCGTAAAGGACCCATTTTCCGGATGCCTGCCCATCGAGTCCTTTATTTTAGATAAGACTATATCAATCACTTGAACTTACTTAATCAACTCTCGCGTCCTCACTCCTTGTCTTTCGTTCGCCACGTCGCTAGTAGTATCAGGTAGGTATCACTCGTCCCAACCGATGAAAGACACTCTTATTCTATGCACCCAAGAGTTATATGTTAGACGTTGAAGATGATAGACATATCATCAAGCACAAGGGACCAGCCAAAGAATTGGTCACATCAGAATGGTTTGTTAGGCAATTTCATAATCTATCTGAAACAAGTGTAATCCTTTATTAAAAAGAGATGCATGGGGGCTACGCTACTCGATAAAGTTCTTCGCCGCGTCATTCTCATTCGCTCCTTGCATTCTAATCCGAGTGGAGTCTAAGCTATCGAGCTCCGCTATTCGATCCGGGAAAAAGGCTCCAACGTCCGCGAGACCTGACCGAACCATCTTCATAGAGCGGAAGTCAGTAGTTAATTCTGATAACCTAGGTCCCGAAGAGAGAAGTTAGTCGGGGCGACTCATTGCCACCAGCTCAAGATCAATCCATGGAGTTCCCCACAGTCAGTCCAAAGCGCTTTACCAATCGAAGAAGAGCCTACCGAGTTTAACTGGAATGGCAAGAATGGCAAGATAGATTAAAGTGGTGCTTGCTGACCTGACAGGCTACTTGATCAGGAATGGAGCTTGCTTAATAGTGGACTTCAGTCTCCGTCATGGGTGGGAATGGAAGGCAGCACTCAAGGTGCGGAGCAAGCTACCATGCAGGCTTGAAAGGTGCGGTACGTAGCGCGCAACTATAAGGGAAGCACCAGGTGGAGGTGGAATAGCTGCAGAGGCGGTTAAAGTTGCTTGGGTCTCCTACACCACAGCTGCTAATGTGAGAGCAACGTTGGAAGAGGGGACTCCTAATTAACTATTCATGCCCACCAGCGAACGAGCAAAACGAAGCTCATTCATTAGATATTAGAGCCTACCTTTGAAATAGATATTAGAGCCAGCAAGCGGAATGAAATGGAGCGCGCAGTCGCCAACCTCAGGAACTATGTTGCTTAGCCAGCGAACTATATAAAATAGAAGTGGAGCGAGTTCCAGTTCCATTTCCATTCATGAGCCTACCTTTGAAATGTTGCTTAGCCAGCGAGAACACCGAGCTCATGGGCTTCCGTAATCTAAGTCATCGGTCGGCTCTGCGGCCGCGCTTCACTTGTCGGCTCGTCTGTCCTCCACGCATGTCGCTGCTCGCTTCACTTATCAATATGATCTTCGGCGGGAAATCCCAATCTTTAAATATGATCTGAGGCGGGACAGACCTTATATTTATTAGCAATCAATATAGATAGATATGAGATGAGCGAAGGTAGGACCAAAGAAAGGCAATCCGGTTCAATTCCCGTCCAGAGCCCACCGGACAAGTGGAGCGGAGCTATTAGCGGCAGAATAATGAAACTATCATGAATCACTGTCCCCCGGTCCCCTTGCACCACTGTCACTCGTAACCATGACTAGGCACCTTGGAGGCAGTGCTTGTCATGATGGGCACCCCGGTTATCTTTTCTTCAGGTATGGGCCAGAGTTTCTAGCCAAGATCCGCTATCGTCTAGCTAAGATACTTATCCGATCTCAACTATCAATCGGTATGGTTGACCCTGGTTGGAGTAGATAGGAATGGGTGCACAAGAACTAGGGCAGGGATCCGAGACCGTGGGACAGCGACCTACGTAGCAATAGCTGTCGTCCGACTTCGCGTCTATGGTACGGCAATCACTACTCTTTCAGTCTGTCAAAAGAATAAAGTTCTAGATTCAAGTGAGAGAAGAAAGAATGCAAAGCTGAGAGTAGAGTGAGAATGGAGCTTGAAAGTGGACTTCTCATACCAATCTCAATCTCAGATCATTATTATATCTTTATATGTGTAGTCTATAGCATCAAGTATTCGGGAGCGGAATTTGACTGCTATCAGATGGCCTGAGCTAATCTATTCGATGGGGAGGGGTTCGATTCGCTTCTTGAGGGCAACTATAACCTTGGAAAGAGAGCGCAGTCAAGTGGTAGGGGCGGGACGAAGCTCCTCCTTTACGGGTGACTGGTTCGCTATTGATCTTCCTTGACAAATAGTAGCAGGTCCCCTTTCTTTTATAGAGAAAAGGAGTGGGACGGGACGTTATATTATATTAACAAAGAAAAAGCACTCGCGGAAGACGCCCAGTCAAAGCAACTCGTAGTCAGAGGCCGTCCCTCTCCAATAAATAACGAGGAGCCTCTCGGGCCTTTCCCGCTCACACTTTCTACAAAGGTAGGGGAATCCCACGCCGCCTACTTATTGATCTTCGTACGCGACCCGCTAGCATGGAATTGGGAATTAGCCGTGGAGGGGCTAGACCTAAACTAAAAGGAGGGGGCGAACACAAACAAAAGAAGAAGGAGAGTAAGGAAGAGAAGTAAGATCGAAAGAGAGAGGACTCGCCACCTACTTCAGAGTGGAGCAGTCGAAACCTCTCCCGCTCGCCTCTTCTGCTCGCTCCCATGATCTGGAATGGTTTCCTTCGGCCTCTTCGCTCCTCCGGCCGGGTCATCAAGACGCACTGCATCTGAATGCTTTCGTTTCAGACCTTGATCCTGGCAATGCCCATGAAGCGAAACCCTTGACAAGTGTAGAGAGCTGGGGAGAGAATGAGTACAGCTAGCGGGGCTAACCGAGGACGCTGACGCTTACCTTCATCTCTCGGTCTTACCTTCATCTCTCATGGCGCTTAGCAAGTTATGGTCTAGTTATTCGGCACTCGCTCCAATGTAGGCTTGAACGAGAGGTTAGAGAGATTAGCTTGAGCATCAAAATAGAGCATAGTTCCTGGTCCAATCCACTCCTCCCCGTGGAGCACTGAATCTCGCCCGCCTCTCCCTTGTTGAATTAGCCCGCCTATAGATAGAGCCTTCTCTCCCCGGCCCGCCTATATATTCTTGCTCGGTCTCCGCTCTCTTTGGTTCCCGGAAAAGCAACTGCCCCCGTAGGAACGTGACGTAAAGCTCAAAGAATTGACCGTAGGCTATCTAATCCGTACCCCTCCCAGCTAACATAACCGTAGATCGGGGAAAGAAAGCGTAGATCGGGATCCTATCTCTATGACGTACTCCTACTTTGAGTCTTTCCCTAATTAGCGCTCTCTACCTTTGGACTCCGCCGCTCCGCATCTTCGCTCCTTGCCCTTCCTTTATTTCCTGAGACCTGGGGTAGGAGTCCCACAGCCCCTTCAAAGAATCTTGCTTGATCGTACGCTATGGAGGGCTCTGCCGATAATGTTTGGAACTGGAGCTCATGCGAAGTCGACGCGGCGCATCTCTACCGGTCTCTACTGGAGCGAAGGACAGTGAGGGGTGAAGTATAGGCAAGGAAGACACTCGCTATGTCACCTGCTCCCGGCAGAATGATTTTAATATATAGTATGAGTTAGATAGTGAATAGGACCCGGCTTGCGTGGGAAAGAACTTCGAGTCATGCGCATCAAGTACTCGGGAGCGGATGTTTCAGAAGTCAAGTACTTATTCTATCTGCTGGCCTGGCTTCTTTGGGAGCTAGGTGCTCGGCTGTCTCATAAGGAAAGTGTCGAAGGGCACCGAACTGCTATCGGGAGCGACAAAGATGAGTACGTGGGTTGGGCAAGAGCAAGCGGACAGGGAGAGTCCTCCAAGATGCGACAGCGACGTTCAGACGTGAGAACGACGGGGCTAAGAGTAAAGTCAAGTCCAATTTCTCTCCTCAACTTCTGCTATTCTTCGCGTCGATAAATGATCTGCCCTGTCAGCGCTAACTCAACCAAATGTGGTGCACGCATGGTTTACGCTTGCTTTTGGATTATTGGATTAGCTGAAGAGAGTAGAGCAATTCAATTCGTTTGAAAAAAGATAAGGAAGAGCCTATATCCAGCCTTTGCAATTCCTAAATCTATTTCCGGGTCTGACCCTTTTGATCTTCCGAGAACAGCTAAATCTAAGGCACTTGGCTGGGGATCAACTACTACTTCTTTTTTATAATTGAAGGTATACCACCATCGGCAACTGATTCAACTCTTGGTCACATTCAACCATCAACAAAAAATAAATTAAATGAAACGTCACTCTTTCGGGCGATTGCTCCACGCGTTCAAATGCTACAAAAGTGCAGTTCAAGCCGCGGAGAGCTCCTAGTCCGACTAACAAAAGGGCTAGCTGAACCAGTTTCAAAGGCCCCCTGGGGTTGGGATAAGTTGAAGCAGTTCTTTTATCATTTCACTACTTCTCATTCGGGGATCTAAATCTGACTCTTTCTCTTTCCGGCTTAGCCTCACTACTTGGCTCGGGTCAATGAACTCTTTCTTTATCGCAAGCAAATAGCCAAAGAGCTGATGAAAGAGCACCGTCTTCTCTTCTAATTCTAGTTCTGACTGTTCATATGTTATGCTATTCATATACCATACCAATTCGTTATGTATGGATGATGAGATTCCATTGATAGAGAGCCAATTCTTATAGACTTATCTTACGTTCCATTTGGATCCAGCAGGAATCGAACCTACTTTTTGACCAATGATCTTTTCTCACTTACACCATGAATGTCACTCGTCTGGTCGCTTTAACCATTAACCCATGGATCCCATGAGTGAACTAGGTTTTTGTTGGTATTCCTTCTCGAGCTTCTATTTCTTCCGTTAAGTGGGATTCTGGAAAAGATGGAATAGGAAGACGTGTTTCCAGAACGAAGAAGATACGGGTGGAGAAGGGGAAGTTTGCAAAGTTCGACAAGATTGGAATGGGCATAGGAACATGTATTGATGTACCAGATCGGCTAATGCTCCCAGGTTGATGCAATGTATTCCACCAGTTGACTGGAGACTTTATTATTGGTATATCGATCGGTCCAGCACAGATTGAAATAGGAGCCGGTTCGACAGGAAGCTTTTGAAAACGCAGTGCACCCAGGTAAATAAGGAAGAAGATGAATACAGAAGTTAAACGAGCATCCCACACCCGAAAGGTACCCCACATAGGCCTTCCCCGAAACCCCCCAGTCACTAAGGTCAAAAAAGTAGAAAAAGCACCAATTTCTGTTCCGGTTCCGGAAGAGCGAATAAAATGGGTATGTTTTGTTAATAGAAAGAAAGAACAGTTTATAGCCGTTGCGATATAAATCACTATACTCATCCGAGCCACAGGAACATGTACATACGGAATACGAGAATTTCCACCTTGTTGAAGATCTGGTGGTGCTACCCGAAGACTTAAATGAATAGCCATCGCTGTTAAGAAGAACCGGGATCCAATGATAATTTGCGCGTAGCTTTTGTCTTTGACATAAAAGAAGAAGGAAGTAATAACGAAACGGACATGTGAGAAGTCCTTGCCTTGCAAGTGGAACAATAAAGACTCTATATAATAAGCCATCAAAGGATTAGTCACTCACAGGTAAATAGCTACGGAACTACTTGGAAGATCATAGCGAAGAAGTCGATACCTAACAACATATATCAAGTAAAAAACCAAATAGAGGAAGCGAAGAGCTTTCCATGAAAGAATCAATTCCCACCTATAGGACCGCGAAATGGTCCGTCGATATGGAAAGATTCCCGAGTTCGTATAAGCTCCTTATATATAGAAGAACTCGTGGCATTCGCACCCCTCTTCCAATGAACCTTCCAAAACGGAGATCTTGAATTCGCCCCCGCGGGTAGGCAGCATGTAGTCTCGAATCAATTTCGGTTCTGATCCCAGAAGGGGATCCAATTGGGACATGCGGGTTATAATTTGATCTTTGAGATCTGCTGTTGAGCTCTGAATCTGAAACAGTCACATTTGGACCTAGCAAAATCAGTCTCTTTCTGAGAGTTTCTTTGACCGAATCTAGATCTGGTTCGAAGGATGGCGCCTGCTGGGTCTACTAAACTAAGCCGGGTCATCCACACGTCGCTTCATCTCGTTCCAACCGCTACTTTTTTACGAATAATCATATCTTTTAGGCATTGCAGTAATAATATAAGTCAGTACTAAACATAGTTGTAAGTAGTCGTGAATGGTAAGGGGAATTACCATGAGTCAAAACTACGACAGATCCAATAGACTTAACCATTTCTTTACTTTAGATTTAGAGCGAGCCCGTCGTTTCACGTCGCAATTAATCTTCGCCCCACATAAAAATGACACACTTTATGTGGGGTTTCCATGCTTTGAATAGAATAGTATACTATAAATGCCCCCGAAGCTGTATGAGTCAACCCGCCGCCTCACCTCGAATAAGCACGCATCGGCTACCAAGGCATGCATCGGCTATCATTGGATACCAGTCAGAAGGGTAGTGCCCTCGAATTGATCGTTCAAATCGTATCGCTCTTATGGGGTCTTCCTTTGTCGCTATAACGACCTCTCTTCTCTTCTTGCCGAGGCTGGGAAAGCATGAACTTGGGCGTACAGTGTACATTGGACTTGACGGCTATCCTTCTCTTGTGATAACCTGCCTTTGACTATTCGTTCCTCCCCTGAGTCTGAGTTAGGCCATTCTCGACTTCGCATTCTCATTCCGAGTCGCCGGCATTGCAAAAGAAGCACACCAAGCACTTCAATCTCGACAGGGCTGGACTAAGCGAGAGCAGCATATCATATGGGCGCCAGACTTTCCTTTCCAATATCAATCTGCGCCTGGCGGAGAGCAAGCAGTTTCAATCAACGTGGGCGGTTTAGAACTATGTCTAGTAGCTAATCTTCCCTGACTCGGACTAGTCCTTGCCTGGCCCTGTTGCACTCATCATCTATGTATTGAATGGATTTTCTTCCCTCAACCAGAGGAAGCACTCTGCTTCGGTCTTTACGTCACTATCGTTCGTTCCTTTCCTTCCGCCGCGTCATTACATTCGCTCCTCACGTCACTGTCGCTAAGGTAGTTCTCTTCTCCCCAAAGAAAGCTGTGAGTTTAGTTGCCTACCTAGTCCGGAGCAGCTTTTGGAGACTTTCATGCCAAGGGGTATAGTAAGTTTATCCAGGACAATAAGGAAATGCCAATGCTCCACGACAACCGCCCCCTTCTGGCTTATCTTATCAGTCTTCTTCCCAGGGTTCAGCCCTGCCCTGCCGCTGAGTGTCTTTCATTCAAATAGGCACACCTTCACTCTCGGATAAGAACAAAACTATGGTTGCTAGAACTATCACTCTTCTTTGAATGAGGATACCTATCTGGCATAGCTAATCAAATTATTCCACGCGCACTTCAAGGTCTGATGATTGACTTACGCACCCAAATAAGGAAGGTCCACGCACCCAACAAATATATACTCATATCGGATGCCAGAGAGGGGAAGCTTCTTCATGCTTAGTGGAAGTTGAGGGCTCAGAAAAAGAGGATTGTCAGCGTCATTTGATGGTAATGTCCCTATGGGGCCTGCCCACACCTCTGCCTCTGGATTGGATTATGATAAAGGTTCTCCCGCCAAGAGAGACTGTCTGGACCCAGCTAGAGCACCTGCTTCAGCCCCTCCTCGCGGATGCTAACCTGTGAAAGACCCTCTTCGAGAGAGGATGCTAATCTAGTATAGCCTTTCCCTTCATGCCGCACCGCACTAAGGACAGGCGAATCCAATCCAAGACAGCAGCATTCTTTTCTTATCTCCTCCTCATAGTGGCCAAGCAAGACCTTGGTTGAACACTCCTCCCCCCTGAGAGGAGGCTCGCTTGATTCGCCGCTCTCTCCATTCAGAACAGCAGCTGATGTGGGCCAGCTCCTCATTGACTTATAGTAGAGGACTCTGTCAGTTCCATCCTTTCGTCTGGGCTCGTGGGTAAGGAATGAATTTATCCAGCCATGCCATCTCACAGATGCCGGCCAGAGGTCGTCACTTTCTTCTTTTATGTAATAAATCTTTCCCTTCTCCTAGGTCTCCAGCATGGGGCTTTCTTGAATAATGCCGAGCTCACCCATTAAGGTATAGTTCGACGCACCAGGCTTGAAGGTCTCGTAAAAGGTCTAGCGTAATGGCACTGTTTTATTAGGGCAGGACCCGCTAAGCAGTGGAGGTGACAGATTGAGGTTCCGGAGCTATTGCAAGGGAGAAAGTAAGAGATATGCTTTGCTGAGATCCATATGGAAGAGGTCAATGCTTTCTCTATCTCTCTCGGATTATTGTCATTCTTGCAACAAATCTTTTGTTGATGTCGATTAGCCTAGGGCTATGCGAGCAATGCGGCTCCAAAGGAGTTTCCAGGAGGGCGGCTCACGGATCAATGAAGGAGGGTATCTCGGGAAAGAAGTGGATCGATCGACCGGAGGAGAAGACGGATATGGAAGCGAGAGCGGCTGAGAAGTCCAGCGAGCGGATGGTTTTCGACCAGTAGTTCCTGGCCTAGAAGAGGAGCCGCGGAGGGAGGATAAGCATCCTTTTTGAATGGGGCACGGAGGTGAAGATAGCTACACTGCTCTCCAATCCGAGGACAGGGGACCGGTCTATAGGGAGCCCATACCGATTGGGACTGGTTTCCTCTCGTATTTCTAGTAGACTACGAAAAGATTAGGAACGGCAGATCTGTCGGACTCTCTCTTATTTTCCCATGTTAGACCTGCGACAGCGACGTGAAGATCAGTAAGAGCGGCCTATCTTGGTCAGAAGTACGAGTCCTTCCCTTGTCTGTCCGGAGTTAGGTCTCTCTGCCTAGTAAGGGCTCTATCGGCGAAAGCTATCTTTCTGTTTCACTTGTCTTCATTCCACTCGCTTGGTCAATGGGAAGATCAGAGCTTCAACGAGAACGAAAAGAAAAGCACAGAGACATTATTCTTGAAGATATGCTTCATTCAGAAGATCTAGCTTGGCTAGGCTAATTCCATCTGTTCACGAATGCGAGAGAGATGGGGGGAGAGACAAGAAGCAACTGTCCACTCAGACCTAGATCGAAAGCATGCCAACCCAACCAGACCTTTAAGGAAGCGTATGCTACTAGCTATTGATGGGGCAACGCATCTTATTAGATAGTAGTGAGAGGCTTCCATTCTCCCTTTTCCTATTCATCTCCCCTTACGCATTCCTTATTCCATATGAGAGTGTCGAAGAGGGCAAAACCTGATCTTACTTTGACATCCTCCATGATTGATTAGGAATCTTCCTCCCTTAGCTGCTCCACCCCCTTCGTCAATGGCATGGCGGCCCCTCCTCTACCATTTTGGCACCAGATCCTATACTCTCTCTGCCTCACTGCTCTTCACTATATCGTACTAGGAGCAAGCAGAATCAGCCAGAATCCGAGAGGGAGATCCGCCTGAAACGAATGCGAGGGCACGCGCTAGTCCGAATGGGACCCGGGGTTCGTCCTTTATTGAATGCCGATCCGATCGATCCTTTACTCTTTTTTTCGTTTCACTCTTTCAGAGCCTTTCTTCTTATCTAAAGATCTATTTGCAAAAGCAAGTCCGGGACGTCAACTAAAGATGAGCCTTTATCTTCTCCATCATCTTCTCTAGAATCATAATCAAATCCAGAGGTTAGGAAATCCCTTACAAGCTATGCTAGGGGTGAGGCGGGCACCAATGAGTGCCTTCCACTTCTCCATCGCCAGAGCATGAAACTGAACCTCCGACTAAGACTGTCGACGGAAAGAAGAAAGATGGCTTTTCGCCTCCGACCTCCTGGGGGATGAGTTCTTTCTTATTAGCCAGTAGTCACTCTGTTGAAATGAAAAGAAAGACCAGTAGTTTGGTATGAATGAATTTGACCTCATATACGGAAAAGAGCACTATGAGGAAAAGGCAGAAGGTCGACCTCGGACTATTATTAAACTTTCCGAAGGCCCTGCAGAGGCGAGAAAGAGTTTCTCTACTCTAGTGCCGGGTGCCGAAGACCTATCTATTCAAGGCTGATTTAGTAGGTGCGCGCAGAGGTCTCTTGCTATTTCATTCTTCAATACGGACGACTATGGAGAGCACACGCATTGAAGTAGCTAGACCTGGGTAGGGTTTCGCTTTCTGCATTCTCAGCTTGGCCTAGGTCCAGCCCTCTAGGAAAAAGCCTAGTAAATCCCAAGTCTCCGGTAGAGAACTTCCCAAGTCTCCTATTCATCCCAGTAGGAGTGGCTCTTTCCCCTTCTTCCCATGTGGAGTGCTCACCTCTGCTCTCCGTACCCCTCGGGCGATCGTGAACTGGAGTGTGTGGTTCTCAGTAGCGCTCCCGTGTCGGCATGCAATCGTAGAAGGATAGGTGGTCCCTTCGACCTTGAATCATCCGATGACAAGAGTGGGTTCGCCTTGTACAATGATAGGAGCATAGGAAGTTGACTAAGAATCTATATTTAGAGCTTGAGCAAGACCAGGTTTACGTGGAAGAGAACGGCTTTCAATCAAGAGAAAGAGAAGCTTCTCCGAGTAAGTACTTAGAAATGAGTGAATGGAGTATGGACTACTTCCGAATTCTTCTTTAAATCTTGGTAAAAGAATCAGCAGATGGACTACTATCAGATCAGATCTTACTCGGAGTTGAGGAACTTGACCCAGCGAGTGAGGAACTTGCAAACAAGTGGGCCCAGGCGGCCATGCGAAGTCGAGGGAGAAGGATTTATAGATAGGATAGGCTCGACTGAGTTGGAGAGGGCCGGAGGGATGTCAGGGCAACCCTCACTTCCATAAGAAGCAGGTGCGGAGCAGCAGTGATCATCCTCTCAAGTCAGTGGGAGTAGGTCGGCAGCATGAAGATCAGTGAACGGGAGCTCTGCTCGGAGGGTTCAATTAGCAACTGAAGTTATCCGACCGACATAGCATCAAAACCAGTCTCACTCAGAGAGGAGTCGGCCACTTTTCGAGTCCCATATAGGTGCGAAACCAGTCCCGCAGAGCAAAGGAGTCTAAATTGGTAGAAAAAGTGATCTCAGTAGACTGTAAAATAACTACTTTTCTTCTGGTAGCTTTAATTTCACTTAACTATACTATATATAGTAGAACTCCGCGGTCGGTAACGTATCAGTAGGGCTCGACCAGCGAGTGAACCAAGGCAAGGTGGAAGGGAAGGAGCCAAGTGGAGAGTGCTTGACTTGAGGACCAGTTGTTCGTGAACCAAAGTGGAAGGAGCCTACCTTGGAACTACTATAGCGCGGATTCTCTCTTTGTGCTCAAGCCGACCAGCTCCTGATCTGAGGAAGGGCCCGCCTCTGTCCTGTGCTACTGGGAACTTCTTTCATTGGTCTCTTATTATTATTATTTGATCTGAGAACATGGAGCACTGCAATGTCAGCACTGGGATTCTTGCTAAAGGGAAAGAGGGACACTCGCTGCTTTGCTGGCTGGCTTGGCGAAGATAGGTGGGATAGATCGCTACTATCTACAATCAGAATAGAATAGAGAAGAGGAGCTAAGAGGCCTAAGAGAGGCAGAAGGTCCCACGTAGCGCTTGCTTCCTTCCACATGATTGCAGAGATCGCGCTACGCTTGACTCTGCCCCACTACGCGGTGTTCTATTATAGTCTAGCTCTGACTCATGCGGTTCAATAATCAGTCCCAGGCTACGTTCCCTTGAATCAGCTCATTCGTAGTGTGGAAAGAACTGAACAAGAGAGAAGAGGGAGACCAGCAGAAGCAGCCCACTTTGCCGACCATGTTCCCAGGCTACGATCTACCAGACATCGGCAGAGGGCAACAGTTGAGCGGCAGAGTTGAGCGACAGCGAAATCTCTGCAATCCATCTGAAGCAAATAACCCAGGCTGAGTCTCCGGGACAGGCTAGCTTGAGTGGAACGAGCCCACCTGTAGAGTAGTTGAAGCTCGCCCACGTAGCAAGTTCCACTATAGAGCCGACCTTGATTGCCTGCTTGCAGAAGAGCCAGTGCTTGCTTGCTGAGAGCCAGCCCGTGAGTGAGATATAGGACAGGAGGAAGCCGAAGCGAAGGCAGACAGCACACCGCCTAATCCGAGCTACACTCTAAATGATGAGGTCAGTCTTGATGAGGTCAGTTCTCTATCTCTTGTTCATTCTGCGACGTAGAGGGACGAGACGCACAACATTTAGTTCAGACGAAAAATCCTTTAATTACTATCGTTAGCGATTCCTATTACTCGATCTCTCGACTTCTCTCTTCATTCAGATGACTGGAATCGAAATCAAAATCACGAGTCGGTCGATATCCGTTGCGAGAGGACGGTGAATATTACTGTCCGGGAACCACCAGCCCCTACATCAAAGGGTGGTGGAAAGGTACTCAAGGTGTCTCAAGGAGTCGGGTGGAAAGGCACGTGTCTCAACTCTTTGATAGGAGTCGGATCTCTAGCTCTAGGTATGGGTGGGAGTGAGGACTGAGCCTAGAATTACTTGGAATTACAGTACGAAGGCCGGTTTCTAGGAGACAAGAAGCATTCATTACGCGAATGATATAGTTGACAGGTGGTTGAAGCGGTGGTAGTTGACTGACAGGTGGTTGAAGCGGTGGCTAGAGCGACTATCGAATCGACTATGCCTTCTTTCGCGAGTATCTGAGAGCAGATGACTCGTTGCTTATTAATTGAGTATCTCTTTTCATCCTGCAAGCATGAATTCTTTGCTGAGTGAGACTAAAGGAGCTGCTGAGCGCAGCAGAGAATAAGTTCTTTTTTCGCTAATTCTGCTGCCCTTCCTTTCTTTACCCCTCATTAGCTTTACAAGAGCGCCTACTGGGTCTACGATAGCTTACAATTCAAGCCTGTCCCCGGAGGGTGCCTCCTATAGTGTGTTATTCGCCTATGCTTTTTTATCCGTGAGATGGGGGTGGGGAAGAGTAGATGGTTTACGCGAGCGTGGGACCTGTGACGATAGGAAGTGCGAACGACAGAACTATAACGACTCTGCTCTGAGAGAAGATAGAGAATCGAATTTATAATAGAGCGTTAACGTAGAAGTTCTCTCTCTTTCTCAAAGATCTGATCTAAATCTGTTGTTGTTTTGTTTGACAAGGAAGGCTCTCTAGGCTTTATCGAATGGGACTGCTAAAAGAGCAAAGGGAATGAGTCTTGGCTAAAAGAGGCAAAGAGCGAGAATTGATTTGAGAGGTATGTTACGGAGCTGCAGCTGTGTGATACAGGATTTGATTACATTGAGTGGCAATGGCTATAAGTTACCGGAGCATAGGGAAGCAGTTCAGAGCACAAGCGGAAGAGCGAGAGGTCCGTGGGGGAAGGAAGCGTATCCGAACCCTTGAACCGAGGTCTAGCAGAGCACTATAATGAGGTCTGGCAGAGCACTATAATGGATGAGCGATAGGTCCACAGGTGTTAGAGCTCTTTTTTCCAATGATGTTTCCGAGCACAGAAAGGGAGGTGTCGTATACAGGCTTTTGATGTCTCTACCTGTGCCTTGCCTTGATTGAGAGCATTGGCCTACCCTGGCGAGTTCAGTTTCAATTCCAGTCCCACTATCGTAAGGCATCGAGTTTGATGTTTCAATTCCAGTCCCACCACTGCATAATCAAGAGAGAACAGTCGTCGTAAGGGGTAATCCTTAAGAGGGAGAATATGCATGTGATTCAACAGTAAACTTAGAATTAGAAGAGAGTCGGTTAGGCAAAAACTTAGTTAGAAAGGAGGGAGTCGGTTAGGGAATTTGTATCAGATCTGCTTAGTGAGTAGCCGGGCAATGAACTTCGATAGGTGTAAGGGGCAGCTATCTACAATTAACTTCGATAAGGGGGCAGGCAGGCTATGCTATCTATCAGAAGGAAGAGCCCACTAGAGAGCTGACGACGTCTGATAAGGGAGGGAGCGGCTCAGAGCTGTGAGCCAGAGCGCTAGGTTCTTTCAATCTAAGGAGGACGACAGGAAGATTCTTTGTTGAATATGCGTCAGGCTCATTTGGACTGTGTACTATTGTATTGTTAGGCTCTTGACGGGGCTCTTTCTTACTGGGAAGTGCTGGTTCAATTCCATGCTTTCTATTCTTTCTACCATAGGCGTAGGCAATTGTCGGGCTAGAAGGTTCAAAGCAGGTTCAATGAGACCGTATGTCTCTGCTAGCGATGGGAATGATTTAGAAGGCCTGGCGAAGGGAATGCTGTGTGAATATGCGTGGGAGACTGGCGTGGGGTCTTGTTTTTTTGCTTCCCTTGCGTAAGCCCTTTCACTACTAGTCCGAAGATTCTTCATAGGGGGCACCTGTCATTAAATGAGTGCCTACCTGAGTCTAAGTCAGAGGTTTCAAGCTATAGCTAGCCCACGGAGCGGTGCGTAGCGAGGAAGAGATTCAATTCAGATTCAGAGTCAAGGCGCTCACAGATAAGCACGAACTAGAGGCAGGTTTCCCACTGTCTGTCTTCTTCCCTTAAGTCGGAATCGCATGCCTTCCCCTTCGTTCAGCTGATTCAGGTTCTTCGAGGATGAGAGTTCCGGTTCATATAGGTCTTGGAGACTTGAATGAAAAAAAAAAAAAGGTTCTCTTGCCTCTATCGCTAGAAAGAAAGTTCAGTCTTTATTCACTTTCGTGTGCGGAAGATGTTTCAGTAGAAGAAGACTCAGACTCCCACAGTCAATAAATAGGTTCTCCACACTATAAGAGTCTGTACTCCTTGCAGTTGCTGTAGATGCCATAGGCAGTCAGTCCTTAATAGTATGAACTCTAGCCCCTCTCACCCTACCAATGAGTAGTAAGCTGTCCTCGGAACCAGTGGAAAAGAAGCGGTCTTAGGGAATAGACATGCCATTTCCTAATCCCCAGGGATAAGATAACTCAATGACTAGACTAGAGGGACGAAGGAGAGAAGCGATATAAAACGTAAGGCGGAGAAGTCTGGTAAAGAGCGAGCGCAGCGACACGTCAGATAAGAGTGATGCGGACCACTCGGAAAGGTTATTAATTTGAGACCCGTTCTGCAAAGAGAGGTCGGCACCGGCTCACCGATAGGAGTCAAGCTTAGCCACCCGGAGAGAAGAAGTCGAATGGAAAGGATTTTAGCAAAGCAAATCCAGCATAGGAAAAGCAAGCAAAGCAAGCTCCCGATCAAAGAAGCGCATAGGAGAGAAGCGAAGTCGAAGAAGATCTGGGTGGAGGAAGGATGCCTCTCCTCAGCCGGTGCTGTCCCGTGGTGGAGCAGCATCTACTGTCCACTATGCATCTCCGACAGTCCACTGCTAAGTCCCCGTAGCTCGCTTCTGCAACTCCGGTCTCTTCCGCAAGTCATCTCAGGTCGCCCTTCCAATGCAGAATTGCTAGATTGATAGGTCCATCAGAACTGATAGGTGCTGAAGAACACACCAGAAAAGAAAAAAAAAAGAAAAGAGCTTCGTTGACTGCTGAAACCGCGTCAGTGAAACTGAAGAGACAAACTCACTTCTATCTATCTATATTATATAGCTTCACTCCGGACCGGCAAAGACAGCGAAATCAAAGCAAAGAGGAATCATTAGTTCATTACTATAATTTCATTACTTATATGGATAGTTGGGCGAGAGCTCGTGGAACTCCGTGATTTATTTAATGATTGCTTCGATCGCAACACACCAATGGCGACCAGTACAAGGCTCCGAAAGACCTAGCACATAAAGACCTAGCGCAGAGTAGGTAGTGAGACCGCAGAGTGGGATGAAGATGAACCACCGTTGAGTGATGGATGGTCTAGCACCGTTGAGTCAAGGTCTAGCCCCGAGAGTCATGGTCCGGGATCTGGTCTAGCTTCACCGACTAGAGGTCCCGACCTAATATGAGAACTGAACTGCCGTCCTCAACCGCAGAGTGGGATCATAGTATAGTCTAACCGCTCCCTGGGATCAGTCTAGCTCTACCGTATATTTCTTTCTTCTCTATTTCATTTCTCCTTGAACTCCTATCCGAGAACAGAACCGATCTAAGGTGGGCTCCTTCATGGAACTCTTAGTCGGACGAGAAAGAAGCGGTCGGCTTACGCAAGATAATGGCTCTACTAATGGTCTGGTCGGTTCGCACCTATCTTTGAATGAGTCCGGAAGAAAGAGTACGCAGCCAATCAGTCTAATAGTACGCACGCAGGAATAATAGTAGAAATCCAGTCCGCATAGGGAGCAAGAAGTCGGCTATGAGTACGGGTACGGAAGAAGTCGGCTCGTTCAAAACATTCCTAATTGGTCGGCTCAACCTAATGGTCGGATCCGGGGCAGGCAATGGAATGAGTTTTCCGGTTAGCTCGCCTGGTCTTCTTTCTTTCTTTACGTCACTGTCTAAAGTTCCTCGGAGTGAGTCTTCTTTTTCATTAGAACCGACCTATCCCACCCGACCTACACGATCGCATGCCTGCCTTAAACTACTTCTGAGCCTATCTAGCGAGTAGCGAGCCGGATTGGGATCCCCTAAGGCCCATCTATGTATGACGCGAGATGCGAGCTGGGATCCCCGTTGATCTCCTCTGACTTGTTTGTTTGTGAGAGGGTCGTAAGTTGGTGTCTCTTCCACTCGCTAAGCACGAGCTGGCGGGATCTTTGATTGATGAAGGTAGCCGTCCTTCTTCCCTCGCTGACCTTTATCTCTTCTCATTGACAGAGCGCTATTTTCACCCAAGGTTACCTTCTTCTACCCGACCTCGCCGACCGACCACTCGTATATAAGCATTTCTAGTAGGAGGTAGCGGAGCAGAGGTCTAGTGAAAGTAGGCCAAGCACGAGCTGAAGTTTATTGTGATTATAAGAGGGAATCACTGATGGACCAGCTCGTGAATGAGATGATGAGCTTGGGAAGAGCTTGGGCAAGCCGGGCAAGTGCAAGTAACGGAGCCGGTAGTCAGGATTGCAAAGAAAGGATGCAGAGATTGCGCTCCATCTGAAGCAATCCGCTTAAACCGCAATTGAAGCTGTCCCCAACTTAGAACAAACGATCTTTGCCATCAAATAAGGCGGTCGCTTCATTTGTCTCTTCTAAGTAAACTCTAGAACAGTAGTAAACTCAGATCTTCGTAGAGCTTCGTGAGGGCTTGTAGCGTATAAGGAAGGTGCTCATGGCAGTACGAGATGGAAGTGCAGTACTTGCAGGTGCGGCATAGGAAAGACGACCGAGACAGGGGTGCAGTAATGGCGTGATGGAGGTCGCTATGCTATGCGGAGCCGAGGAGTGCCACCTATGAGCGATGGCGGAAACGATAGGAGGGCCTACTCCTAGTAGAACGCTAAGTCGTCAGTTGTCCTAGTGGAGTGCTAAGTCAGTGCGGTGTCCGAGTGGAGCGCTAAGTCATTCAAGTGTCAGTGCGCGCGGAGTCGACTGGAAGGTTGAAGAGTAGCGTACAGGATCCCTTTTCTCCCGGTTCTCTGGGAAGGGGTGCTATCTATGGGAGCCTCGGAGTCAGAGAGTGCTCGTCATCGTCATGTAAGGGATCTCGATTTGAAGTGCGACCTGGCGTGTAGTGGGAATGATAGTAGGGACTGTCGGTCGGTTCTCAATCAATCTCTCATGTCAGATATGGGCTCCTTTGTCTCTCTCTTCAGAGCGGGGACGGCAGTTCGTCAGCTCTTTTCTAGGTGGCTTCGTCAGTTCAGTGATAGGTGGCTTCGTGAGCTTTTTGATCTGGGTGGGGCGGTGTTAGTTATAATCAATCTCAGTGGTGCCTCGGGAGCACGGGAGCTAGATCGAGAAGCTACTTTCTCCAACAGCTAGATCGGAGATCTCCAACGGGATAAGAGTCCAAGGTGTGTGCAAGTCAAGAAAGGTCTTGTTCTACGATAGAGTAATGGTCTGAGTGTTCTATGGGACTCGTTCCAGCCTAGCGTAAAAACAAGAAGTGTTCTATGGGACTCGTTTCAGCCTAGCGTAAAGCAAGTGTTCTACGGGACTCGTGCCAGCCAGCCTAGCAAGAAAAGCATAGGACACTGCCTAGCAAGAAAAGCATGGGCATGGGGCAATGCCTAGCAAGAAAAGCATAGGGCAATGCCGAGCAAGTTCAACTAAGCGTAGTTTCTTCGTTCGTTCCTCAGTCCAGGTCCTATTGAGAGAGCTCCGGCCGTGCAATCACAATGAGATGGTTCGGTTCGTAGGTTCCTCAGGCCGTGCAAGATTCCTATTGAGAGTGAGAGAGCTCAGCGGTAGGAGAGCTTAGCCTTAGCGCTAGGTGGGAAGAGGCGGAGCTTGAGAGAGCTTAGCGTTAGTAAGAGGCTACGGTGCAAAGGGACTCAGGCTGGGAGCAATCGACAAAAAGGAACTAAGACCAGCGACTACGAGAAGGTTCGGGCATGCAACTAAGAATCTTCGGACCGCCTAGAATCTTCGGTACGAATGACAGTGAGAGGAGCGGCATCGGACGGGTTAGACCAAATAAGTAAGCAGAAGCTCGTGAACGAGAGCAAAGCACGAAACGAAAGCTCGGTCCGGAGAGTGTTGCTATATAAGTAGGAAGTTATCAATTGTCTCTCTGATAAGTTTATTTTTTCATTTCTTTTCGCAATTCTTTTTTCTTTTTGATTGACAATTCGGAAGACCTGCACAGCACAGAAAGAGAAAGAAACTGCCTGGCCCGCGAAAGAGAGACCGCGACTGCCTGCGAAAGGGATACTGCCTGCACTGCACTGCCAGCGACTGAGAAAAGAAAGAAGATGCGACTGAGAGAGCA